>VFSX01000012.1:835000-857500 GCA_016618255.1 Chlamydomonas sp. UWO 241 | reverse complement strand
CTGGCCTGCAGTCAGGGACCTCACCCTGCTCAACGTGAGCGGCGCCACCGACCTGTCACCGCTCTCCACGGCGACGCTCGCGGGGCTGACGAGTCTCACTGTGCGCGAGGTGGGTGCATGCGTGCCATGCATGGGGGTGCATCAGGGGGCGCATCAGGGGGCGCATGACATGAGCTCCCCCGCTCACGCCTGCACTGGGGTGCTGCACGCATGTCACGCGTTGTTTCATGCCTATCCACACGGATCACATGTGCGACCCATGCTCACGATCTGACACACCTGGGCGCATGCAGGTCATGGTTGACGAAGCAGAAGCAAGCCCTTGGGACATGCCTGCACCCAACCTCAGCATGGCAGCAACGCTCCGGGTGGTCGACATCAGCGGTTGTCTACTTTTGCGTTCCATCGACTTTGTTCGCAGCTGTGTGCAGCTCAGGTGCCTGTGGATGCCCTGGTGTGTCGGCGTGGCAGATCTGTCGCCGCTCGGAGCATGCAACGAGGCGCTCGAGGAGCTGTGGATGGCATACTCATCCATCACCAGCCTGTCACCGCTGGCAGCATGCACCAGACTCCGCAAGCTCGACCTCCGAGGCTGTTACCGTGTGCATATCAACCAGGTGGAGGGCCTGCAGCTAACGTGCCCCCAGCTGGCAGACCCGCAGTCGGTCAAGGTCGAAGGCCTGGTGCACGAGCTGCTGCCCAGCATGTCATCCAGAATTCAATTCGTAGCAGCAAGTGCACTCCGCAAGCTGGCTGCCAGCAACCAAGCCGCCATCACCGCCGCCATTCCGGCCCTGGTGCATCTGCAGGAGGCCGGCACATCTGTACATGTGAGGCAGGCAGCAGCAAGTGCACTGGAAACCCTGTCCTACTGAGGCCAAGACGCAGTCAGTGCGCGCACCCGTCGGCTTCGCTGCAATGGGCACGCGGGAACACACAGCCAGCGCCCGTCTCTGATCATCGCCGCACATCACAGGTTATGATGAGAGCGCCCATGCGTGGGCTCAATCCACCCAGTGTACTGTCTCTAGACAGACGGCACCCCACACATTGCTGTGGCACTGCGGGATTGTTTTTTTTTATTGGCGTGAGGCGTCTACGGAGTGTGGAGGCGATTTGTGCCAGAGACTTCTACACGGCTCGCGCTCTAAGCATTGGAATGCGGTACCAGCTCTTGGGGTGAGATGTCGCTGATGCATCGAGTCGGGCTCTTGCCCTCTTCAGAAAGGGAAAAACTTATGAACACAAGGAAACCAAAACTCTTCCTAAATATAAAAATGGCATTGTTGAGCGTACGAGCCTCCTAGAACTGCTAGCACGTTTTCGCGTGCTGGCTTAACGCCTGCCTCTCCCCCCCCCATACACCACCACAACTTCCCCTGCTAAGGCTTAACCCGCGTGTGCGTGTTGCACGTACGTCGGGCACGCCAACTCGGCCGGGTGGCTGCGCCTATGAGTGCCGCCGTCTGCACAATTATCCCACCCCGCCCCGGTTGTACAGGATGCCTAGCAGCCTGGGGTTTTGATGGCCTTACCTGTAAACTATCCCACAAGTGCCGTCTGAGGAAGCATACGCCCTGCCCCCACATTTATGAATGCACATGTCTCAGGGCCCTCGGCTTGTTTTCGGGTTTAAGCCTGCGGGTTCAGGGTTCACGGTGTAGCCACCGTTGTGCTGGGGCAGGAAGCCAAGGTAGCGCAGACGCGCGTACCGTGGGCGAGCCCCAACTGAGCGCGCAGGCTGCTCCACTGCGTGCGCTCATCGACCCAACGCGCACTTCAGCAGTGCGCAGTCGGCTTGACGCGTGCAACTACCTCTACTTACCCTCCACACTCATGCCCCAGTCACCCCCTCCTGCCATGGTATGGTCACTTAACAGCAGCCAGGGGCCAACCCGCGTACTCAGGCATGGCTCCGACGGGACCCAAATCAGGGCCACACGTCCCCCCGCCCACCCCCTCGCCCCGCGGTCCCCGCCGTTCTAGCCCAGCCGAAATGGTCCCATGGGGGGGGGGTCTCCCTACTGTTCCCCCCGAGCGCACTCCCTTCCGGCACCAAAGGCGCCTTCGGTGCCGGGCCGGCCTTCTGGCCGGCCTTCTGGTGTGGGGCTCCGATTGTGCAGCAAGAGCGGCACTCGGGCTGTGCCAAGCACATGCGCTGACCGCAGCAGCCTGCATGGCTTCGTGCGGCGCGTGTGGGCGCCAGCAGCGCTGGGCCTGCGTGCCCATTGGACTCTCTCCTGGAGGCACCCAGCTGGTGGAGCTGCTTACTCCCACCCCGGTGGCCGCCCCTCTGCGTGTGCGGCTGCGTGCGCGTCCACACCCTCCTGCTCACACTATACCCTGAGGGAGGGCGGGCGATGCTCGCTGATGGGGATGCTGTGGGCGCAGGCGACGGTGGCGGCGGCCTCCTGTGAGCATGAGGAGCAGCAGCTGGGGCAGCAGAAGCAGCAGCGGACGCAGCAGCAGGGGTAGCAGCAGGAGCAGCAGCAGGTGCAGCAACTGCAGCAGCCATACTTTTTCTGAGCCGCTGCTGTCGTGCGTCAAGGCCGGCATGCCATCAACGCCCTACGGGTCCATCTGCATGCCCCCGGGCCACGCCCTGACAGGTGGGGCCTCCCGCCATTTGTGTGATGTACTCTTGGCCAATTAACTTGTCAACTTCTGGCAAGGGTTCACACCGCACAGATACAAAAAATGAGCATGCGTTCCGCAATCCCAGTCGCATGCTTTCTTGACAAGAGTGTCTCCCCTATCCAAACACAATCACAGGTGGAGGGTCCCTGCTGCAGTCGTTCCCACTCGCGGACGAGAACGTGTGCCGCCTCGCGTGCTTCATTCTCTGCGAGTGTGCAGCCAGCATGCTGCGCTCTGATGGAACGTGTGAGCTGTTGGGCGGGCCGCTGGCGGGGCTGGTCGTGGACGCGGGCGCGCACAAGGCGTGCATGCGCACGAGCCACAACACAGTGTTTGTGGGGGGCCGGCGCGTGACCAGCCGATGCACGACGAACCTTGAGACTAGCCCCGCATCGTCATTACACGCGGGCACGTGCCCTCGGGAAAAAAACGCGGTTTCGGCGGCTCAGGCTGAGGAGGCGTGTGAGGCGCGTGACAGGCTGACGCGCGATTCCTGAGCAATACACGTGAGATGGACCACCCTTGAGTTGTCATGGAGGCTGCCTGAAGACCTTCCAAGCACCACAACGACTACAGAGCATGGCAAACATAGGCGACGTCTCCTTAATCACGGGAAGGACGCACTCGCCGCCGGGGGCGCGGGGCGGCAGGACTTTAAGATCGAACACCGCGATGATCACAGCCCTCGGGTCCACTAGCACAGCGGGCGACGAGCGGACAGCGGGTGGGCAGCGAACGGGCAGCGGAGAGGCAGCGAGGGCGGAGGACACAGCGACGAGGGCCGCCATCACGGCGCTCCCCCACCCCACGGGGAGCGCCGCGACCCCCCAGCGCGCAGCCCCCGGCACGTCCAGTGCCGGGATCGCGTCAGCGGGGCCGGCGGCGGCGTCAGGCATCGGCGAGGAGGGGGACGCGGATGGAGAGGGGGCAGCGACAGGGGCTGCCGGCATCACCCCCTCACTCGCTCTGGTCCTGTATCAGGACGAGCCGCTCGCGCCACCCAGCGGCTATGACGAGGGCATGCAAGGCGGGGAGGGCATGAGTGCCCTTGCACGGCAGCATGCGGCCATGCACGAGGTGGCCATGCGCCAAGCGGATGCCATGCGGGCGGACGCCAGGCGCAACCATGCAGCCACGGAGACACGCCTGTCTGGGCTCGAGACGGCGCTTGGCGGGCTCGGCAGCGGGTACGGGCGCATGAATGCAGAGGTGATCAGGCTGGGGCTAGGACTCACGGCCATGGAGGAGCGCACGGCGGGCCACGAGGCCCTCGTGCGAGAGGACACCAAGGCGCGGCAGGTGCAGTACAGCCGCGACCTGGCCAGCAGGGCAAGCAAGGACGAGCTCGGTGCACACGCCGCAGCCCAGCAGAGGGACACGGCTGCTCTGCGGGACGAGATCAGGCAGGCGGCCGGCATGGGCCCAACTGGGAACGTGCGAGCCGCCATCATCGCAGAGCGGCGAGAGACTCGCTGCAACCGCATGTTCAAGGTCATCATCCCTCAACGGGTGACCGACAGACCACTCGAGCTCGCGGACAAGCTGCACACGTGGCTCATCCGGCCGGAGCTGCTGGGGAAGCCACCACCTGCCGCGGGGCCGCTGGTGTTTGAGGACGCGTGGGTGCTGCGGCCGAAGGGAGGGGAGACCAGCAGCCAGGAGGGCACCAAGGCGGCGTTTGTGGTGGCGAGCCCCCTGCTGGCGCGCTGGGTGCACAGCCGCCTCGCGGCGGTGTCCGCGGCGGGGGTCAGCATCAGCGTGGAGCGGACGCCTGCGCAGCAGCAGGCGTGGCTGCCGCTGAAGGCGCTGTTCGCGCAGGCGATGCAGGAGGGGAGGAAGGTGCGCTCTGCCAGGGGTTGCCTGTGGGTTGATGACAAGCAGGTGCTCGCGGGCGGGGTGCTGCCGCCGCGGGAGCCGGCGCAGCAGGGCGGGGGAGAATACCCACCACCACCACCACCAGGGGCGCAGCATGCCGGGGGGGACAGCCAGTGGACACGGGGCCGGACATGGGGCAGCTGCCGGGAGCGGCGCTGCCGCGGCCGGCCGGGCCGGGGCACCACGGGGGACAGGCACTGACACTGCCACCAACAGGGGCGCAGCAGGCAGGGGGGGCCAGGCGGTGGTCACGGATCCGGGCAGGTTGCAGCTGCCGAGGGTGGCGCAGCAGGCAAGAACGGGGTACCAGGGGGGGCATGCACTAACACCACCACCACCCGGGGCGCAGCAGGCATCGGGGGGGCAGATTGGGGGCACGGGGGCGGGCATGTGGCAGCCGCCGGGGTCGGGCATGTGGCAGCCGCCGCTAGGAGCAGGGTTCCAGGGGGGGCAGGCACCAACACCAACGGCACAGACCGCAGGTGGGGGGCATCCCTGGGGCATGGGTCCGGGCATGTGGCAGCCAGGGGCAATGCAAGAGGGGGCAGGGACGGCAGCACTGCAGCTTCAGATACACCATCTGCAGCAGCAGCTGCAACAGCTAACGGGCACGGGGCAACAGATGGGCATGGGGCAGCAGCAACAGGCTGCAGGGCTGCAGGCATTGCGCGTGCCGCAGCACACAAACGCAAGGCAGCAGCACATGGGCAATGGCGCGCAAGCACAGGCACAGGCAGGCACAGGCACAGGCACAGGCACAGGCACAGGCACAGGCACAGGCACAGGCACAGGCACAGGCACAGGCACAGGCACAGGCACAGGCACAGGCACAGGCACAGGCACAGGCACAGGCACAGGCACAGGCACAGGCACAGGCACAGGCACAGGCACAGGCACAGGCACAGGCACAGGCACAGGCACAGGCACAGGCACAGGCACAGGCACAGGCACAGGCACAGGCACAGGCACAGGCACAGGCACAGGCACAGGCACAGGCACACAGGCACAGGCACAGGCACAGGCACAGGCACAGGCACAGGCACAGGCACAGGCACAGGCACAGGCACAGGCACACACAGGCACAGGCACAGGCACAGGCACAGGCACAGGCACAGGCACAGGCACAGGCACAGGCACAGGCACAGGCACAGGCACAGGCACAGGCACAGGCACAGCACAGGCACAGGCACAGGCACAGGCACAGGCACAGGCACAGGCACAGGCACAGGCACAGGCACAGGGCACAGGCACAGGCACAGGCACAGGCACAGGCACAGGCACAGGCACAGGCACAGGCACAGGGCACAGGCACAGGCACAGGCACAGGCACAGGCACAGGCACAGGCACAGGCACAGGCACAGGCACAGGCACAGGCACAGGCACAGGCACAGGCACAGGCACAGGCACAGGCACAGGCACAGGCACAGAAGGCACAGGCACTGGCACAGGCACAAGCACTGGCACATGAGGGCATGGGGCAGGCGCAGCAGCAGACGCAGCACCAGATGGCAATGGGGATGCAGCAGCAGCTGCAGCAGCAACATCAGCAGGCGGGGGCACAAACATGGGGGCCGCAACACATGGGCATGTGGCAGCACCAGCAGGCTGGGGGGGCCAGCATGCGGGGACGGGCGGGGGGGGGACACCACTGGCGGCGGGGCCGCCGCATCAGGTGATGACTGGGCCGCCGGCATGGGACCCCATTGGCGTAGGGCAGCAGCATGCTGGAATGGAACAGCAGCAGGGCATGGGGTCGGCGAGGGGGGGGGCAGGGCCACTGGGGGCGCTGGGGGCGCCCCCGGTGGCGGCAATGGGCCCCATGCACGACGCGGAGCACACCGGGATGGCCGGGCACGGCGGGGCCGGGCCCAGCCGGCCGGGCCACGCCCCGGCATCGGGTTACGCGTAATGACGTGGAACGTTAAAGGGCAACACTATCACATAGACCAGAGCGCCGACGTCAGTAACTGGCTCTGGGCCACAACGGACATCATCGCATTCACTGAAACTGGGCATACCGGCGAGGCCCCCGGGGCTATTAGGGGGTTCAAGTGCCTAGCATGCAGCCGACGCCCATACACCGCTAAACACGGGGGGGTGGCGCTTCATGTGCGCTCCACGATCGCGAGCCACGTCAAGGTGGTGGAAGACACCCCAGCGCTGGGGATGCTTTGGTTCAGGATTAGGCTCAAGGGGGGGAGGGACGTGTACGCGTGCGCTGTCTACCTCCCCCCCCCCACCTCCACGTACCTGAAGCGGGAGGGCGGGAGCCTGTCGGCGGAAGCCCACATGCTGGCTCTCGCCCAAGGGATAGCCAAGTACAGGGAGCTGGGGGAGGTGCTAGTTTTGGGGGACCTCAACGCCCGCACCGGCCAAGCGGACGACAGGGGGGGGCACGACGCCGAGGGGGGTGACCCCGCCCTCGCGCTGACCGCTTGGGACATCACACGGGCTGGGCGGGTAGGACAGCGGACGTCTGCCGACCACGGGCCGCAGAACGCGCACGGGAGGGACATGATTAGACTGTGCCGAGACACCGGGATGGTGATTCTGAACGGGCGCTTGCCAGAGGATGAGGGGGGAGCACACACATTCCATGCAACAGGCAGGAATGCGCACAGCGTTGTTGACTACCACGTTGCATCGCCGGCACTCATGTTTAGCGAGACGGGGGCCCCGCGGGAGGGGGCCACGCTCAGGGTGCATACGATCCCCACCCTGCCAGGCTGGAAGGGGTCCTTTGACCACTGCCCAGTTGTGCTGACCATGGGCGAGGCGGCCGGTGAGGCGGTCGCCACGCCACACCCTACCATGCCATGCACCACGCCAACTAGATTTAGGTGGCCTGAGGGGGGGGAGCGTGCCTACGCACGGGAGCTGCAGGGGGTAGCGGCAGAGATCAAGAGGGCGCGGGAGGCCCCCACGGTAGATGAGGAGCAGGCGCTCCTAGAAGGGGCGGTTGAGCGGGCAGCGCGGGCGCTGCACGCGTCAGGGGCGGCTGGGGCGGTGCTGGTAAAACCAGGGGGGGGGGGCGCATCAGTGCGACCACACAACACATGGTATGCCCAGGAGTGCAAGGAGGCACGGCAGGCGTATCGAGAGGCCGAGAGGGCGCACGGGGCGCAGTCGACGCTGACCTCAGCAGCGTTCAGGGCGTATAGGCAGACCACGCGACGCGTGCGCCGGGCATGGGAGGCCCAGGAGTACGACGCTATGCTCAAACACATGCATGGCGCCCCCAGGAAATTCTGGCGCAAGGTTAAACCAGGGAGCCAGGGAGGGGGGCTGAGGGATGTAGAGGGGTGGACGACCTACTTTGAGGGCCTGGTTGGGGGCGAGCATGCCCATGGGGAGCTGCAGGAGGGAGGGAACCCGTTTTCGGATGCCTCCGAAGGAAATAAGCAGCGGGCACGAGTACTCAACGCTTGGATCACCGAGGACGAGGTGAGCACAGCCCTCCTGGGCATGGCGGCGGGCAAAGCGCCGGGCGTGGACGGCGTACCGGTGGAATTTTATCAAAGGGCATGGACTGGGGAGGGGGACACAGGGGGTGGGGGAGATGTGGAGGGGAGCGAGCCGCAACACGCGCTGCTTGAACCGATCACACATCTACTCAATCGGGTCTTCCGCGAGGGGTATCCCAAAGCATGGCACATGGGGGCAGTCACGCCGGTGCCGAAGAAAGGCAATCTGGACGAGCGGGACAACTATAGGGGCATCACGGTGGGTGGGGCGCTTGCTAAGCTCTATAGTCTGGTGCTACTCCGCAGACTAGACGACCTTGCTGAGAAGGGCGGCCATAGAGCCGCCGGGCAGGCAGGGTTCCGGAAGGGGCGGGGGACCCCTGACAATGCCTTCATCCTACAGCACATGATTGAGAGGCGCAGCCATGAGCGAAAACCGCTGTATACTGCCTTCATCGACTTTAGAAAGGCATACGACTGCGTGCATCGGCAGCTCATGTGGGAGTGCCTTAAGAGCCTGGGGGTGGGGGGGGCGTTTTTAGCAGCCCTGACATCACTGTACGATGGGGCTGGCATGTGCGTGCGCATAGACGGCACGGTGGGACCAGGCTTCACCACACGCCAGGGGGTCATGCAGGGCGACCCAATGTCGCCGCTTTTGTTTGGGCTGTTTATCGACTCACTAGAAGGGGAGCTTGACGCACAGATGCCAGAGGTCGGGGTCCCCCTAGGGACAGGAGCAAACAGGCGGCTCCTACGGTTACTCTTGTATGCAGATGACCTCGTGCTCATGGCAGAGACGCCGGAGGCGCTCCAGCGCTTGCTAGATGCACTTCACGTTTTTTGCAGGACGCACGCTCTCACTGTCAATGTCCGCAAATCTGAGGGGGTGGTGTTTAACGACCAGTACTGCCCGGTCACGAGCGCCAGGGGAAGGGTGACCCTGAAGTACGCTGGTATGGACCTGCCCATCAATCACGAGTTTAAATATCTGGGCATGCTTTTTGGGAGCCGTCGGGCAATAGGCGCGGGGCTGGAGCAGAGGCAGGGGGCGGGCCAGCGTGCACGCTTCGCCCTAGCGCGCAGATACGATGCCATGGGCCTCCACAACGTGGGAGTAAAGGCGCACCTGTTCAACGCACTGGTGCGACCTGTAATTAACTACGGGTGCGAGATCTGGGGCCCAGGGTTGATGGCGGGGGCGGGCATGGGGGTACAGGGGATCTTCTCGGGGGCAGCCGACAAGTGGGGGTTGGCTGGAGGGGACGGGGGCCCCTCCAAGGCGGCGCGCCGCAAGTGGCGCGCCATGGAAGCCCTGCACTTGCAATCTGTGCGCGAGGCCCTCCGTATTCGCAGGTGTGGGCAACAGCTATCGCTGCTGGCGACGGAGGTGGGCTGGCGACCGCTGTCGACCGACTGGCTGCGGCAGGCGGCGCGCTTCTGGGCGAAAGCGCTACGGCGGCCGGATGGCGATCTGCTGAAGGCGGCAATGCGGGAGAGCTGGGAGCTAGCGGCGGGTGGCGTGCGAGAGAGCTGGGTGGCACAGCTGAGCGAGTGCCTCAGCACAGTGGGGCACACGCTGGTGTGGGGCCAGGAGGCGGGGGGCATCGCCCGCCTGCTAGAGACAGCAGCGGCAGGTTGGCTGGCATCAGAGACCAGCACACCAGAGCTGCCAGAGGACGCCAACCAGCTCAGCGTCGTCCGCTCAGTGCCTGACTCATGGTCACACCGCTTCAAGATGCTTACTTACTTGCGGTGGATGGCAGACGACTGTGGCGGCGCACCAATGCTCTGGACGGGGCTGAACAGCGCCGCCCAGATCACGACACTCGCACGCTTTAGAATGGGGCTGCATGAACTGCAGATAGAGAAGGGGCGCCACACGGCGCAGGCAGAGCCACGCAGCCAGAGGCTCTGTCGCCTTTGTGGCATGCGGGAGGATGAGGCACACGTGATTTTTGAGTGTCCAGCGTATACGGAGACACGCGTACAGTTCCACACCCTTTTCCTGAGCGTCCCTGGGGACGATAAAGGCTTGGATGCGAAGATGCGGGCGTTTATGAACCCCAGCCCGGGGCTACTTTACCCTTGTTTTTGGCGTGACATGGCCAACTTTCTGGTCTCGTGCCTTGATATACGTAACACAAGCCTGGAGATGGTAGAGGATCGGGAGGAATAATTGACCTGAAGCGAACGATGTTTTGAATTAGGAGTCAATGAGGCAGCCACGATAGTGGCGGGGACCCAAGCGTGGGTTCCCGAGGAGCTGCGGTGGACTGTGCCGTTTGCAGTGCACCGCAGCTGGCGCACCTGAGAAATGCCCACGCTGGGTCTCACACGTGAAAGCTGCCTCAAAGATGACGACCTCAAAACGGAGTATGCAGAAGGAACATATTTATCCGCTATAACCGGGGGGCAAGCTTGCTTTCTAACCTATCACCAAATCCCACACTGTTGGTCACTACTGACCGCCTTTTCCAGCCCCTTTCTAGGTAGTTAGGCTTAGGGATGTGCCCCTCACCGAGTCCTTCTGTGCCTCCCCCCTTCAGCAGGGGGGGGGCCTGCGACACGTCCAATGTCGTGCTCGGTGCAACTACAAGGGGTCAGCTTCTGCTCAGAGCCGGGTTAAGGGTAACAGGTTGAGAATCCTGTGAATGCTGGTTGAAATCCCAGTTAGAAAACCCCTTAACACGTTAGAGGTTGCGGCCCGGCTGGATATCCTTTTCGGCCACGTCTTGGCCTTTCTCCCCACGGGGGGATGTCTCTTCTGGCAATTGGCGACGAACCTGCCTTGCGTTTTCCGTTTCCCAACATGCGCTCACCGACTTCAACAAGCGTTTGCTGCCGCTGCGGTAGGGGACCTAGGGGTGCGCCCACGCTCTTTACAGAGTTGGGGTTCCCTACCACCAACAGCCAGCCATCTCAGTAAGGTGCTCGGGCCATATGGCGCCGAGCACGGTCTTATACGCCTTTAGAGGTGTCCCTGACTGTAACATCCATCATCATGTACACCCCCTTGGTTAACACGCTCTTGGCATTCAGCCGGTGCAGGACCGTTTCCACAGTCGTCGTGCAAAACACTTGAATCCTTGGCCGAGCACCCCTTGGTGCCCGTGTATGTCCTTGAACACTGATTTTTACTTGCCCATTCATTACCCGGGGCTTTGTAACCCGGGGCCCACAGTGCGGCGCCCCGCGCTGCGCCTGCTGCCGAGGCTGCTCAGCCTGCCCGGCCCGCTGCTGCTGCCGCCCCTGTGGCGTCGGCGGGGGGGGGCCGGCGACGGAGCGGCCTGCGTCGGGCGCCACGCGTGCCGCATCTGCGCGCGGCCCCTCCCGCCGGGGGGGGCTGCCTGCGCGTGTGGGCGACACGTCGCTGCGCCGCAGCTTCGTGCTGTCCATCCCGGTGGCACGCGGCGCCAACTGGTTCCTCGCGGGCGGTGGCAGGCGGATGGATGAAGAGGAGGCGACGGCGGCGGCGGCGGAGCGGATCGCTGCAGCTGCCGAGGACGGCACCAGCCTGCCCGTCCGCCTGGCTACGGATGTCGTGCGCTTCCTCTACGGCGGCACCGGCCGGCGGGAGCCGGCTGATGGTGGCGTCGTGTCCGCGTCGCTCCTCAACGCCAAGCCTGCCGTCGGGGGCATCGGCGTGGAGCCACGCGGGGGCGGTGTGCTGCGTGTGCTCTTCACCGTGGCGTCTGACGCCGTGGCCGACACTGTCGTGCGCTGGCGCCACGAGCTGCGCCGCTGCGTGGACTCGACTGCAGTCTTCGACGTCCTCAGTGACCGCGAGGAGGCGCAGCACCAGGCGCTGTGGCCCGCTTTCCTCGCCGCCAAGGTTGCGGGGAAGCGGGCGCAGTTCCACCGCGCGCGCCTCGTCGTTGACGGCGAGCGGGTGCCTGCACCTGCTTGCTAGATGGCATTCCCTCTGGGGGTGTTTTTGAAGGGGAGGTGGCGCCACACGCGTGCGGTGGCGGGTGCGGTGTGGTCGCTGAGTAGAGTGCTGCGGCGGGTGTGCTACTAGCCCCGCTTCCGGTGGTCTGGGGGAGGGCTTTTTGGTCCCTTCATGGTTTTATACCTTGGGTCCGCCCTCTGGCCATTTGAGGGGCTGGGTGTGCAGCCTGCACAGTGGTGCTGCTTGCTTGGCGCCCGCCACCAAGTGTGGATGGCGTTACCGTGGGCTACTTGTAGCTTGACCTTTTGTGGGCCTTGAGCCTTGTTTCTCTAAGTCCCACTGGAGCTTTGGAACCGTACGTGTGACCGCCAGAAGTGGATTGTAAAACTCTCATCATCATTTGTAAGACCGACTTGCGCCCACCTTCGCACAGCTCCAAATAAATTCGGGAAGCTTCCGTCGGGAGAGAGTAACTCGGATAGCACGGGCGCGAGGAGGCCGTTCAGCCTCTCCCGAGGTGCGCAGCTTGTGGGGAGGAGGGATGCGCACGCGCTGTGTCAGCGTGGCGGGCTGAGGAGCCGGGCGGGGAGGAGTGACCCACTACTGGGCAGTGTTGCACGTCTGTTGGCCGTCGAGAAGCCAGAGCGACCCGCATCGGTTACGCCCCGCATCGGTTACGCAGTCTGCCTTCTGCTGCTTAGGAAATGGGCTGGGCTGACGGGTGGTGTTGCACGTTAGTTGGCGCACCGACTAGGTGTGACGGTACGCCCCGCATCGGACAATCCAATGGCTCCCGCGCTGTGTGCGCACCAACGCGGTTCTACTTAATCGCTGACCGCCTTTGGGGCTGCTGCTGCCTAGGGCAGTTGTCTCATCCGTCTGCTCAAATCACCCACAGCTGCTGCTGCTGCCCGAAGATGCAATGCCTCACTGAGTCAAGCCCCTGTTACAGCCCCCCAGCTGCAGACGCTGGAGGGGGCAGGGCGATGCGCCCCCCATGCATGCACGCGCCATGCCCGGTCCCTGGTGCAAACATGCCAGGCGGCTGGGGCATGGAGTGCGCTGCACGCGACAGCATGTTGCCATGGGGGGCGTGCCCCCCACTGAACACACGCACCCACAGCGCACACGCACCCACACACGAAAGACACGCAAGAACACGCACACACGCACACACACACCACACACGCCACATACCGCACACGTGCACACAACACACGCCATACGTCGCACAAGCACACACAAATGCACACAACACACGCCGAACACACACACACACACATAAACACATACATACTGTTGGCAACAGTCTGTTGCTGTCGACACACACGCTCACTCACGCACACACTCACACACACACACACACACATGTACACGCACAAAAGGTACACACACACAAGCGATGCACATGCACTGAACACACGCACGCAAGCCGCACACACAAACACACACACATGAACATGCACAACACGCAAGCACACTCTCTTACACACACACACACAAAACGCCGCATACCGCACACGCATGCACACAACACACGCCCCACGCCGCACGAGCACACGTGCACGCATTCACCACACGCCGCACACACGCACGCATAAACGCATGGATTCTGTCGGCAACGAGCTGTTGCTGCCGCCACACACGCACACACACGCAGACACACATATACACGCACACACAACGCACACAGACCAGCACGGAAACCTGCGCGCCAGCCTACACATAACCAACAATACCCCAGTCCCCGGGGCATCCTCGTTATTTTCGGGGGGGGCTCCTGTACAACTAGTAGTTAGACAGGTGGTACGCGAAAGGCAGAATGCACCGCTGCTCGTCTACATTTGAACGTGTGTCGAATCTCAAAAAAATTGCAGCGGAGTGCAGTGAGAGGGGTGAGTGAAGTGTCTCCTTGCAACCTGGATATGAATGGCGACTCACCTGTCACACTTCCAGAGTGGGGTTCACACTCGGCGACACGCCACCGGCGCGCGCGTTTGCGGTTTTCCATTGTCACGATGCAGCCTGATGACGACGAGGCTGCAGCAAGCGTCCACGAAGTTATGTTCTCCAAGGATCTCTTGCACCACCAGCTGTGGCAGTGGCTGGATACCGACGCCAAGGCCGTGCTGCGGGTCGTGTGCACGGGCACGCGCAGCCTGGTGGACGGGGCGGTGCAGGTGGTGGCCAGCCCAAGCTCTGGCGCATCTGCAAACGACCTCGCATCCGCTCTCCTGCGCTGGCCTGCAGTCAGGGACCTCACCCTGCTCAACGTTAGCAACGCCACCGACCTGTCGCCTCTGTCCACGGCATCGCTCGCGGGGCTGACGAGCCTGACCGTGCGCCAGGAGGTGGGTGCATGGACGCATGAGCGTGCACCCCATGCATGCGCGCATGCCGCTCCCTCGCTCACGATTGCCCTGGGGTGTTGCATGCGTTCCATGGTTGCATGTCAATCGATGGAGTTGCGGCAAGATCGCATGTGAGAGCCATGCCTCACGATCAGACACACACAAACGCAAGCAGGTCCCAGGCACGGCTTGGGACATGCCTGCACCCAGCCTCAGCGTGGCGGCAACGCTCCGAGTGATCGACATCAGCGGCTGCTTCTTCTTGCGCTACATCGACTTTGTTCGCAGCTGTGTGCAACTCAGGTGCCTGTGGATGCCCTGGTGTGTCAGCGTGCCAGATCTGTCGCCGCTCGGAGCATGCAGCGAGACGCTCGAGGAGCTGTGGATGGCAATCTCAGACGGCATTGTCAGCCTGGCACCACTGGCAGCGTGCACCAAGCTCCGCAAGCTCGACATCCGAGGCTGCTCCTCTTCGCTCACCAACCAGGCGGAAGACCTGACGTGCCCCCAGCTGGCAGCCCCGTGGACGGTCAAGTTCGAGGGCCTGGTGCACGAGCTGCTGCCCAACATGCCACCCAGCCTTCAGTCTGAAGCAGCATATTCACTGCACAACCTGGCTTCCGACGGTACGCAGAACAAGGCCGAGATCGCTCCTGCCGGCGCCATTCCGCCTCTTGTGAGGCTGCTGGGGTCTGGATCGTCTGCCGGCGTGCAAATGGCAGCGGCACTTGCACTACACCAGCTGGCGGATCAACATACTCAGAACCAGGCAGCCATCACTTCTGCAGGCGCCATCCCGGCCCTGGTGCATCTGCAGGAGTCTAGCACATCTGCAGGTGTGAGGCAGGCGGCAGCGTGTGCACTGGAAAACCTGCCCCACTGAGGCCGAAACATTTCCAGTGCGCGCATCTGTCGGCTCCACAGCGATGGGCTCGCGGGAATACACGCAGTCAGCGCCCGTCTCTGATCATCGCCGCACATCACAGATTCTGACTAAGCGCCCCAATGCGTGGGCTCAATCCACCTATGGCCAGTGCACTGTCCCTAGACAGATGGCTCCCCACACATTGCAATGGCACTGCGGGATTGTTATTTTTTTGAGTGAGGCATCCACAGAGTGTGGAGGCGATTTGTGCCAGATGTCTACACGGCTCGCGTTCTAACCATTGGTCAGAGGCAAAGTTTCCTCTTGGAGTGGGATGCCACTCTGGGATGCATTAAGCCAAGGCATTTGCTCTTTAGGTCTTTGGAATGGGCAAATCATGAACTAATGATGGGCATTTTTTCCAAACACAAACAAGCGTCGAGCCTAGCACAGCTGGCACTGTTGCAGTGCTGGCTCCAACCTACCCCCCCCCACACACACCCCACCCCCACCCACCCACCTACCCACCCACCCATTCACCCACTCCTTCCAAGGCTCCACACCCGCGTGTGTGTGTTGCACATAGGCCAGGCACACCCACTGGGCTGGGGCGGCTGCGCACAGCAGTGCTGCCCTCTGCACATTTCTCCCATCCCGCCCCGGTTGTACAGGACGCCTGTTGCACATGGCCTAGCAGCCTAGGGTTGATGGCCTGACCTGTAAACTGTCTCAGCAGTGCCCCCTGCAACTCTCTGTCACTCGCCTCTCAATCCGTCGCACCAGTCCAGCTGCCGACCAGCCCAGCTGCCGACCAGCCCAATTGATTTCGGGTGCACGCCTGGGGATTTCAAGGGTGCAGCAGCAAAGGCATCGGGTGTGGGGGCAGCAGCAAATGCACTGCAGACGGTGGGCGAGCCCCAGCTGAGTGCGTGAGCTGCTCCACAGCGCGCGATCACCATCCCAACGAGCACATTAGCGGTGCACAGTCGGTTGGTTTGACGCAAGCTAGTACTTATATACCTCCCCACCCACGCACCTGTCACGAACACCCCAATACATAAGCCCGACAGAGGCCAACGATGACACCTTTTGGCCCCATCTTCTACAGCACCCGTCCACCCGAACGGGCACTTCCAGCAGCGCACGGACGGTCGGTTCGCCAGTACTTCTACTTCCCCATGCCCCAGTCCACCCCTTGCCGCAGTCGTTTGACCACCACACAGCAGCTGGGGGCCAACTCGCGTACCCAGGCATGGCTCTGATGGGACCCGGCCTTGGTGCACCCCTGATGTACCCGTCCTCGATCAAAACCCGCAGCCCCCACAGAACTGTGTGTGTGTGAGGGGGGGGGGGGGGAGGCAGGACCCCCTACCCACCTCCCTACGCGCCACATACCCTGGCTGTGGAAGCCTCAGATGCGTCGGATGGCTGCACAGACAACCATCCCGCGGCGCTTTTTTTGTTCCCGCAGAGCGCTCTCCCTCCCGCCACCAAAGGCCTTCTGGCATGGGGCGCCGACTGCGCAGCGAGAGCAGCACTCGGGCTGTACCAGGTACATGCGCCGACAGCAGCGGCCTGCATGGCTTCGTGCGGCGCGTGCGGGCGCCAACAGCGCTGGGCCTGCCTGCCCATTGGACTCTCTCCTGGAGGCACCCAGCTGGTGGAGCTGCCACCCCCATTGGTCGCCCATCTGCGTGTGCGGCCGCGTGCACGTCCACACCCTCCTGTTCACACGAGTTGCTGATGGAGGGCGGGCGATGCCCTCTGCTGGGGGGGCTGTGGGCGCAGGCGATGGTGGCTGCGGCCTCCTATGAGGGGGAGCAGCAGCCGTACTTTTTTGAGCCGCTGCTGTCATGCGTCAAGACCGGCGCGCCATCAACTCCCTACGTGTCCGTCTGCATGCCCCCATGTCAGGGCTTTACAGGTGGGGTCTTTCACTAGTCCCATTTGTGTGGTCAGTGTTGGGGCTGATAAGCTCCTCGACTTCTTGCAGGGATCACACTGCACAGATATACAAAAAAACGAGGTCGCGTTCCACAATCCCAGTCGCATGCTTTCTTGACCGGAGTGTTCCTTACCTCAAACACACTCAAAGGTGGAGGGTCCCTGCTGCAGTCATTCCCACTCCCGGACGAGGACACATACCGCCTTGCGTGCTTCGTTCTCCCCGAGTGTGCAGCCAGCATGCTGCGCTCTGATGGGACGTGTGAGCTGTGGGGCGGGCCGCTGGCGGGGCCGGTCGTGGATACGGGCGCGCACCATGTGTGCATGCATACAGTGTTTGTGGGGGCCGGCGCGTGCCAGCCGATGCACGACGAATCTTGAGACTAGCCCCGCATCATCACCACACGCGGCGTGCGTGCGCTCGGGACAAGACGCGGTGTTGGCGACAGAGGAGGCGTGTGAGGCGCGTGGCAGGCTGATGCGCAAGCCTTGAGCAAGACGTGTCTTGCTCACGTGTAACAGTAACAGTAACAGTAACACGGGGTTTCCAGCTAAGCAGGCTACTCTTCTACTAGAGACACCCGCCGATACTCCAGCACACTTCAGTACTAGGGTACCGCCGGCTCCCGGCCGATAGACTACCGCTCCCGCCGGCTAGACTACCCCAAACAGCGGTCTCTGAGAGACATGCCTGGCTCACGTGTACGTGAGATGAATCCCCCTTGGTATATGCAACCCCTTGGTTACCACCCTCTTGGCATTCAGCCGGTGCGGGACTGCACAGGCGTCGTACAAAACACATAAACCCTTGGCCGAGCACCCCCTGGTGCCCGTGCCCGTCCTTGGACATCTTCCTTTTCACTTGCCCATTCATAATTGTCGGGGGCGCTCTCAATTTCGTAGCGCCGATTCATGCTGCGAGTCGGTGCGAGCGCAGGAGGGGATCTAGGTAGACATGTGGTGCGCGGAGAGGTAGGCAGGCAGACAGGCACTGCTACTCATCTACAGTTGAGCAAATCTTGAAATGAAAAATCCTTGCAGCCTGAACATGAGTTGCGGCCGCGACCCACCCGCCACACTTCCAGAGTGGGGTTAAAAAACCTCGACGCCGCTGTTCGTCATCGCCACGATGCAGCCTGGTTACGACGAAGCTGCAGCGCTTGAGTTCGCCAGCGCCCATGCCGTCCTCCTGTCCGAGGACCTCTGGCACCAGCAGCTGTGGCGGTGGCTGGACGCCGACTCCAAGTCCGCGCTGCGGGTCGTGTGCAAGGTCCTGCGCAGCCTGGTGGACGGGGCGGTGCAGGTGGTGGCAAGCCCACCAGCTCACTCTGGCGCATCTGCAAACGACCTCGCCTTCGCTCTCCTGCGCTGGCCTGCAGTCAGGGACCTCACCCTGCTCACTGTGAGCACCACGACCGATCTGTCAACGCTGTCCACGGCGTCGCTCGCTGGACTGACGAGCCTGACCGTGTGCGAGGTGGGTGCATGTTTGCCATGCATGGGGGGTGCATGGGCCCTATGCATGCGATGCCACGAGCTACATCGCACACCCCTGCCCGGGGATATCGCATGCATGGCATGGCCCATGATGGTTGCATGCCGATCCATGGAATTGCGGCAAGATCGCATGTACAAGCCATGCTCACGATGCGACACACAAACGCATGCAGGTCCCAGGCACGGCTTGGGACATGCCTGCACCCAGCAGCAGCATGGCAGCAACGCTCCGAGGGATCGACATCAGCAGCTGCTGGCGCTTGCGCTCCATTGACTTCGTTCGCAGCTGTGTGCAGCTCAGGTGCCTGTGGATGCCCTGGTGTTTCAGCGTGAGATCTCTGTCGCCGCTCGGAGCATGCAGCGAGACGCTCGAGGAGCTGTGGATGGCTCACTCAGGTGGCATCGCCAGCCTGGCACCACTGGCAGCGTGCTCCAAGCTCCGCAAGCTCGTCATATGAGGCTGCCACTCTATGCTCACCAACCAGGTGGAAGGCCTGCGTATGACGTGCACCCAGCTGGCAGACCCGCAGTCGGTCATGGTCGAAGGCCTGGTGCATGAGCTGCTGCCCGACATGCCAACTGACATTCAAAATATGCGCAGAACCAGTCCGAGATCGCTGGCGCCATTCCTCCTCAAGTCAAACTGCTGGGGCCTGAATCCTCTGCACGAGAGCATGAGGTAGCGGCACTTGCACTACACCAGCTGGCGGACGGACATGCACACAACCAGGCTGCCATCACATCTGCTGGCGCTATATCGACCCTGCTGCATCTGCAGGAGTCCAGCACATCGGCAGAAGTAAGACAGGCAGCAGCGCGTGCACTGGAAGTCCTGCCCCACTGAGGCCGAGACTGATTCTGTTCGCGTCACCGTCAGCTCCACAGCGAGAGGCATGCGGGAATCAGGGCTTTCCTTTGGGGCTGCCAGGCTGTCGGTTTTCCTGGAGAGGGCCTCCCGGACTCTCTGGCTTTCTGTCAGAGCTCCCTGTGCGCTCTCCAGGCTGAGATATTTTCTGGGGTCTGCGCTCTTGGACCCCCGCTTTTTCTCCGGCTTTTCCGGACTCCCCCCTTGCTGCCGATCAGCTAACCGCTTGTTGAGCGGTCTCTTCATCGGAATCCTATCGGCTAGGAAACCCCTGGCGGGAAAACGCATTGCAGACCAGCACCCACACATAAGTGAGCATCGTTACAAGTCGCCATTCCGGCGCTGGGGCAGCTGCTTGCTGCTGAGTCGGACGCGTCGGAAATCAGTTCGGGTGTGCGTGCGGCATGTAGTGCAATGCGCAACCTGTAGGTGCTTAGTGTACAAGGGCACTGCGCAACCTGGGTGTAGGTGCTGAGTGGCTACCTGGCCTTTGCACACATGCTTAGAGTTGTCGCCATGCTGTGGACCAGTCGTGACGCGAGCGATCGCGAGATGTGAATGCGTGCTGCTCGCAGCAGCAGGCACACTGCACCGCCTCACAGTAATCTGTAGCTGTAATCTGCTTAAATTAAAATGTCTCACTTCTCTGACACTTGTCTGACAAGGGCTCCTGGATTGCGGATGCGATTTGTTACAGACGTTGTAGAGGCTCGCTCAACATTCATGATGTACACTTGACGACGTACACGTGTCCCTTGGGATGAGTTAAGGGCTGGGTGCACACACTTGGAGTACAGGGTGCACACATTTGGGGTACAGGGTGCACACACTTCGGGGTAGGGGCCCCTAGAGGCTTCATCAGCATCCACGGGGTGTACTTGGCTCTTGCGATGGGTTCAAGTGCACATGTAACAGCCACGCGCATGTCAAGTAAGGAGTTGGCACATAGGGTGCTTATGTCAAACCAGGGAGTGGTTTGACATCTCGAGATCCGACCCTTGTGGAACGGGAACCCACACCCGGCTCTGCAACAGAAAGGCCCAGTGGCTAAGCTTTTCAAATTTGGTTTCGGTGCTGGGTCTCGTGCGCACATCTGAGGGGCCCAGCTGTCCCCCACGAGAGACCAGGCAATGATTGCGTCTGCTGTTACTTGGTACCCAGGCGCCTGCCACAGCCGCTGCAGCTGCGCTGTCGCTAATGTCGCTGTGTCTGTGACTGCTGTGGGGGAGCCCACGGAGGAGCCTGCACCTGCTGCAGTGCCTGCACCGGCTGCTGCTGCTGCTGCTGTTGCTGTTGCTGCTGCTGCTGCTGCACCGGCTGCTGCGGCTGCTGCTGCTGCTGCGGCTGCTGCGGCTGCTGCTGCTGCTGCACCTGCTGCGGCTGCTGCAGCTGCTACGGCTGCTGCTGCTCCACCGGTGACTGCTGTGAGGGCACAGGGTCAAGGGTCCCAGCTGCCCGGTCCCCACATGTCCCATGAGAGACCAGGCGGCGCCTGCGCCTGCAACAGCTGCTGCTGCGCCTGGGACTGCTGTGGGGGCATATCAGCTGCATGCTGTGGAGGAGACTCAGGGACAGCAGGCAGGCGGCCTGTGCCGCTGCGGCTGGCGTGGGGGTCTGCCTCAAGCACGGAGAAATGGCCGGACCTACAGAGCAGGTAGGGGATCAAGTCACATCACCGCCCATGCACGTGAGGGAGGGCGCTGGCCTTACGGCTTGAGGCCACAAGATTATTGCAGCCACAGCACAATTGTGATGATGAGATGTTATAGTTTAAAGTTAACAGCATGCACCCTTGGGGCGTGGGATTGAGGGAGCTGCCGAACGTTCGAGGCTGGAAACTATGTGAGAGTTTCCAACTCACTACCGGCGGTCACACGTTCGGTTCCAAAGCTCAAACGGGACTTCAGAGAGCAGGCACGAGTCCCACCAAAACGGTCAAGCTACAAAAAGAAGCCCACGGTAGCGCCCACCAGTAGCGGCAGAAAGCAAGCAAGCAGCACCACAGTGCAGGATCCACACCCAACCCCTCCTGCACAATGGCGGCCACAGCACGGCGCCCACTCTCACCCACAGTGGTCCCTGGGACGGATTTTAGTTGTTCGTTTTCCCCCAGCTCGAGCAACTTTGACCGCTCATACCAGTCGCAATACATAGCAGGCGTCCACGCAACGCGTGCCGCTGTGCTGCTCTTGGCCAGAGCTTTCCAACGCCATTCTCTACACCCTTTCCCGCCATGTGTGGGGTGGTTGCTGGGAAATAGGAAATCCGGCCCCGAGCGGTATACGGCTTGCAGGGGGATCACTGCTCTCACCCACCAGTGATGACCTCAGCGCCCCCGCAGCCCCCGCCGCGGGTGAACAAAAAAATCGGGACACATTTGGGGGCAAACTGCGGGGGCAAAACGCGAGAGATTCGCGCCAAAACGTGTTGATATCGAATATGTCAAACACCAACCGCAAGAAAAATCGCCTCATGCGGGGGCAACATTCCTCCTTAAGCACACCACTGTCACCCACCCCACCCTTCACACACACCTGAGGCTGCGCGACCGCTCCCAATCTGTGACCCCCACGTTTGCGTCTGGCGGAATGAGGAGGCTGCCTGCTGGCTGCACGCGACAGGTGTAGCCGTGGTCTCGAACGAAGTCACACAGGCTGTCGCTTGGGAGGGCGCGCACCTTGGTGTGTGTGTATGTGTGGGGGGGGGTGCGTGTGTGTGTGCGTGTGTGTCTGCTCATCATCGACTCCATCAGCCTTCCCATGCAAGAGTGTGTGTGTGTGTGTGTGCGTTTGTGTGTGTGTGTGTGTGTGTCTCCCTGGGCGGCGGCCCACTCCCTGGGCGGCCCACTCGTCGCGGCGGTCGGCCCATGTGAGTCGCCGTCGCGGCGGCCCATGTGAGTCGGCGGCGGCCCATGTGAGTCGCCGTCGCGGCGGCCCACTCCCTGGGCGGCGGCCCACTCCCTGGGCGGCCCACTCGTCGCGGCGGTTGGCCCATGTGAGTCGCCGTCGCCCATCGCCCCGCCCCCCCCCTGTGGGGCTGTCTCTGCGAGCCGAGCAACCTCGTCGCCAAGCCCAATCCTTATCCTATCCGCAGAGTCCGTCTCCATGCC
>VFSX01000012.1:792500-830000 GCA_016618255.1 Chlamydomonas sp. UWO 241 | reverse complement strand
CGCACGCACCCGTCCTCAAACACAAGCAGCGCCTCCACAGGGGGACCGTCTCTGAACCTGCCCTCAGGGAACACAAACCCCTAAATTTGTGGAGACTCAAACCCTGAACCCCAAAGCCCTTGACTTTGGAACCCGAATATCACGCTAGCCTAAACTCACAAATCGCACGCACCCGTCCTCAAACACAAGCAGCGCCTCCACAGGGGGACCGTCTCTGAACCTGCCCTCAGGGAACACAAACCCCTAAATTTGTGGAGACTCAAACCCTGAACCCTAAAGCCCTTCACTTTAAACCCTAACAACATGCACCCTACAAAGCAAACGCACGCACCCACAGGGGAGGGGGGGGGGGAGGGGCAGAAGAGGGAATCAACCCCCCTAAAAGTGTGCACATTCAAACCCTGAACCCTGAAGCCTTTCACGTTGGAGCCTAACAATCATGTACCATACACAGCAAACGCATGCACCCGTCCTCAAACACAACCAGTGTGTCGACGGAGAGGCCCATTTCTGCCCTCAACTCCCGCAGCGTGTATCACCCTACAAATCAGCCCCCCCCCCCAACCAGATATACACACGCGCAAACGCATGCAGGCAGCATAGACCCCAACCCCTCAAAAAACCTTAGCCCCTGTAGGAGCCTGTGCTCGACTGTGGAGAACCTAAAGCACTGTACCATACACACAAAAGCGCGCGCACCCGTCTTCAAACACCACCAGGGTCTCCACAGGGAGGCCCGTCTCTGCGCTGAACTCCCGTAGCGTGTAGAACCCTTCGCTTGTGCCGCTCTCATCCAGACAGAAGAGGATACAGTGGAGCTGCGGTGTGTGTGTGTGTGTGTGTGTGTGTGTGTGTGTGTGTGTGTGTGTGTGTGTGTGTGTGTGTGTGTGTGTGTGTGTGTGTGTGTGCGTGTGGTGGTGGTGGGGTGCCTGTGTGTCTGTGTTGAGTGTGTGTGTGTGTGTATGTGTGCGTGTGTGTGTGTGTGGCTCCCTCAAGTGTGTAGAACCCTTCGCTTGTGCCGCTCTCATCCAGACAGAAGAGGATACAGTGGAGCTGCGATGTGTGTGTGTGTGTGTGTGTGTGCGTGTGTTTCACCCACTGAGGCATCTCCTGCAGCAGCTGCCCCCCCCCCCCCCGCCAAACACTCGCACACGCACACCGCACACGCACACACGTCCGGCCCCCACCCCCCACTCACCCCCCCACACCTGAGGCACCTCCTGCTGCAGCTGCCACCCACCCGCCACACACACTTACACACACACACACACACACATACACACACACACATATACACACACACACACATACACACACACACCTGAGGCACCTCCTGCTGCAGCTGCCAACCGCCCGATAAGGTCGCGAGGCACACACACACACACACACACACACAAACACACACCTGCGGCACCTCCTGCTGCTGCAGCTGCCACCCACCCGCCACACACACACACACACACACGTACGCACGCACACACACACACATACATACACACACACACGCACACACACACAAACACACACACACCTGAGGCACCTCCAGCTGCAGCTGCCACCCACCCGCCACCAGGTCGCGAGGCGCTCTGTCGTCTCCCGCGCCAAAGTGCGCATTCGCACGGAGGGCGGCATGCAGAGAAGATGACTCAATGGGTGCATCGTCTGGGCATTCAAACTGTGGGTGGGTGCGGGTGGGTGGTGGGGGGTGCGCGTGCATGTCAGTATGTGTGTGTGTGTGTGTGTTGGGGGGGGGGGGGCTCCCGTGCCAACGTGCGCATTTGGGAGGAGGGCGGCATGCAGAGACGAAGATTCGATGGGTGCGTCATCTGGGCAGTCAAACTGTTTGTGGGTGGGTGTGTTGAGCGGGGAAGGAGGGAGGGGGTACGCGTGTGAGTGTGTGTGTTGTGTGTGTGTGTGTGTTGGGGGTTGGGGGGGGCTCCCGTGCCAAAGTGCGCATTTGGGCGGAGGGCGGCATGCAGCGAAGACGATTCAATCGGTGCGTCATCTGGGCAGTCAAACTGCGTGTGGGGGGGGGGGGCTTGTGAGTGTGTGAGTTTGTCGCTCCCGCGTTAAAGCGTGCATTTGTGCGGAGGGCAGCGTGCAGCAAAGATGACTCAATCTTGGGCACGTCGTCTGGGCAGTCAAACTGCCTGGAGAGGGAAGGGAGCGAGTGGTGCGTGTGTGCGTGTGTGTGCGTGTGTGCGCGTGTGTGTGTCCGTGTGTGCGTGTGCATGTTGGGTGCCTCGTGTGTGTGTGTACACAGCCAGGCGCGACAGGGGTCAGTAGAGGAGGTACGGTAGATGAATAATATATAGACAGTTACCTATAACTAGGGCTATCCAACGGGGGTCAAGGGGGAAGGGGTGCACCCCAGAGTGAGGAGGAAAGGGCGCTAAACCCTCAACAGCACTCCCATGTACAAACCTCGCAGCCCAACCCTCCCGCCTGGCCCACATCCGCGCACCTCTTTCAGCTCCTCAGGGTTGCGGGCGTCGCTGCGAGACCTGTCCACGTCACCATGGACGCAGCAGAGAGCTTGAGGACGCGAGCACATGACGCTCCGTGTCCCTTCACGGCAAAGGGATGCAATGTGCATTGTCGTTGCACCTGAGTTGCCTCACCATGGGCGCAGCATCGTCCTATCCTGCCTCAGCCCGGGCCCCCCCCGTACTATTTGCATGGTCTCCCCTCACCACAGCCCATCGACGCAACGCTGCTCACGTGCACTGCTCCCACAAACGCGCGCATCTTGAGGTAGAGATATGGCTCTTGGCCACGGCGGACTGATCCTGATATATGTGTGGGGGGATGTGCCCAGAAGATGGAAGAGAAAGCCAGTAGTAAGCTGCTGAGTAAGCAATACGCATCAACACGTGTACACCCTAGTGCGCTCCTACTAGCACACATCCACTCGCGCCACCATACATGGCAGCGACTACTACTACTGCTGACTCGGCGGCTGGACTAGCCCAGACGCTGTGGTATCGGATCGATCGACTTCTCAGGTAGACAAGCTTGGTGTTGGGAACCAGCGGGTGGTAGGCACCCACACGGCTGCAATCGCCAGGCTGCGAGACGCCCAGGGCAGCGGCAGCAGCAGCAGCAGCGGGCTCACAAGATGCGTGGCCATGCTGGCCATGCATGCCCAGGGCAGCAGCAGCAGTAGCGGGCTCATAAGGTGTGCGGCCATGCTGCAAACCGAGTCACAGCTGCGCGGAGGCACTGATGATGCGATGCAGCCCGCGGCCACGGCTGCCCACAAGGGCGGAAGCTGGCTCGCAAGCTGCTAACCAGGAGGGGCGGAAGGCTCATAGCTGCAGCCCCAGTGGCCAGCATACAGTGTGGACCTGGAGGGTCGGGAGCTGGGCAGCAGCTGGACGGCAGCTGGGCAGAAGCTACGGGCCACCGCTCAGCTGCACGACGTACGAGACCCCCCTACAGCCTTCACCAGACCTCTCACAGCTCCGTGGCCCTGGAGGGGCGGAAGCGGGACAGCAGCTGGACGGCCTCTGCCTGCCACCTGCAGGCCAGCTGCGTGCCAGCTGCCGGCCAGCTGCGGGCCAGCTGCGGGCCAGTTGCCGGCCACCTGCCGGCCAGCTCACAGCTGCGCGACGTAGATGATTCCGTACACGGCGATCCAAACGACGTCGACAAAGTGCCAGTAGAGGATGGCGCCGCGCATGCCGACGCCCGGGTTGTTGTAGCGGGGGTACATGGCCATGGAGACACCGAGCCAGATAGCGCCGAGCAGCACGTGCATGCCTGTGTGTGTGCGTGTGTGTGTGTGTGTGTGTGTGTGTGTGTGAGAGTAGTAGCGGGGGTACATGGCCATGGGGACGCCGCGCCAGATGGCGCCGAGCAGCACGTGCATGCCTGTGGTGTGTGTGTGTGTGTGTGTTGTAGCGTGGGTACATGGCCATGGAGAAGCCAAGCCAGATGGCGCCGAGCAGCACGTGCATGCCTGTGGTGTGTGTGTGTGTTTGTGTGTGTGTGCGTGTAGCTGGCTGTAGCTGGCGGAAGGTAGCATAACCGGGCCGACTCTCACCATGAAAAAAGTCGTGATGTTGAAAAATGTTTTGAAGGGGCCGTCAGCGAGTAACGTTGACACAACGCTACAATCCCAAAATTCTGGGCACGGCGCTGGCGAGCAGTTAGGCAGTAGCTGGGAGAAGCCGGTAGTAGCTAGGCAGTAGCTGGGCTCTCACCATGGAAGCCGGGCGTGATGTGAAACGTGGGCGACGTTGGTACGTGCCACAACCCTGGACACGATGCGGCCGGGAAGCAGCTAGGCAGTAGCTTGCAGTAGCTAGGCAGTAGCTGGCAGTAGCTAGGAAGGAGCTGGTCAAAGCTAGAACACAGACAGGCTAGACTCTCACCGTGGAAGCCGGTGTTGCCGTACGGCCGTCAGTGAGGTTGAAACGTTGCGGTGGCAAACTCTATACCCTATGCACGGCGCTGGCGAGCAGCTAGGAAGTAGCTAGGCAGAAGCTAGGCAGGTCCAGGCAGTAGCTAGGCAGTAGCTGGGCACACTCCCCGTGGAAGCCGGTGGTGGTGTAGAAGGTCGTGCCGTACGGGCCGTCAGTGAGGTTGAACGGGGCGGTGGTAAACTCCATACCCAAAGCACGACACTGGCGAGCAGCTGTGAAGTAGCTGGCAGAAGCTAGGAAGAAGCTAGGGAGGAGCTAAGCAGTCACTGGGTTCTCACCGTGGAAGCCAGTCGTGATGTAGAAGGTCGTGCCGTACGGGCCATCGGTGAGGTTAAACGGGGCAGAGGCAAACTCTTGAACCTAGACACGAAGCAAGCGAGCAGCTAGGCAGTAGCTGGCACAAAGCTACAACCCTCACCGTGGAAGCCGGTGGTGATGTAGAAGGTCGTGCCGTACGGGCCGTCAGTGAGGTTGAACGGGGCGGTGGCAAACTCGAGGTACTGGTCGCCCAGGAAGAGGCAGCCGAGGGCAAGGGTGACGCCGAGCGCAGACATGACCATCTGCATGGCGTGTGTGTGTGTGTGTGAGGAAGAGGCAGCCGAGGGCGAGGGTGACACCCAGGGCAGACATGACCATCTGCGTGGTGCGTTTCTGTGTGCATGTGTGTGTGTGTGTGTGTGTGTGTGTGAGGAAGAGGCAGCCGAGGGCAAGGGTGACGCCGAGCGCAGACGTGACCATCTGCATGGCGCGTGTGTGTGTGTGTGTGTGTGTGAGGAAGAGGCAGCCGAGGGCGAGGGTGACACCCAGGGCAGACATGACCATCTGCGTGGTGCGTGTCTGTGTGCACGTGTGTGTGTGTGTGTGAGAGGGAGGAAGAGGCAGCCGAGGGCAAGGGTGACGCCGAGCGCAGACATGACCATCTGCATGGCGTGTGTGTGTGTGTGTGTGTGTGTGAGGAAGAGGCAGCCGAGGGCGAGGGTGACACCCAGGGCAGACATGACCATCTGCGTGGTGCGTGTCTGTGTGCACGTGTGTGTGTGTGTGAGGAAGAGGCAGCCGAGGGCGAGGGTGACACCCAGGGCAGACATGACCATCTGCGTGGTGCGTGTCTGTGGGCACGAGTGTGTGTGTGTGTGAGAAAGGAAGAGGCAGCCGAGGGCAAGGGTGACGCCAAGCGCAGACATGACCATCTGCATGGCGCGTGTGTGTGTGTGTGAGGAAGAGGCAGCCGAGGGCGAGGGTGACACCCAGGGCAGACATGACCATCTGCGTGGTGCGTGTCTGTGTGCACGTGTGTGTGTGTGTGTGAGAGGAAGAGGCAGCCGAGGGCAAGGGTGACGCCGAGCGCAGAAATGACCATCTGCATGGCGTGTGTGTGTGTGTGTGTGTGAGGAAGAGGCAGCCGAGGGCGAGGGTGACACCCAGTGCATACATGACCATCTGCGTGGTGCGTGTGTGTGTGTGTTGTGTGTGTGTGTGTGTGTGTCTTCGCATATGTGTGTGTCTGCGCGTGTGTGTGTGTGTGTGTGAAGAAGAGCACGCACACACACACACATGCGCGCACGCACGCACGCACACCTTGGGGTCCTTGGCCACCATCGCGACGTTGGCACAGGAGCAAGGAGCAAGCACGCACGCACACACACACACACACACACACACACACACACGCACACACACGCACGCACACGCACCGTGGGGTCCTTGGCCGCCATCGTGACGTTGACAGAGTAGAGGGAGCCAGAACTCACACACACACACACACAAACACACGCACACACACTCACACACACGCACGCACCTTGGGGTCCTTGGCCACCATGGCGACGTTGGCAGAGTAGTAGGAGCCAGCGAGCACCGCGGACATGACCAGGGCGCGCTTGTCCCAGCCGACGGCCTCGATGCCGACCGGAGGCCACTGTGTGTGTGTGTGTGCGCGTGTGTGTGTGTGTGTGGCGCAGGCATGAAGTGCTGGGGTCATGGCACAGTCTGCACTGTTCTACCCGGGGCCACCCAGGGCGACTCGGGCCCAGCCCCGGCCTTTCCCCGGGGTCACGACCTGGGGATTTTGAGGCGGCGCTGTGATTAACGCGATTATGCCGATGGATGCCGATGAATTTTACAGTCTGTTTGACGCCAGTAACAATGTATGATACCTGTGTCTGCGCTAGCGCTCGACACAAAACTCAGTTTCAGGCTGAAACTGGCTGGCTACCTGGTAAGGATCGTGTAGGGAGGAGCGTAAAACCCCACACGCGCGCGCACGCCCTGTACCTAGACAGGGCACTAGGCCCCCATGTCCACCCTGTTACACCCAGGTGGTGACAGCAACGCATTCCTCCGGGGAGATAGGTGTGCACAGCCCCGTCGTCTGATCCGCACAAGTGAATGCGGTCAAAACGTCTGAGGCGGTTGGGGGTGCCCCCCAGGCGGCGCCTCAGGCGGTCGCCGCGCCTGAGGCGCCGCCTGGTCCGCGCAAGTTGATGCGCCGCCTGAGGCGCCGCCTCAGACGTTGGGAATGTGGTAAGGCTGATGCGTTATGCCCACCTCCAGCGCACGTCCCAACTGTTTTGGACGGGCTGCTAACACACACACCTGCATCTGGATGTTGACGTTGGGCTGCATGCCAAGGTGGACGCACGACCAAAGAAGGCCGAAGAAGAGCGCCGCCTCGGACACGATGAACAGCCACACACCAGACATCAGGTTGCGCTTGACCACCTGTGTGCGTGTGCATGTGTGTGCATCTCAATCGCAGTGGCAGTGGTGGTGCTCCATTACCAAATGTATTCCCCGCTGCTGCTACCATGCATGCATGCAGTCAAAACGTGCCATGCATGGGTGACTCACTCAGCTCTGTGTGCATGTCCATGTCAGACTCAATGCTGCAGCGCCACCACGCAATCGCGGTGGCAGTGGTGCTCAACCACCAACTGTATTCCCCGCTGCTGCATTCGATGCATGCATGCAATCAAAACACGCCATGCATGCGTGCCTGTTCCTTCGTATTGAACCTCACCTCTGTGTACATGCCCATGTCACTCAATGGTGCAGTCGCGCAACCACGCACCCATCGCAACTCGTGCACCGCCGGTCCCCTATCGTGCATCTACCAACTTGGCGACGCTGCGCTGCGCTGTGGTGTGCGTTGCGTGCTTGTGCATGCATCAGTCTTACCTCAGTGTGCATGCCCATGTCGGACTCAATGATGCAGTCCCGCCACCACGCACTCAACGCTACCCATGCACTGCTGCTACCTATTATGCATCTACCCACGTGGCGACACTGCGCTGCTCTTGTATGCGTTGCGTGCTTGTGCATGCATCAGTAGCACCTCGGTGTGCATGCCCATGTCGATGCTGCAGTCGCGCTACCACGCACTCATCAGCATCCATGCACCGCTGCCACCTAAATCATGCATCTACCCACTTGGCGACGCTGCGCTGCGCTGCGGTGTGTGCATGCATCAGTCTCACCTCCGTGGCATGCCCATGTCAGACTCAATGCTGCAGTCGCGCAACCACGCACACATCACCATCAATGCACCGCCGCTACCTATCATGCATGTACCCACTGCGCTACGCTCGTGTTTGAGTTGCGTGCTTGCGCATGCATCAGACTCACCTCCGTGTGCATGCCCATGTCGGACTCGATGATGCAATCGCGCCACCATACAATCGCAGTGGCAGTGGTGCACCCAAGGCCCGTGAGCGATGCGATATGCTGTTGCGTGAAGCATGCCATGCATATGTGTCTGCTCCTTTGTTTTGTTCCTCACCTCCGTGTGCATGCCCATGTCAGACTCAATGATGCAGTCGCGCCACCACGCAATCGCGGTCGCAGTGGTGCACCCAAGACCCGTGAGCATGAGTGCCTGGCCGCCGGGGATGGCGTGGAAGAAGGAGGTCATGCCGAGGCACGAGACGAGAACGCCTGCACGGTGTGTGTGTGGGCGTGGGGCGTGGGGCGTGTGTGTGTGTGTGTGTGTGTGTGTGTGTGCGTGTGTAAGTGTGCCGCCGGGGATGGCGTGGAAGAAAGAGGTCATGCCGAGGCACGAGACAAGGACGCCTGCACGGTGTGTGTGAGTGAGGCGTGCGCGTGTTTGTGTGTGCGTGTGTGCTTCAGGGGTTGGATGCAGCACCAGCTGTTTCTAGTCTGACATATGCCAGCAGTTTCGAGTCCACCTCTCAGCTAACAGGGGCCCCGAGCAGTTCCCAGCTCACTGGTTGAGCCCAGGCTCCTAAAGAGTGTCCCTTCTTCACTGGCCCCCCCCCCCCCCCCGTCCTGGCATATCGCCTGCTCTTGATTGTTCCTGCTGGAACTGGAACTGATCCTAGTCGAGCCCTGGAAGTGACCCTAGGCTGGTGGAGCAATTGAAAGTGTCGCAGGCACCGGAGGTAGCAGCTGAGTTTCAGCCAGTGGTTCCGCTACGGACTTTGAGGAAGTGATGGCTCAACCCGAGCCTCACGTCCCACTCCCCGTTCTCAACCCGCCGGAGGCGTTTCGTTTGCGAGAAACGTGCATAACGAAATTTGCGCAATTCCAACCCGTGGCAACATCAACCCGCTGTCGCAGGTTTGCGGGTTGCGGGTTGCGGGTTGGCTGCCGGAAACACTGGTATAGCCCCCTCACCGTAGCTGGCCAGTGCGGGCCACGGCGACGGCGGCAGCACGTGGTACGGGTGGTTGACCCAGTACGGGTTGTGCGCAGCGTCGGCAGCGGCAGCAGATGCCATGCCGCGGCGGGCGAGCGCGCTGCAGGGGAGGGGGCGGGTGGTGCAGGGTAAGTGGGGGGCGGCGGTGCTGGTGTGGGGGGCTGCGGGAGGACGGATCGGGAGCCCCATCTCTTGAGAGACGTGCCGCGGTGCGGCTGCGCGACCCGCATGGACCGCATGGCATGGCCGCCCAGTGCCGGCGCCGCCCACCACCACCGCCAACCATACTGCTGTACACATGCTGCCGCCTGAGCGCCCGCCTACCCACTTGGGGGACTTGGGCGGGAGGGCGACCAGCGCCGACGGCACGCGCGGCACCTCCTTCATCGACAGCACGTCGGGCATGGCCGAGGCCTGCCTCTCCTCGTTGTCCGTGGCCGTGTGCAGCTGGGACGCGAAGGAGAGACCGGGCGCGCGCAGCTGCGCGGGTTGCGTCCAGGGCAGGGCAAGCGTCAAGGGCACACATGCCAAACCAGCCATGCACATGGAGCGCACATGCGTGATTCACTCCTCTGCTGCCTCTGAGCTGCTCCACGCCAGCCGAATGCCCCATCCTTCAGCTGCGGGCTGCGAGCCAACCCCACAGCGCTTTTGTTGACGGCGGGTCCAGGTCGCCGAGACGCTCGCCCAAATCAGGCATGTGACCCCCTTCCAACCATGCGCTGCCTCGCCACCGCCAACGCGTCAACGAACTCCCATGTCCATGCCTCTTGTTCAGTGCCTCACCTTGGCGCCGAACGACTGCTCCTGGTTACGCCTGCGAAGCGAGCGACGGGTGAAATGGAGAGTCAGCAGCACGCCCAGTGTCTGCGCCCAGTATCCCCTCGAGCACCCCTCTTGGGCCTCACCCGTGCAGGCTGGCGAACAGCGAGGACGCATCAGGCCGGATCACGCTGCTTGAGGCGAGCGACCTGAATGCTCCGGCATCCTGGGCAACGGCACCTGCGCATGCACCCCATCAGGGTGAACGGTGCGTGAGGACATGCCCCCATGCGCGCCGGGCGCCTGGGGAGCCGAGGGAGACTGCGATGAGGGTCGCCATTGTGGGTCGCGATGGCGCTCCAAGCCCGCGCCCTGCTGGCACCCCACGTCCCCATTGTGGCCGGCTGCAACACCACTACGAGCACCGTGTTTCCGTGTCCGTGGGCAACGAGGGCAACTGCCAGGCGCTACTCCACTACTCTCGAGCATGGTCCGACACCCCCAGTACACGGTTCGGCACGCCTCCAACAGCGCCGGTGCCCGCTGAGGATGGACACCACGCACCAGGCAGCCTCTGGAGCAGCCGCAGCGCGGAGGCACGCATCGCGGTACGTCAAGGAAGAACCCCACGAACAGCCAGCGGCAACACCCGTCTACGGGTGGGATGCGTCGGATGGCGCCAGGTGCACCCGGTTAGCTGTGTGTGCAGGGGGCAAGGGGTGACGCACACATGTAACACATGCAAAGTCACACTTCTAAAAAGTGCAAACACACGCACACGTCCAGATGCACACGCATGCGTGTCAACACACGCGTGTTTGTTTTACATGTGTGTGTTTCAGGGTGTGTGCGTGTGGGGTGCGTGCGTGGTGCGTGTGTGGTGTGTGTGGGTGTGTGTGGCAGGGTGAGTGCGCTTGAGCCCATGCGTATTGACCGCGATGAATGCTGATGCCCTGTGTGCTGGGTTGCACGGAAAAGTGGTCGCCACCGCACAGATGAAGCAGCGACTGCAGTCGATCAGTCGGCTGTCCGGTTTGGCTGTCTGCACCCCTGCCCTCTCCTCCCAATCCCAAACCCAGTCCCCGGTAGCTGTTCAAAGTAGGAGTGGGGCGCAGTGGCTCGAAAGCGACTGCGCGCCTGCTGTGACGCTTTGCCGGCCCGGTCGTCTCCCAGGTGGGGCCGATCAACACTGCCTCCGATGAAGACCTTTGAGGACGCAGCCAGTGCACTGGCCTGCGCCCCTCTCCCCCCAGCGTCGCTCATGGCTGCTCGCTAGCGTGGCTGTGTGCGCATGGGGCCCACCGCGGCAGCGGCATAATACTGGCGAGGTAGTGGAGGTTGCTGGCGGCGTGTCTGCATGCGACGGAGGAGCAGCGCAGAGTGTCGCGTGTGTGGACCGCCCCGCCCACCGCCCACCGCCACCTCCAGTTTTGTTAAGTTGACCGAAGTGGCTTGCCTCTCCCGGTACTACTTGGGTGCGAGGCGGACGCGGAATGCTGGGGAGAGGGAGGGGCGGGCAGGGGGTGGGCCTCGAAACTGTTGAGTGCCAGAAAAGCGCACATGTGCGCACATGTACAGCTCCGATTGGGAGTGGTTGGGGGTGTGTGGGTGTCCAGTAGGGTGCAGCAGCCTATTAGACAGGCTGGAACCAGACAGGGGTGGGTGGGGGGGAACGGGGTGCAGATGCGCACGTGTTGCTCCAGCGTGCGTGTGTGCGTGTGTGCATTTCTTGCATTTGTTGGGGCCCTTGTTGCTTTTTTTGTTGTGGCAGAGCCAGGGCAGTCGATCAATCCACCCCTCGCTGCTTCTGACCGACTGTTTTAGGGTTTCTAAAGGGTTAAGGGTAAAAAAAAGTCTGTGCTTCGTCTATGCGGTGCCGACCACAGCGCCCAGGGCAGCCACAGCGATGAGGCACGTATTGCGGTACTGCGTTGCCTGGCAGCGCACGCACTAGCACATGCATGGGGGGTGTCGGCTGGGTGTTGGGCAGAGCTAGGGCAGTCGATCGAGCAACCGCGCCCGATGCTTTGTCTGTGCAGTGCCCAGGGCAGCCACAGCGATGAGGCAGGCCTCATGGTACTGCGTTCCCTGGCAGCGCACCCACTGCCAAGTGCATGGGGGGCGTCAGATGGGTGGTGGGCAGAGCTAGGGCAGTCAAACTATCGACTGCGCACACTGCTTTGTCTGTGCAGTGCCCGAGGCAGCCACCGCGATGAGGCAGGCCTCATGGTACTCCGTTCCCTGGCAGCGCACCCACTGCCAAGTGCATGGGGGGCGTCAGATGAGTGGTGGGCAGAGCTAGCGCAGTCGAACGATCAAACGCGCCCTCTGCTTTATCTGTGCAGGGCCCGGGGCAGCCAGCGCGATGAGGCCCGGATTGCGCTACTGCGTTCCCTGGCAGCGCACCCACTGGCACGTGCATGGAGGGTGTCGGTTGAGTGCTGGGCAGAGCTAGGGCTCACACGATCGACCGCGCCCGCTGCTTTGTCTGTGCAGTGCCCGGGGCAGCCAATGCGATGACGCAAGCATCCTGGTACTGCGTTCCCTGGCAGCGCACGCACTGTCAAGTGCATGGGAGGAAGGCTGGGTGTTGGGCAGAGCTAGGGCAGTCAAACGATCGACCGCGCCCGATGCTTTGTCTGTGCAGTGCCCGGGGCAGCCAATACGATGAGGCAGGCCTCATGGTACTGCGCCCCCTGGCAGCCGCGCAAGCACTGGCGAGTGCAGTGAGGATGCCGGATGGCTGCTTGGCTGTCGATCAATCCACTGCGCCCGCTGCTTTGTCTGTGCCGTGTCGACCACAGCGCCCGGGGCACTGTGCTTTGTCTGTGCAGTGCTTACCACAGCGCGGAGGCAAGCATCCTGGTACGGCGTTACCTGGCAGCGCATGCACTGCCAAGTGCATGGGGGGGGTCGGTCGGGTGCTGGGCAGAGCTAGGGCAGTCAAACGATCGACCGCACCCACTGCTTGTCTGTGCAGTGCCCGGGGCAACCAATGCGATGAGGTAGGCCTCATGGTACTGTGTTCCCTGGCAGCGCACCCACTGCCAGGATGGGGCAAGCACCGCGCGTTGGGGCGTGGGATGGAATACATACGCCCTAGGAGCTGGCTGGAATGTATACGCCCTAAGGGCCTCCCAGGGGCGTGGGATGGAATACGCCCTAGGAGCCTCCAACTGCGCAATTTTGAAGCGTGCCAGCCGCGGCTGGTTGCCATTGTGGCTGCCCCCACGGTTCTTGGACCATGCGAGAGTGGAGTGCCCTCGTTACCGACAGCCACAGTGGGGACGTGGGCGGCCATCAGGGCGCGGGCTTGGAGCGCCATCGCAACCTGAAGTGTGCTGATGATGATGGATGTTACAGTCAGGGACACCTCTAAAGGCGTATAAGACCGTGCTCGGCGCGTATGGCCCGAGCACCTTACTGAGATGGCTGGCTGTTGGTGGTAGGGAACCCCAACTCTGTAAAGAGCGTGGGCGCACCCCTAGGTCCCCTACCGCAGCGACAGCAAACGCTTGTTGAAGAACGCATGTGGGGAAACGGAAACGCGAGGCAGGTAAATCGCAATCGCCAAATAGGTGTGTTCCTTGAATTTATACTATGTGACTGCGCAGGCCGCAGGTGTGCCTTATGCTAGTCCCCGCCGCCGCCGTGCCCGCAGCAATCTTCATGCAGGCTCCCTTCCAGCAGCCACAGGCTCCGCAACAATAGCTCCAGTAGCTCCGCTCCAATTGCATCGTCAACTCCCCAACGAATCAACGCTGTGCTGGCACGAGGCCCGGCCCCTGTGCTGTGCTGGCGCGAGGCCCGGCCCGCACCCTCCGCTGTGCTGGCGCGAGGCCCGGCCCCTGTGCTGTGCTGGCGCGAGGCCCGGCCCGCACCCTGTGCTGTGCTGGCGCGAGGCCCGACCCGCACCCTCCGCTGTGCTGGCGCGAGGCCCGGCCCCTGTGCTGTGCTGGCGCGAGGCCCGGCCCCTGTGCTGTGCTGGCGCGAGGCCCGGCCCGCACCCTGTGCTGTGCTGGCGCGAGGCCCGGCCCGCACCCTGTGCTGTGCTGGCGCGAGGCCCGGCCCGCACCCTGAGCTGTGCTGGCGCGAGGCCCGGCCCCTGTGCTGTGCTGGCGCGAGGCCCGGCCCGGCTGTGCTGGCGCGAGGCCCGGCCCCTGTGCTGTGCTGGCGCGAGGCCCGGCCCGCACCCTCCGCTGTGCTGGCGCGAGGCCCGGCCCCTGTGCTGTGCTGGCGCGAGGCCCGGCCCGCACCCTCCGCTGTGCTGGCGCGAGGCCCGGCCCCTGTGCTGTGCTGGCGCGAGGCCCGGCCCGCACCCTGTGCTGTGCTGGCGCGAGGCCCGGCCCGCACCCTGCTGTGCTGGCGCGAGGCCCGGCCCCTGTGCTGTGCTGGCGCGAGGCCCGGCCCGCACCCTCCGCTGTGCTGGCGCGAGGCCCGGCCCCTGTGCTGTGCTGGCGCGAGGCCCGGCCCGCACCCTCCGCTGTGCTGGCGCGAGGCCCGGCCCCTGTGCTGTGCTGGCGCGAGGCCCGGCCCGCACCCTCCGCTGTGCTGGCGCGAGGCCCGGCCCCTGTGCTGTGCTGGCGCGAGGCCCGGCCCGCACCCTGTGCTGTGCTGGCGCGAGGCCCGGCCCTGTGCTGTGCTGGCGCGAGGCCCGGCCCGCACCCTCCGCTGTGCTGGCGCGAGGCCCGGCCCCTGTGCTGTGCTGGCGCGAGGCCCGGCCCGCACCCTGTGCTGTGCTGGCGCGAGGCCCGGCCCCTGTGCTGTGCTGGCGCGAGGCCCGGCCCGCACCCTCCGCTGTGCTGGCGCGAGGCCCGGCCCCTGTGCTGTGCTGGCGCGAGGCCCGGCCCGCACCCTGTGCTGTGCTGGCGCGCGGCCCGCACCCCCGCTGCGCTCCATGCATGCGCAACGCTCTTTCCTCCATGCACGTCGCCCATGCGACTCGTCAGCAAATCTCCCCCCCCCCCCGCTGTCTCACCATGGGCATGCTGCCCATACTGCCGCCCTCGTTGCATTCCTGGCCATCTGCTCTGCATGCATGGCCGTCAGGGTCGTCATGGTGGCGGCTGTTCCCCCCGGCGTCCGCATGCCCCCGCCTGACGCCGCCCCCGGTAGCGCTCCCCAGACCGTTGCATGGTCGGGGGTGCAGCGCGCACGGGGGTTGAGGGTTCGGGCACCACGATGGCGGCTGCCTTCTCGCTGTCGCTGTCGCTGTCGCCCCGCTGCTGTGCCTGGTGCTGGTCTGCGCATCAAACATTTCCCGCATATCTGCCCGCATGGCCTGCATCTCTCCCCGCATGGCCTGCATCCCTGCACGCATGGCCTCCATCTCTGCACGCATCCCCTTCACGAGATCCCCCCCCTCTCGCTGCCCTCTCCGCTGCCGCTGCCTCCCCGCTGCCTGGCTGCTGCCCGCCCGCTGCCTCGCCGCCGATCGGTCCGCTGTGGGCGGCGAGGGCGGCGGCTTTCCTGATGGACGCTCTTGTAGGCGGAGGCTGTCGCGCCATCGCCATCGCTTGTTATTTAGAACTGAGCATTAGGCAGATCGAGGTGGTAGCAATTATATAGGATACAAGTGGCTGGTTGCTGTCGTGGCTGCACCCACGTGTCTTGACCATGAGAGATCCCTCCACTCTAGAGTGGAGCTGGCAGTGCCCCTGGCAGTGCCCCTCTTTTCCCACGGACACGTCAACACGGGGTTGGTTTCAACCAACCCATGGCGTTGCCGACGGCCACCGTGGGGTCGCGGGGTGCCAGCAGGGCGCGGGCTTTGAGCGCCATCGCAACCCACAATTGCGACCCTCACTGTTGTATGTGCGGTTGACAGTTGACGGCTAACAGTTACCCGTTACCAGTTCACAGTTGACAGTAACCAGCTACCAGTTGCAAAGTTTGCAGTGCGAACCCTCAGGGCTGTCTCCTTTCTGCTCTGGGACTACACGGTGGCAGGCAGCCGACTGGTGGCTACCGCCCCCCACAAGTAATTGTTAGGGCCAGGACTGGACTTGGGTCTAGGCAGTGGTACTAGGACTAGAAGGTTGTCTTCCTGAAAAGCCACTGTAACTGTAACTGTAACCTTCGGAGTGGGGGCTTAGGGAGCTGCGCGCGGCGCGCTGCCGCACTTGCGGCCGGCAGGTGCGAGTCCCCCCTCGGCTCAGGCGCCCGGCGCGCATGGGGGCATGTCCTTACACACTGTTCACCCTGCTGGGGTGCATGTGCAGGTGCCTTTGCCCAGGATGCGTCGGTGAAATTCGAGGAGCTGAATCCCGCTTGATTCAAGCGAACTGGCGCTTGAAAAGGGCCTCTTGATTCAACTAATAGATCAAGCGAAGGGGGCGCATGAATCAAGCGGCCTTGAATCAAGCGGGATTCAAGCAACTCGCCTGAGCGTTGCTTGATTCAAGCAGGATTCGCCCCTAGTCGGCCTGCTTGATTCAGGGGGTTTTCAGGCGCCAAACATCCTCATTCCGGCTCGATTCAGCTGCAACTCAAGCTCTGATGTAGAACTGGGAAACACCCTTTTTTACAGATGGGGATTGCTTATCACTCGTTCTCACTCGCTCTCGACTGCAAGGATCAAACAGCACTCATGTTAGACATGCGCGCACTTGCAACTATCACCACTCAACAGTTTGGGGGAGGTTGGGGTGGGGTGGGACATCGCCTAGTCTGTGTGCCAGCAGTTGGGCATGGTGATCAAGGGGCGGGCGGGCAGTCAACTCCGCGGAGATGATGTCGACGCCAGTGATAGCGCCTCACCCGCAGTCGCCCGTGTCGCGCCCAAGGGGACCTCGACCAGGCCCTTGAGCTCAATCAACTCAGCAAGGCTGCGCTCGGCGTGGGTCGCTCCCCTCTGCTCCTTCTTGCCCCCGGGGAAGAGGGGGTGGTTCTTGATCTTGAAAGCGATGAACGCATACTGGTAGAGCGTCACCTTGGGCGGCGCCATTGCCAGTGTGCGTTACCAAAGCACGCATGCACCCGACACGCACACGCTGGCTGGGCAGGCGTGTGCGGGTGTGTCGGGCGTGTGAGTGTGTCGGGCGAGCGGGCGTGCGCATCGTGCGTGCAGTGGGGGAGGGGGGTAGCGCGCACGCGTGCACAGAGGTGGTGGGAGAGGGAGGGGCTGCACACCGCGCGCACAGGTGGGGGACTGAGTGCCAGCGGGTCCAGTGCGTGCGTGGGCATCCCTGAGGAGTGCGAGCGCATGCACACGCCTGCTAGGCGCGCCATGCAGTCGGCCCCCGCATGGAGTGCGGGCCAGGTCACGCGCGTGAACCTATCGGCGCACCTTTACAGCGTCGGCAGCCGCTTGGGCGTGCACGGCCAGGGGGTGGGGGGAACTGCGTAGGGGTGGGAGCAGCACAAGGTGGCTGGCCATGCAGACGTACATGCATGGCAGCCCCCCCCCCTCCGTGCCTGATACGCAGGCATCCCAGGCCCACAACCACGTGCATGGTTCGGTGCGACAACCACGCACCGTGAGTAGCGCGACGCCGCGGGGCGTACAGCGTAACGTCCTGCATGTAGCCTCATCCGGTCGCCTCCTGCCCAGCCCCGACGATGGCCGTAGTGATGGTCGTTTCAGCGACAACCGATGACGTGGCATGTTGGACCATGGTGCTGGGTCAGCTTGGACGGCTGCTTGACGCCCCGCCACCTCACCACCTCGACCCCGCCCACGCGAGCCTCGCCGCGTGGCGTCGACACCATGATTAAACGGTCATGCATGACCTCAAGCGGGCTAAAGAGCTTGCTTAAACAGTGATCAACAGAGCATGCAAGTCAGGTGTTGGCACCCCACACCAGACACTCGCGCGGTCATCAACGACGCTGCCATGCGGTTCAAGGGGTGCCAATGTATCATACATATGCTGTATGGGGCGGGGATGAACTTTGCGCGGATTCCAGGCGCTCAAACCGTAGTCTCACTGTGACAACGCAGTCACACTGAGACTACGCGGAGACTACGCGCAGTCTCAGAATGAGTTGGCACTAGTCCCTACGCCCCCCCCAACGCACTCCGCCCTATCTCAGCTGGACATAGTGATTAAACATGCCTTCCCAGGGCGCGGGGGGCGCAGGGGACGCAGGCTGGGCGTACAAAACGCATTATCACTGTGTTACAGTTACAGTTACATCGGCTTTCCAGCAATGATGATGAGAGTTTTACACTCCACTTCTGGCGGTCACACGTACGGTTCCAAAGCTCCAGCGGGACTTAGAGAAACAAGGCTCAAGGCCCACAAAAGGTCAAGCTACAAGTAGCCCACGGTAATGCCATCCACACTTGGTGGCGGGCGCCAAGCAAGCAGCACCACTGTGCAGGCTGCACACCCAGCCCCTCAAATGGCCAGAGGGCGGACCCAAGGTATAAAACCATGAAGGGACCAAAAAGCCCCCCCCAGACCACCGGAAGCGGGGCTAGTAGCACACCCGCCGCAGCACTCTACTCAGCGACCACACCGCACCCGCCACCGCACGCGTGTGGCGCCACCTCCCCTTCAAAAACACCCCCAGAGGGAATGCCATCTAGCAAGCAGGTGCAGGCACCCGCTCGCCGTCAACGACGAGGCGCGCGCGGTGGAACTGCGCCCGCTTCCCCGCAACCTTGGCGGCGAGGAAAGCGGGCCACAGCGCCTGGTGCTGCGCCTCCTCGCGGTCACTGAGGACGTCGAAGACTGCAGTCGAGTCCACGCAGCGGCGCAGCTCGTGGCGCCAGCGCACGACAGTGTCGGCCACGGCGTCAGACGCCACGGTGAAGAGCACACGCAGCACACCGCCCCCGCGTGGCTCCACGCCGATGCCCCCGACGGCAGGCTTGGCGTTGAGGAGCGACGCGGACACGACGCCACCATCAGCCGGCTCCCGCCGGCCGGTGCCGCCGTAGAGGAAGCGCACGACATCCGTAGCCAGGCGGACGGGCAGGCTGGTGCCGTCCTCGGCAGCTGCAGCGATCCGCTCCGCCGCCGCCGCCGTCGCCTCCTCTTCATCCATCTGCCTGCCACCGCCCGCGAGGAACCAGTTGGCGCCGCGTGCCACCGGGATGGACAGCACGAAGCTGCGGCGCAGCGACGTGTCGCCCACACGCGCAGGCAGCCCCCCCCGGCGGGAGGGGCCGCGCGCAGATGCGGCACGCGTGGCGCCCGACGCAGGCCGCTCCGTCGCTGGCCCCCCCCCCGCCGACGCCACAGGGGCGGCAGCAGCAGCGGGCCGGGCAGGCTGAGCAGCCTCGGCAGCAGGCGCAGCGCGGGGCGCCGCACTGTGGGCCGCATGGCCGGCCCGCGCGCGGGCGGGCTCTGCATGCGGCATCTGCATGGGCGCCCCAGGGACGCGGCTCACCAGGAGGCTCACCACATCCACCAGGGACGCAATCTGTTGCGCCTGCGCCTGCACCACAGCGAGCACCCCCGCAAGGGCACCGCTGTGGCCGGCGTCGGCAACCTGTGGCGCGCCCACCTGCGTCGGCGCATTCTGTGGCTGGGCGCGCGCCCTCGCCTCCCTGTCCAGCAGCCCCCCTACCAGGCGTCTGATGTCTGCCTGCCCCGCGCTGAGGGCGCGGAGGGCGTCTGTGGTGTCGGCCGAGGCCGAGATGTGGTTGCTGGCGTCGCCATGCAGGTGTTGCGCAGCCTCCGCGTATGTGGCTGCCCCCCGCGCCCCGTGGAGCGCCGAAAGCTGTGTCTGTGTCGCATCCACGCACGCGCGGTGGCGTGGCGGGGAGTCTGAGCCGGGGGAGCCGCTGCTCACCGGTGATTCTGTGGTGGTGGCCGCGCGGGCGATGAGCGCGCCGGCGGCCGCACTGTGTTTGCGCGCCTTAGAGCGCGTCATGAGTCATGGGAGCAAGCAAGCAAAGACTACATCACTGTGTGACCGCTTGAAACCGGCTTGATTCAGGCGTCCGCTTGAATCAAGAGCCGCGCTTGATTCCGGCTTGAGTCAAGCGGCGCCTGATTCAAGCGGCGTTCAAACTGGAATCAAGACTCGTCAATTTCACCGACGTGCCGGAGCATTCAGATCGCTCGCCTCAAGCAGCGTGATCCGACCTGATGCGTCCTTGCTGTTCGCCAGCCTGCACGGATGAGGCCCTGGTGGGGTGCTCGAGAGGATGCACACTTGGGGCGTGCTGCTGACTTCTCCATTTCTCCCCTCGCTCGCTTCGCGGGCGCAACCAGGAACAGTCGTTCGGCGCCAAGGTGAGGCGCTGACTGCATGGGAGGTCGTTGACGCGTTGGCGGTGGCGAGGCAGCGCACTGTCCCCCCCTGCTGGGATGCATGTGCAGGTGTTGCCGAAGATGTTTTTTTTTACAGGTTTTACATTTACGCGTTTCCGGAGGACCCCGGGGCGTGAGTTCAGGTCTAGACTACACGTTTAGGAGGGCTCTTACAAGGAGGAGAGCCCACAAGGCCACGCAGTATGCCAAAGATGCACAGGCACAAGGACGGCAGGCGCCCACCCTTGTGCGTGTTTCTGCGAGCGCTCGCGTGTTCAGTGCTGCTGCGGTTGTGAATCGGGGCTGTTGGTCCGATCTAAGCCCGTCACGTGCTGGTGCGGGACCGCTTGCGACAGGCCAGTGTGAGGCAGCAGGGGCTGCTGCTGCAAGTTGCTCTGTGTGTTGGATTGCCTGCCAGGCTGTTGCCCACACACCCGCCAGATGAGCCAAACGGGCGCTCAAACCGTCGCACGTTGCCGCCAGGCGGACACGGCCCCACGTGCACTGCCCTGCCCCACTGAGAAGCCAACCAGAAGCAGGACAGCTGGAATTGTGAGCGTTGTGATTGTGGCCTTCAATAGCCTGCCCCCATTAGTAACAAGCGCCGCAACAAACGCAACACACGCGCACACACACACATACGCACGCTGCACACACGCGCGCTGGAGCAATACGTGCGCATCGGCACCCATGTGCCCCCCCCCCCCCCCGCCTGGTTCCAGCCTCTCCAATAGGCTGCTGCACCCTACTGGACACCCACACACCCCCAACCACTCCCAATCGGAGCTGTACATGTGCGCACATGTGCGCTTTTCTGGCACTCGCAACAGTTTCGAGGCCCACCCCCTGCCCGCCCCTCCCTCTCCCCAGCATTCCGCGACCGCCTCGCACCCAAGTAGTACCGGGAGAGGCAAGCCACTTCGGTCAACTTAACAAAACTGGAGGTGGCGGTGGGCGGTGGGCGGGGCGGTCCACACACGCGACACTCTGCGCTCTCCTCCGTCGCATGCAGACACGCCGCCAGCAACCTCCACTACCTCGCCAGTATTATGCCGCTGCCGCGGTGGGCCCCATGCGCACACAGCCACGCTAGCGAGCAGCCATGAGCGACGCTGGGGGGAGAGGGGCGCAGGCCAGTGCACTGGCTGCGTCCTCAAAGGTCTTCATCGGCGGGCTCAGCTGGGAGACGACCGGGGAGCGACTGCGCTCCTACTTTGAGAACTACGGCGTGGTTAGGGAGGCGTTTGTGAGCTATAACAGGAACAATGGACGCCCTCGTGGCTTTGGCTTCGTGGTGTTTGAGAGCCCGGAGGTGGCGGACAAGGTGGTGGCGACGAAGCATACTATAGACCGTCGTGAGGTGAGAAGGGAGGAGGAGGGGGGCTGGTGGAGGGGTGGGAGGCAAAATGCTCCAGCGTTGCACTTGCTTCGCGTTGACGTTGACCAGTGCCGCTGCCCTCCCCGCCCACCTCCATGGCTTCCCCCTGTAGGTGGAGGCCAAGAAGGCGGTGCCCAAGGATGAGTTTGGGGAGGGGCCTGGCAGCGGCGGGCAAGGGCAGGGCAGCGGGGCGTCGTCCAGCGAACCTGCCTCTCGCAGCCGCAAGGTGTTCGTGGGCGGCCTCGCCCCCAGCGTCGACGACGCTGTGCTGCGCGCCTACTTCTCTGACTTTGGAGAGGTGGAGGACGCGGTGGTGATGTATGACCACGACAACAAGCGGCCACGCGGATTTGGCTTCGTCACGTTCACGGGCGAGGACGCTGTCGAGGCCGTGTTCGCGCGGGGCACGATGCAGACCATTGCGGACAAGCAGATTGAAATCAAGTCAGCGGTGCCGCGCGACCAGATGCCTGCGACCGCGCACAGGCCCATGCTGCACGCCCATGGCGGCTACGCGGGAGGGCGCGGCCCCGGTGGCTATGGAGGCATGCAGCAGCAGCACGGCGGCATGTATGGCGGCTACGGAGGCATGCACAGCCAGCTGCAGGGCATGCCGCGCGGGGGCGGCTACGGGGGGCGCGTGCCCACGTCAGCGTACATGGGGCATGGCAGCATGGGCATGGGCGGCCCCCAGCAACAGGGCGGCGGAGGCATGGGCCGCGGGGGCATGCAGGGCGGCTACGGCGGCATGCAGGGCGGCGGCCGCGGCGGCGGCATGGGTGGGCCTGGCGGAGGCGGCTCGATGGGCGGCTACGGCGGGGGGCACGCAGGCTACGCCGGACCATACGATGCGTACGGCATGGGCGGGCCGGGTGGGGCGGGAACAGCCGCGGGCGCCCCGACATTCTCCAACGGCCTGTTTGTCGGAGGCGGCGGCGCGGGCGACCCCCGCAGCGGCGGTGCCTCGCAGCTCGCGGCCTACACGACGCTCGCATCGCTGCAGCAGTCTGTTCACGCGCAGTCGCTCAACAGCCTGGGCGGCGGTGGGGGCGGGGCAGGGAGTGCCGGGAAGCTCGGGACCTCGGGAGAGCTGAATCTGAAGGTGGGCGCAGCTGTGGGGCGCGTGGTTTGTGTGTGGCTGTTGGGGCGCAGTGCGGGGTGGTGCGTGCCGGTGCAGTGCAGGGGGGGCTACGGGAGGGACTGCGCATGTGTTACAGCGCAGACAGGCACGGGCGAAGAGTTGTGGCTTGCGGGGAGCAGTGTAAACCCCGCTTTGAATGCAAGGCGCATGAGCGCACACGCATCACGCCCCCCCCCCCCCACACACACACGCACACACGCCCCACACGCGCTCTCCCCACCCCCACCCTGCTTTGAATGCAAGGCGCGCGAGCGCACACGCACCAGCACGCCCCTCCCCACCCACACACCCACACACGTTCTCCCCAACCCCCATGCCACGCATAGGCTCTCGCGCTCGCGTCCGGCTTTGGCGCCTTCCCCGGCGGCGCCCATGACGCAAGCGGCGCAGGCAGCGGGTATGGGCCGCACGCGGTCGGCGGCGGGCAGGTGTGTGTGCTTGGGGGGTGGGGGTCTTGTGTGGGTGGCTGCTGTGGCGCTCAAACTGACAGCGCGCGACGTGCAGGTGTGTGTGCGTGCATTCGTGGGTGTGTGTGCCTGCGGTGGCGCTGGATCTGACAACACATGACGTGTGGGGTGGGGGTGGGTGTGCGTGCTGTGGCGCTCGACCTGACAGCACGCGGCGTTTGTGTGTGTGTGCGTGTGTGTGTGTGTCCTCTGTACTGTCCCCTCGCTGGTTTGCCACTGCAGTCGAAAGAATACCGCTGCTGGCGCGCGTGTGTGGCTTTTGGGGGAGGGGGGGGCTGAGCAATGCCGACTTATGGTGCAACCATTTCGCTGCCGTCAAAATGGGACGCACTGCAAGCACCCCGCGCGGCATCACTCGTGTGTGCAAATGCCAGATCCCAGTAGTAGTTCAGGCCCTAGTTTGGCGCCACTCTCTGCACGCACGCGACCACCCCCGCCACGCACACTGGGGGTGTAGTACGCGCTTAGAGGCGTCCCATGGACTGCGAAATCGACCACTGGGCACCACCTCCCACCTCTCCTCCCCCACTTCCCGCCCCCTCTTGACCGATTTCACCCCCGCATGCACTACCCCTCTCCGTCCCTCTCGCATCGTCCCCTTGTTTTCACCTTTCCCCCCTTCCGCTACCCCCCCCCCCCATCCCTCTCGTTTCCAGGAAGACAACGTGGACGTTGCCGCTGCTGCCGCTAGCCTGTCCGCCTCTGCACACGCACGCATGCGGCCACCCCGAGGCCGTGCACACCGAGGACCTCCCCTCCCACCTCTCATCTCCCCTCCCCCACCTCCCATCACCTCCGTACCCCGCTTGCACTACCCCTCCCTCTCACCTCCCCTCCATATCCCCTCCTCCCCTCCTCAGGTGGACGACGACTTTGACGTAGCGGCCGCCGCTGCAGCTGCTGCCAATCTCGCGGGCGGAGGCCACGGCCTCGGTGGCGAGTTCAACTACAATGACGGGCAGTTTAGCAGCGGCGCGCCCGCGCCGGGGTGGTCCAACTGACGCCCGCGTTGTTGAGAGGAGGAGGGTGGGGAAGGGGCTTGGCTCCGCCATCCTCCCCAGCCCGCCCGCTGTTGCCGTGTTGCCATGCATCAACCGACCGACGCCGCCGCAGCTGTTGCGCGCGCCGTTGCCGCCGTTGCGAACGCTCCCGACCGACCACGGCTGGACACTGACCGACTGACAGGCATCGCAGTCCCAATGACCGCTCATGACGTCCCACGGCAACGCTGATACCGCTCGCGACTCCCCACGGCACACGCTCACGCCGACAACGCCTCCCGGCAGCGCTGACAACGCCTCCCGGCAACGCTGACAACGCCTCCCGGCAACACTCACGACGCCCCACGGCTCTCCCAAGGGACCAGATCGGCCTAGTCACGCGCGCGCCCACCCCGACTCTGCACGTACCAGTACCACCCCACACCCACCACCACCGCTGCGCGCGCCGATGGACGTCGGCGGGCGTGGACCCGCGCACGGGGTGTTGTTTCTATGGGTCAAGATGGTCAAGATCCCTCCTACTCACTCCTTACCAATACACTCTTAGGGACACACAAGGACACAGGCATCCGGGGGTTTCTGTGCAACAGCAGTTAGGTGACACACGCACGCACACACAAACGATGGGTGGGGTAGGGGAGCAGGGGTTGTGGGGTTGCCGCACAGGCTGCTTCCCCCCGCAAAGACATCGGGCGGCTTGACTCTGGGTGTGTTTGCGGTGCTGCGCTGGTGCGCGCACCACCTCCCAGCCGACACAACAACACCCACACACGGCGCCCCCAACCCTGAATACCTGGCCCCGCCCTCTTCAACACGCGTGACTTCAAGACGACGCCACGGGGGTCATTCGTATATCATGGCCATGGCCCGAGGCGTCGCGCGTCAGGATATGACACACAGCACACCAGGAAATGACACAAACACACACGACAAGGAGTGGGCGCTAGGTAGTCCACAGGGGGGAGGGAAGGGTGCTGCCTTCCTGCTGCCCCCCCCCCTGCGCTTGACATGTGCAGGGGGGAGAACGAGGGGGGCAACCCATCCCGCAAAGACAAGGGGGCACAATCACAGAACGACCACTCGGCTAGTTGGGCGCATGGCAGATGAGCCAGGGAGGAGACTCCGAGGAGGACTGATACCATGACATACGATATAGGGGATACACACACAGGGGAAGGAGACACACACACAAACGACTAGGTCAGGGCAACTTGTGCAAACACGTTGGCACGACTCCTGTAACAGAGTGCAAAAGAGAGGGGCTCACCAACGACTCGTGTCCACAACCAGCCTGTGCTCATGGAGATGGAGAGACGCGAGGCACTTCGACCACCACCAGGTTGGTGGCACTCTGTTGCGCCGAGTGTGTGCGCTTGTCCTTGCCAGCTCCCTCGACTGGTACCTGTCACCATCACAAACAGAGCTCAGCAGCAGCACACACGCGCGTGTATCATCACAGACTCAGGACACACACTTTCAGGGAATGCAGATCAGCCCACGCTGCTCAGCAGTTGTACCCCGTGTGGGCGCTCGACCTGTCAGCTCCCACACCTGCCACCTTGCAACAACACACGCAGCTGCAACAGCACACGCACACATCGGCGAAAGCGCGCAAACAGCCCTCTGCACCCTAACACACACATCAGCACTGCGACACGTGGAACCATCTCTCCCCCTGGCACCCCGCTGGCGTTTTCCTTGGACATTGTTTTTTTCATCGGGCGCACTCCGTGTCGGAGCGCCGATTCATGCTGCGTGTGGTTGCGATCACAGGATGAGCTAGACAGGCAGGTGGTGTTCAGAGATGGAGGCAGGCACCGCTACTCATCTACAATAAAACATGTTTTGAAATGCCAGCACCAGTTGCTGATGAGTGTATGGTCTCAGTTGGCTTGGGCGATCGCGGACACACCCTACACTTCCAAGTCCACACACCGGGACATCCACACACCGGGACACATTCAGGCAGTAACGGTGCAGGCCCGGCCTGTTCAGAGGGGGGTGGGCACATGCCCCCCCTGTCCTGTTTTTCCTGTCTTTCCGTTTTCCCCTAACTAATTTTAGTTAGGATGTGCCCCTCACCGGGGCTCGATTAACGGAGGCGTGTTCTCGTCGCCGAGCCCTGGACCCAGCAATGCGGCGCTGCTGGTGACGAGGATCTCCGTGCCGCTGACGAGCGGGGTAAAATACGACTGGCCCGGCTCCTACTAGACTGCCCCTCGGTGGAACACTTCAGGAGCGGCTTGCCCGGCGCTGCCATGGCTTGGCGAGTAGCCGCGGCGCTGCCGCGGCCCGTGCTGGGAGACGGCCCTTATCCTCCCCCCATGCAGGACGCCATGCGGCACCGATCTCGACGAGTTGATCGACGAGCGGAGGAGCTGGCGCCCGTCAATGCATGCTGGACATTGGTCAAGATGGCTGCCCGTGGAGGCGGGCTACCATCACGGCTTCAGCGGTGGCGACCGCCGAGGCAACACAGAGTAAATCCGCTTCACCAATCGCAGCGTTCGTCACCGCGCTCATCCTCGGGGTCGCTCGTCTGCCGGTGACTGGCGTTGGAAGGTCTTCAGGCAGCCTCCATGACAACTCTGTCGTCCATGCCCTCCTGGAGGGTGGGACCTGGCCATGCATGAGGCATGGGGCGCCGGCTGAGCCCCATGCAAACGAGAGCTGGACAGCCATGCACTGCCAGGCGGGGACCGTTCCAGTCAGCGCCAGTCGGCTCTGCCGGCTTGACTGGCCACAAGGCCACTACTGTGACCCTGAGGAAGGTCCTCTCCTATATGCTCCTTGCCAGACATGTCTCTCAGAGACCGCTGTTTGGGGTAGTCTAGACGGCGGGAGCGGTAGTCTATCGGCCGGGAGCCGGCGGTACTCTAGTACTTAAGTGTGCTGGAGTATCGGCGGGTGTCTCTAATAGAAGAGTAGCCTGCTTAGCTGGAAACCCCGTGTTATTGTGCCCCTCACCGAGTCCTTCTGTGCCTCCCCCCAAGAAGGGGGGCCTGCGACAAGCTCAAAGTCGTGCTCGGTGCAACTCGAAGGGGTGGGCATGTGCCCAGAGCCAGGTTAAGGGTGGCAGGTTTCAAGTCGTGTGTGCTGGTTGAAATCCCAGTTAGAAATCCCCTTGAACGTTGCGGCCCGGCTTGGTTGGTTGGTTGAGGTTGCGGCCCGGCTTTTTATCCTTTTTTGGGCCACGTCTTGGCCGCGCTCCCTCCTGCGAGAGGGGGGTCTGTCTTTAACTGCCCACACCCTCCGGGGTGTGCGGCGGTGCTTCCTGCCAAATTGGTGGGATATGCGAGTATCCAACCATGTCCATTGCTTTTGTGTGGGGAGGAGCCTAACTATATGTGTTTACTCCCCGGTTTTTTTTCTAGGCAGACCGTTTTTTTTGTTTTGGCTTGAGGGTCCCTGATTTTTTCTGGCTCGGGTTTTGCCCCTTTGCCAGGGTTGCACGGTACGTGAGTACGTGTATGTACATATTTTTCGTACGTACGTACGTACGTACGTACGTGAGGGAGCGTATATACGTACGCCCTGTACGCAACACTTTACGCCTTTTACTTGAAACACAAAAAGGCCATAACTCACGCTCCTGTGCTTGGATCGAAACCATTCCACCTGCATTGGAAAGCTTGTAACAGGAGCTATCCAGATCACTGCAGATCGTATGCAGCATTGCACTGCAGTAGGGGGGTGGGCCTTGGGTTCTGCTGCTGCACCACGCGCGTGCGCTTGCAACGATGCACACAACAACAGACGGAACTCCCTGTCCTCTACCTGGATTTGAACCATTTGACTTGCATTGAAAAGCTTGTAACACGGAGTATCTGTATGAACTCAGTATGCAGCAGTGCACTGCAGTAGGGGGGCGTGCCTGCGGGGGTGCTGCAGCACACCACGCGCGTACGCGCTCGCACCGCAGTTACAGTTACATCGGCTTTCCAGCAAAGACTACCTCTAGTCCTAGTACCACCGCCTAGACCCAAGTCCAGTTCTGGCCCTAACAATTACTTGTGAGGGGCGGTAGCCACCAGCCGGCTGCCTGCCAACGTGTAGTCCCAGAGCAAAAAGGAGAGCTATTGTGCGACGCCTCCAAAATAGGTCCTAACTGCTTCTAGGGGATAGGGGGTCAAGTGGCGCTTGCCAATCTACTTGACCGCCGTGGTGGAGGGGCCGGCGCCTGAGGGGCAGCCGGACCGTACACCACGGCTCTCCACCCAACCCTATCCTGAGCACGCTCGCACCGCACAGAAACATAAAAACGGCAGCATCTCCCTGCCCTCCAGGTCGCCCCCTACTAGAGCGCACTGGATAGCCCTTTCTATCAGCTTTCCAACGCATGTTTAACGGTTGCAATCCCAGCACACACAGCGTGAGTTATGGCCGTTTTTGTGTTTCAAGTAAAAGGCGTGCAGTGCTGCGGCGTCCCGATTTTCGCACGAGTACTGCCAGCGTACGTACGTATTCCCCAAAAATACGTACGTACGTACGTCCCAGACCCGAAATACGTACGTACCGTGCAACCCTGCCCTTTGCAGGACCCGCTTACGCGACGCAACCCTCCAGCGGGGGGCAATACTACTTTTGTCAGGGGGAGGGAGAGGGATGGTGCTGAGGCATCCCGGGCCGTGTGGGGCCCCGGGGGTGGCGGAGGAGTTGAGGTGGGAACGAGTTAGGGGCGTGCCGCCTCAGTGATTGTTGAGTGTGGACATGGGCACGCATTCGCGCACCTGGCTCTCAGAACCGTGTGGGTAGTATTTCTTTGCGGTTCGTCACGACGGGGGACTGTGCTGGGGGGGTTGGTGTGCGCCTCGCTGGCTGTAGAAGTAGCTTTGGGTCTGTGTTTTTACTCAGGGTCTAGGCGCTCCCGTTGTGTTATGCAAACGACGACGACGACGACGCAGTAACAACGTCAACGTATATCGACACTCGAATGGCTGCAGATGATGAGTACGCGAGTGCCCACGCCGTCCTCCCCGAGCGGTCTCTCCATGCCCTGCCGCCGCACGCCCTGCCAAGGGCGATGAATCACGCACTTCAGCACCAGCAAGCACACCTCGACTGAAACACACACACACACCTCACCACCAGCAAAAACCTCGGCACGCACACACACACACTCATGCATACGCACACAACCACGTGTCCACATACACAACCATGGGTTTCCGGAAACGGGTTTACAGGTTCTGGGTTCCAGATTTTGTAGTTCAGACCGAAGAAACCTTAGTGAGTGCTGAAACCGACGTTTTCACACTTTCCACACTTTCCCCGAAAAACACGCCTCCGCACCTAGTAGGTCCCCTAACGCACCCTTCCCAAACTCATCAGAAGCCAACCTCCAAGCAATTTGTTTCGTACCCCGATCGGGAAGTAAACCCCTGACACACATACACACACACACACAACACACACACACACACCACCACCACCACCACGTGCGCAACCAGCCTGCCCTCATGGAGATGGAGAGACGTAAGGCGTTTCGACCACCACCAGTTTGTTGCCACTCTGTTATGCCGGGCGAGTGCGCTCATCCTTGCCAGCTCCCTCGACTGGTACTTGTCACCATCACAAGCAGAGCTCATGATCACGCAGCAGCACACATGCACGTGTATCATGACAGACTCGGAAAGCACACTCGGGACATGCAGCTCAACCACGCAGCTCAGCGGTTGTACCCCGTGTGTGCGCTCCCACAACTGGCATCTTGCAACAGCACACACAGCTCAGCACACGCACACATTGCGAAAGCGCACATGCCACCTGACACACGCCTCAACACTGTGACACGCGGAACCCTTTCAACCCCTGATGCCCGCTGGTGTTTTGTTATTGGCCATTGATATTTTTCAGGCGCACTTCGTGTCGAGCGCCGATTCATGCACGCTGCTTGTGGTCGCGAGCACTGGAGGAACTAGACAGGCAGGTAGTGCTCGGAGATGAAGGCAGGCAGGCAGGCACCGCTGCTCATCTACAATCAAAACACGTGTTGAAATGCAGCACCTGCTGCTGATGAGTGTATGATCTCTCAGTTGGCTCAATGGCGATCGTTGACGCACCTCCTACACTTCCACCTTAGGCCAAATTCACACCGGGACGCCATTTGCCCAGGAACGACGTCCAGGTCCCGACACTCGAATGGCTGATGATGAGTACGCGAGTGTCCACGCCTTCCTCTTGTCCGAGGACCTCTGGAACCAGCACCTGTGGAGGTGGCTGGACGCCGACGCCAAGGCCGCGCTCCGGTTCGTGAGCATGGGAATGCGCAGCCTGGTGGATGCGGCGGTGCAGGTGGTGGTCAGCCCAAGCTCTGGCGCATCTGCAAACGGCCTCGCATCCGCTCTCCTGCGCTGGCCTGCAGTCAGGGACCTCACCCTGCTCAACGTGAGTGACGCGACCAACCTGTCACCGCTGTCCACGGCGTCGCTCGCCGGGCTGGCGAGCCTGGCCGTGCGCGAGAAGGTGAGTGCATGCGTGGGTGCCCATGCATGGGCGCATGAGCGTCCTATGCGTGCACGCATGCATGGGCTCCCCGCGTCCATGCCAGCCCTGGGGTGTCGCACGCATTCCATGGTTGCATGACGATCCTTGCAGTTGCACCAAGATCACATGTGAGAGCCACGCCTCATGATCTGTCGCACGCACACGCGCATGCAGGTCCCGTTTCCAGGCGCTTGGGACATGCCTGCCCCAAGCAGCGGCGTGGCGGCAACACTCCGAGTGGTCGACATCAGTGGCTGCTGGCGCTTGAGGTCCATCGACTTTGTTCGCAGCTGTGTGCAGCTCAGGTGCCTGTGGATGCCTGGATGTGTTAGCGTGTCAGATCTGTCGCCGCTCGGAGCATGCAGCGAGACGTTCGAGGAGCTGTGGATGGCTTACTCAGGCGACATCGACAGCCTGGCACCTCTGGCAGCGTGCACCAGACTCCGCAAACTCGACCTCCGAGACTGCTCCTTTGCGCTCACCAATCAGGTGGAAGGCCTGAAGCGTGTGTGTCCCCAGCTGGCGGACCCGGCAACGGTCAAGCTCGAAGGCCTGGTGCACGAGCTGCTGCTCAACATGCCACCTGGCAGGCAGCAGGCAGCAGCATATGCACTCAGAAGTTTGGATGTCAACGGTGCTCAGAACCAGGCCGAGATCGCTGCCACTGGCGCCATTCCGGCTCTGGAGCGGCTGCTCAACTCGGGCTCGCTGTTTGTGCGGGCTGCAGCAGCAGTTGCACTGCGCAACCTGGGTGCAGGTGCTTAGCGGCTGACTGAAGAGGCATGTACAGCAAGAGAGGCGTGCATCACGAGAGCTGGACCTGAAGGTGGGCGCGGCTGTGCGGGCGTGGGTGGTGCGTGCGTGCGCAGTGTGGCACCGACTGTGCAGTGCAGTGTGGCTCTGGGAAAGGGGCGCGTTCGCGCGCTGGGGTCGCGGCAGGGCTGCGCACGTGGCTGGGGCGCGGGGGGGCATGGGCAAAGAGTTGTGGGCTTGCGGGGAGCAGCGTGCACCCCTCTTTGAATGCAAGGCGCGCGAACACACACGCTTCCCCCACCCCCCACCCACCAAAGGCTCTCGCGCTCGCGTCCGGTTTTGGTGATTTTCAGGCGGCGCCCATGACGCTAGCGGCGCAAGTAACAAGTAACACGGGGTTTCCAGCTAAGCAGGCTACTCTTCTACTAGAGATCACCCGCCGATACTCCAGCCCACTTGAGTGTACTAGAGAACCGCCGGCTCCCGGCCAATAGACTACCGCTCCCGCCGGCTAGACTACCCCAAACAGCGGTCTCTGAGAGACATGTCTGGCAAGGAGCATATAGAGAGGACCTTCCTCAGGGTCACAGTAGTGGCCTTGTGGCCAGTCAAGCCGGCAGAGCCGACTGGCGCTGACTGGAACGGTCCCCGCCTGGCAGTGCATGGCTGTCCAGCTCTCGTTTGCATGGGGCTCAGCCGGCGCCCCATGCCTCATGCATGGCCAGGTCCCACCCTCCAGGGGTGCATGGACGACAGAGTTGTCATGGAGGCTGCCTGAAGACCTTCCAACGCCAGTCACCGGCAGACGAGCGACCCCGAGGATGAGCGCGGTGACGAACGCTGCGATTGGTGAAGCGGATTTACTCTGTGTTGCCTCGGCGGTCGCCACCGCTGAAGCCGTGATGGTAGCCCGCCTCCACGGGCAGCCATCTTGACCAATGTCCAGCATGCATTGACGGGCGCCAGCTCCTCCGCTCGTCGATCAACTCGTCGAGATCGGTGCCGCATGGCGTCCTGCATGGGGGGAGGATAAGGGCCGTCTCCCAGCACGGGCCGCGGCAGCGCCGCGGCTACTCGCCAAGCCATGGCAGCGCCGGGCAAGCCGCTCCTTGTAGTGTTCCACCGAGGGGCAGTCTAGCAGGAGCCAGGCCAGTCGTATTTTACCCCGCTCGTCAGCGGCACGGAGATCCTCGTCACCAGCAGCGCCGCATTGCTGGGTCCAGGGCTCGGCGACGAGAACGCGCCTCCGTTAATCGAGCCCCTAGCGGCGCTAGCGGCGCAGGCATCGGGAATTGGCCACATGCGGTCGGCGGCAGGCAGGTGTGTGTGTGTGTGTGCATTCGTGTGTGCGTGGGTAGGTGTGGCTGCTGTGGTGCTCGATCTGACAGCACGTGACGTTTGTGTGTGTGTGTGTGTGTGTTTGTGTGTGTGTGTGCGTGTATGTGTGTCCTTTTTACTGTCCCCTCGCTGGTTTGCCTCTGCAGTCAAATCCTGATGCCGCTGCTGGCGCGCACGTGTGGCGCGGGGGGGGGGGGGGGGGGGGCTGAGCAACGCCCCACTAGTGGTCCCGCCGGCCCCACTAATGGTGCTACTGTTTGGCTTCCGTCAAAATGGGACGCACGGCAAGCACCCCGCGCGGCATCACTCGTGCGCGCAAACCCCAGATCCCCTGCTGCTGCTGCTGCTGATGTTGGTGGTGGTGGTGGTGGTGGTGGCAGTAGAACAGGCCCTAGTTTGGAGCCACTCTCATCACGCGCGCGGCCACCCCCACCATGCCACGCACAATGGGGGTGTAGTACGCGCTCAGAGGCGTCCGACGGACTGCAAAATCGACCACTGGGCACCGGTTGTCACCTGACCTTCCGCCTCCTCTGACCTCCTCCACCCCCTCATGCACTACCTCGCCCCGCCCCACTGCCCCCCCCCCCCCAAACCCCCCTACCCTCACCCTCCCCCCGCATCCACTTACCCTCACCCCTTCCCCCTTCACACACCCTCACCTCCCCCCTCGACTTACCCTCACCCCACCCCACCTACCCCTCCGCAACAGCAGGAGCACAACTTATCAAACGGCGCCACCGCCGCTGCTGTTGCTGCCAACATCTCAGCCTCCGCACACACACACACACACACACACACACACTGGGCACCTTTTTACCCCACCCCACCCTCCTCATACCTCTCATTTCTAGTGCGATGACTTTGACATGGCTGCGCCGCCGCTGCTGCCGCCAACCTCTCAGCCTCTGCTAACGCACGCGTGCGGCCACCCCCACGCCACGCACACTGGGCACCACCTCCCCTCCCACCTCTCCCCTCCCCTCCTCCACCTCCCCATACCTCCGTACCCCGCTTGCACTACCCCTCCCTCGCACCTCCTGTCCCCCACATCTCACCCGCCCCCTCGTTAGGTGGACAACGACTTTGACGTAGCCGCCGTCGCCGCTGCTGCCGCCAACCTCGCGGGCGGAGGCCTCCGTGGCGAGTTCAACTGCAACGACACTTGCGCCGGGATGGTCCAACTGACGCGTTGTTGAGAGGAGGAGGGGGGCCGGCGCTCAGCCCCGCCCGCTGTTGCCGAGTTAACACGCACCGACCGACTCCACCGCGCCTCAGTTGTGACCGCACCCGACCGACCGACTGACTGGCACCGCGCATGCCGCCCCAAGAACCGCTCACGACGCACCATAGCACTGTTGCGACCGGCGACGGCCGACGCGTGCGCACGCGACCTGGCGCAACTCGCGACGCCCCAATGATCGCGCACGACGCCCCACGGCACCGCCAAAAACGCCCCACGGCGCTCCAAGGGACCATACACGCTCGCGACTCCTCACGGCACACGCTCACGCTGACAACGCGACCCGGCAACGCTCACCACGACGACCCACGGCTTATGCTCACGCTTTCGCTGGCAACGCCCCTCGGCAACACTCACGACGCCCCACGGCTCCCCAAGGGACCAGATCCGCCCATCTATGCGCGCGCCCACCCCGACTCTGCACGTACCACCCCGCACCCACCACCCCGCGCCCCCGATAGACGTTGGCAGGCGTGGACCGCGCACGGTGTCTACCACTCGAGTACAGCACCGGCACTTGTTTCTTTTGGTCAAGGCACCCCTACTACTCACTCCTTACCGATGAAGACACACACAAGGACACAGGCAGCCGGGGGTTACTGTTGAACAGCAGTTACGTGACACGCACATGCACACCCACAAACGAGGGTGGGGTAGGGGGGCTGGGGCTGTGGGGCCGCCGCACAGGCTGCCCCCCTCCCCCCCCCACACACACAGACATCAGGCTTGACTCTGGGTGTGTTTGCGGTGCTGCGCTGGTGCGCACCACCACCCAGCCGACACAATAACACCCACACTCGGCTCCCCCACCCCCGAATCCCCCCGCCCCGCCCTCTTTGACACGCGCGACTTCAAGGCGACGCCACGGGGGGCCATTTGTATATTATGGCCATGGCCCGAGGCGTCGCGCGTTAGGATATGACACACAGCACACCAGGAAATGACACAAACACACACGACAAGGCGTGGGCGCTAGGTAGTTCACAGGGGGGAGGGAGGGGTGCTGCCCTCCTACTGCCCCTCCCCTGCCCTTGACATGTGCAGGGGGGAGGGGGAGGGGGAAACGCATCCCGCACAGACAAGGGAGCACAGTCACAGGCAACCACTCGCGATCGGCTAGTCTGGCGCATGGCAGACAGACGGCTCCCAGAGTTTTGAGCCCGGGAGGAGACTCTGAGGAGGACTGATACCATCACATACGATCTAGGGGATACACACACAGGGGAAGGAGACACACACATACAATCGACTATGTCGAGGCAACTTGTGCAAACACGTTGGCACGACTCCTGTAACGGAGTGCAAAAGAGGGGCTAACCAACGACTCGTGTCCACAACCAGCCTATCCTCATGGAGGTGGAGAGACGCAAGGCACTTCGACCACCTCCAGGTTGGTGGCACTCTGCTGCGCCGAGCGTGTGCGCTCGTCCTTGCCAGCTCCCAGCACACGCACACATCGGCGAAAGCGCGCAAACAGCCCTCTGCACCCTGACACACACATCTGCACTGCGACACGCGGAACCATCTCTCCCCCTGGCACCCCGCTGGTTTTTTGTCTCGGACATTGTTTTTTTCATTGGGCGCACTCCGTGTCAAAGCGTCGATGCATGTACGCCGCGTGTGGTCGCAAGCGCAGGAGGAGCTACGCAGTCAGGTGGTGCTCGGAGATGCAGGCAGGCAGGCACCGCTTCTCATCTACAATCAAAACACGTGTCGAAATGCAGCACCTGCTGCTGATGAGTGTATGATCTCTCAGTTGGCTCAATGGCGATCGCGGACGCACCTGCTACACTTTCACCGTGTGGCCAAGTCCACACACCGGGACGCCATTTGCCCAGGAACGACGTCCAGGTCCCGACACCCGAATGGCTGATGATGAGTACGCGAGTGCCCACGCCGTCCTCCTGTCCGAGGACCTCTTGCACCAGCAGCTGTGGAGGTGGCTGGATGCCGACGCCAAGGCCGCGCTACGGGTCGTGAGCATGGGCATGCGCAGCCTGGTGGATGCGGCGGTGCAGGTGGTGGCGAGCTCAAGCTTTGGCGCATCTGCAAACGACCTCGCATCCGCTCTCCTACGCTGGCCTGCAGTCAGGGACCGCACCCTGCTCAACGTGAGCGACGCGACTGACCTCGCACCGCATTCCACGACATCGCTCGCGGGGCTGACGAGCCTGACCGTGCGCGAGGTGGGTGCATGCGTGCTTTGCATGGGTGCATGGGCTCACCCCATGCATGCGCGCATGCTGCTACCACGTCCACGCCTGACCCTTTGGATGTATGGGACACGTGGCTGCATGCATTACTAGGTTGCATACTGATCCATGCAATTGCAGCATGTGAAAGCCACTCACGATCTGGCACACACACGCATGCAGGTCACGCACGCATGCGCGGCATGGGACATGCCAGACACGGCTTGGCACATCCCTGCACCCAGCATCAGCTTGGCAGCGACACTCCAAGTGGTCGACATCAGAAGCTGCTACAACTTGCGCTCCATCGACTTCGTTCACAGCTGCGTGCAGCTCAGGTGCCTGTGGATGCCCTGGTGTGACAGCGTGACAGATCTGTTGCCGCTGGGAGCATGCAGCGAGACGCTCGAGGAGCTGTGGAAGGCCAGGTCATTCAGCGTCACCAGCCTGGCACCAGTGGCAGCGTGCACCAGACTACGCAAGCTCGACCTACAGGCCTGTTCCTCTTCGCTCTCCAACCAGGTGGACGGCCTGCAGCTGGCGTGTCCCCAGCTGGCAGCCCCGCAGTCGGTCAAGCTCGAAGGCCTGGTGCATGAGCTGCTGCTCAACATGCCATCCAGCTTGCAGATGGCAGCAGCATGTGCACTTGGGGTCCAGGCGGCCAACGGTGCTGAGAACCAGGCCGCGATCACTGCCGCTGGAGCTATTCCGCCCCTGGTGAAGCTTCTGGGGCCTGATTCCTCAGCAGACGTGCAGGAGTGTGCAGCGTATGTGCTGTCCAGCCTGGCTTTCAACCATGCTGACAATCAGGCCGCCATCACTTCTGCTGACGCCATACCGGCTCTGGAGCAGCTTCTCAACTCGAGTTGCCGAACTGTGCGGGCGTCAGCAGCAGGTGCACTGCGCATCCTGGGTGCAGGTGCTGAGTAGCTGGCCTCTAACTCACGGGGCACCAGGGGTATGGTGAGCGTTATGTTCAGGCGGTGGAGCAATGGTGATGCGAGTTTTAAAAGCGTGCTGCCTTTTCAATCGCCAACACCACCTTTGGTCTTGCCCCCAGCGCTTGCTGCTTGCATGGTGACGCTGCTGTCCTCACAACAGCGGGTGCATGCACGCGCAGCACACACACGTAAGCACACGCAGCTTGACAAACTGAGCCGGATTTGCCTCGGGTCTACAATCGCCCTGCCAGCTTCCTTGACTGTCACATTGCGCAAGCATATAACACAGTTCAGCACCAGCACACACATACCTCAGCACTAGCAAACTGTATGCACATGTGCATGGGGTGAGACAGTCGCACTTGTGAAAACATCCAGAGAGATGCCTCTTCATGCTTTGACGCCGCGCGCCCTTCCAAGGGCGACTGACACATGCACCTCACCACCACCACCACCGACACGCACACACACACACACACGTATCCACAAGCGCACACCTCACAATCTGC
>VFSX01000012.1:680000-787500 GCA_016618255.1 Chlamydomonas sp. UWO 241 | reverse complement strand
CACACAGACGAACACGCACACCTTCTTCAGCTGCTGCACATGCAGCTCAATCCCCCCCCTCCACGCACACACACACACAGCACACACACACACACACACCTTCTTGAGCTGCTGCACACGCAGCTCCCTCACACACACACACACACACGCACACAACATGAGCTGCTGAACACGCAGCTGCGTGTTCAGCAGCTCAATCCCCCCCCCCACACACACACGCAGGCACACACACACACGCACACACACCTTCTTGAGCTGCTGCACACGCAGCTCAATCTCCTCGCGCGTCGCCTGGTCGGCAATGAGCGTGGTCGTGCCCTGGAACACAGTTGCCTTGCGTGCAGAGCCGAGCTGGTCGAACTCGACGTTTTCGAGCCTGCAGGCAGAGTGGTCGATGTGTGTGTGTGTGTGTGCATGTGTGTGTGTGTGTGCGTGTGTGTGTGTGCGTGTGCGTGCGCGTTGGTGACGATCGCAATGTTCTGCCACACACATACCCTACGAGACCCCAACTCACTGTCCAACGCCCACCAAACAGTCCCAGTGTCTGAAAACACACTCATACAGTGTTAACACTCACTTCATGCCGAGGTCCTTTGCAATGAAGTCCGCGTTGGTGACAATCGCAGTGTTGTGCCACACACACACCCTACGAGACCCCAACTCACTGCCCAACACCCCACCAAGCAGTCCCAGTACACTCAGATAGTGTTCACACTCACTTCATGCCAAGGTCCTTTGCAATGAATTCCGCGTTGGTGACGATGGCAATGTCCTGGAGCAGCGCCTTGCGGCGCTCGCCAAAGCCTGGCGCCTGAGGACAGGAGAGAGAATGCGGGAGAGTGAGAGTGAGAGTGTGAGAAAGAGTGAGAGAGAGAGTGAGCATGTGTGAGTGTGCGTGCGTGCGCGTGCGTGCGTGCGTGTGTGTATGTGTGTGTGCGCGCGTTGGTGAAGATCGCAATGTCCTGGAGCAGCGCCTTGCGACGCTCGCCACTGCATACCCCGTAGCTCTCTCTCCCTCTCTCTGTCTCTCTGTCTGTCTCTCTCTGTCTCTCTGTCTGTCTCTCTGTCTCTCTCTCTCTCTGTCTCCTTCCCTTCTCTCTGTCTCCTTCCCTTCTCTCTGTCTCCTTCCCTTCTCTCTCTCCTCCCCTTCTCACTGTCTCTCAGACTCTTTTCTGCCTCTTCAAAACAGAAAACCCATGATTGCGCACACGTTGAGCGCGCCGTGCATCATGCTGACAACCAGCGCCACTCTCAACTGCGCCACTACATACCCTCTCTCTCTCTCTCTCTCTCTCTCTTTCTCTCTCTTTCTGAGTATGCCTCGTCACAAAAAAATCTCACCATGATTGCGCACACGTTGAGGACGCCACGCATCTTGTTGACGACCAGCGTCGCGAGCGCCTGTTGGATTGAGAGAGGGGCTGGGGTCAAGGGCTTCGGGTTGGTGAGAGCGAAAGGGAGAGAGAAGAGAGAGGAGACAGAGAGGAAGAAAGAGAGAAGGTGAGAGAGAGAAAAAGAGAGAGAAGGCGAGAGAGAGAAAGAGACAAGGAGAGAAGGAGAGAAGGAGAGACAAGGAGAGAGAGAGAGGGGCTGGGGTCAGTGGTTCCGCTAAGGATCTTGAAAAATGATGAGGCTCGCCCCGGACCTCACGGCTCATTCCCCCACCTCAGTTCGCAGGAGGGATTTTCTGGCAAATGTTTCGTAACATGTATAACATAACATGTGCATTTGCACACTTTCCGGGTCGAAAATTCGCGCAATCTCACCCCGCAAATGCACTTTTCTGGGGTGGCTGACGGAAACGCTGCCCCAATTGACAAAACGCCTCTGCCTCCGCACCGCCACCTCAGACCGCACATCGCGCGTGCCGATGTGCAGGTTGGGCAGAGATTTCCTTTTCAGCTGTCCACAGCCATTTGGCTGTATTCCGACTGTACTTTGACCTTGGACACAGGTCAGCCCATTTAGTGGATTGTCAATATGATGAGCCCGCCAGATACAGCTCGTCAAGAGCTTCAAACGACCTGTACACCGTAGTGACACGCTCATTTGGGGGTACGACCATTTGGAGGTTGGGAAAATGGCCGTTCTATGCCCACTAAAGACACGGGTTTGGGGGTAGCCCCCCCCCGGCACGCAGCGCCCTCGGTGACACACATTTGAGGGCAGTTTCACCCACCCACACTGCCCGTCTGCCGCTTCCCTCCACCGCATGTTGCACCCAAGCGGTGCCCTGGATAGCCCTTGTTATGAGCTTTCCATTGCATTTAAATCGTCGAAATCCATGAAGTATCGAGTGAGTTACAGCATAAACGCCTTTTACTTGCGACACAGGTTTGGGGGTAGCCCCGAGCGTCAGTGCCACCCTCGACACGGGCTTGGGGGTAGCCTACCCCCAATCGTACCCCCCAATGAGCGTGTCACTACGGTATGAGGACACGCGGTCAACAGGAGATCAACGGTCAACCAGGTCAAAGCAAATCCGGCTGTGGAATAATGAATTAAACAAAATCCAGGAAGGAAAACCACTGAGGTTGGGTGACCGCATCAGGCGGCCGTTCCCATTGCGCCTGTGCAGCCGTGCCGCATGAGCAGGGCACTCAAGGTCACACATCACAGCTGCGTGCGTGCTCACCTCCACGAATATTACAATGCGCATTGAGACATCGATATCGAGCATCCGTTCCTGGCCATCCCCACCCAACCTGGGCCCACCCAAGGGGACAAAGTGGCAAAAACGGGCAACACCAAACTTTGGGAATTTCTTGTGGCTTCCCTGGTTGACCAAATCCACTTTTGACGCGTGCTTTGTAGTTGCCGCCAATCATTTAGACGCATGCGTCGTGGGTGGCCGTGGCTTGGAGAGACGGTGAAATGCGGAACGAAACCGTTTGGGGTCGAACGCAACCGTGACGTGTAACGTTTGACGCCAAATGGTTTCGCTCTGCATTTCACCGTCTCTCCAAGCCACGGTCACCCACGACGCATGTGTCTAAATGAGATTGGCGGCAACTAAAAGGCACGCGTCAAAAGTGGATTTGGTCCAGAGGCGACGCCGCAAAACATGCCGAAAGTTTGGTGTCGCCCAGCACAGCGACCGCAACAACGCGGCAAGGCACGGGACCCAGCGCCTCGTCAAGTTCATGCCACGGGTGGTATCGATCGGTAGGAGGCGTCGCGGGGGACTGGCTCCCCGCAGCGGCGCGGCAGGAGGTTGGGTGCGACTGTTGCATGGCGCTCCGCGAGGCCCCACGACGTATCCGAGCACACGATCTCGACACGCATGTCTATATTATGTGTCGAGAAGTCATTCTGCACGCGCGATGGGGCCGTTTTGTCGACTTTGGAATTTAGGGTGTGGCCACATTTTGGTCACAGGTTGGGTGGGGATGGCCTCCTCTCCATCCACGAATAGTGTATAAAATCTGCGTAGAGTCAGCTCCTGGAATCTGCTGAGATTCTGCTTAGAACCTGCTCACCTCGCTGTACCTCTCGTCGCACGTGCAAAAGCAACCCAGCTTTTCTCCTCTCTGCAGCTTCCCTGCCGCTTCTCTGCAGCTTCTAGGCAGCTTCTAGGCAGCCTCTCTACAGCTTCTCTGCCGCTTCTCTGCAGTTTCTCTCAAGCAACAACAACCCCCTCCCCCCCTCCCCCCCTCCTGCTGCTCACCTCGCCAGTCACGTTCTCAGCGATGATCAGAAGGGGCGGGTTGCCGGCCTTGGAGACCTGAAGTGTGTGTGTGCGTGCGTGTGCGTGTGTGTGTGTGTGCTTGCGTGGTTGTGTGGTTAGTTGGTGTGGAAGGGCGGGTTGCCGGCCTTGGAGACCTGAGGTGTGTGTGTGTGTGTGTGTGTGTAGGTGTGTGTGGGTGGGTGGGTGTATGTGGGTTGGTGGTGGATGGGTGGGTGGGTGAGTGGCTGGGATGAACGTGTGGCCTCTTGACTTTTATTTTGAGAGGGTGCATCTGATGATCCACCAAGACACACATCCGTCAGTGATTCCCCTGCGAGCCGTATACCGCTCCGAGCCGGATTTCCCATTTCCTGGAAAACCACCTTACACTTAGTGGGTGAGGGCGTGGAGCGATGCGTTGGATGCTCTTGCCGAGAGCAGCACAACGGCATGCATTGCATGAATACCCGCTGTGTATTGTGCCTGGTATGAGCGGTCAAAGTTGCTGGAGCCGGCAAAAAAACTAATTACTAAAATCCTTCCCAGGGACCACTGACATCCGTGCGGCATGAGTTAGCATCCGCGCCCTCTCGTCCTAGCACCCGGGGTCTCAGCCACCAGCTGGTGTGAACCCTTATCCCCCCCCACCCACCCACCAGGAGCCCACACCTGCTGGATCGGCATGGTGCCGCACAGCGACTCAAATCCCCCCGTAATCGCACCAATCCCTCCCTACCTGCCAGCTGCTTCAGGGATGGCATCCCTAAGCTGCCTTCCCCCCCCCCACTCTTCCCCTCCTTGCCCCCCAAACTGAAACTTCCTGCTCCAGGATCGGGATGATGTCGCGGATCGACTCAAACCTTCTGACCAGCAGCCCCACAAGGGCACCCTGTCCTGCGTTGTTCGTTTCAACCCCAACTACCCCCCCCCCACACACACACACACGGTCTTCTCCCCAAAGCCCATACCTGCGCCAGGATTGGGCGGAGGTCGCGAATTGTTTCAACCTTCATGCCCCACGTAGGCGAGCGCTAACCCTACCCTGCGTTTTTTTTCCGAACACAAACTAACCCAAGCTCCTTGACCCCCCCCCATGCCTACCTGCTCCAGGATTGGGATGATGTCGCGGATCGACTCAATCTTCTGGTCGGTCACCAGGACGCGGCAGTTCTCGAATTCGCACACGAGGCGCTCCTGCGCACGCACGCACACGTGTGTGTGTGTGTGTGTGTGTGTGTGTGCGTGTGTGTGTGTATGTGTGTGTGTGTTGCCGGGATGTACTGTTTTTAGCAGGACAGGCACTGCCGGTGCATGCCGACAGCCTCATGTGATAGTGCTTGGTTGATTGCTGGTTGTGTGTGTGTGCGTGAGCGCGTGTGTGTGTGTGTGTGTCAGGGGTTTCCTTGGGGTCGGCAATCCTTTCGTTTTTCCCGAAGAGGATTTCCCGATCCCGATTCGTCGGGAATCTGGCCCGCAGCACGATGGATCGCTTCGAAAAGTGCGAAAATCGACGTTTTCACACTTTTCCGCGGAAAAAACGCCCCAGTACATCGTTTTTCCCGTGTGCACCCTGCCCATAACCATCGGGAGCGCGCCCTCCGGGCACGCATTTTTTCGGTTCCCGATCGGGAAGGAAACCCCTGGTGTGTGTGTGTCTGTGTGTGTATTTGCATGTCAGTCACCAGCACGAGGCAGTTCTCAAAATCACACACGAGGCGCTCCTGTGTGTGTATGCGGGGGGGGGGGCGTGGTCGAGTTCACAGTCCGCCGGATGCCTATGTTGGCTCTTTAGACCGGCGCGTGTGTGTGTGCGTGTGCGACAGATGGAGAGAGAAGGAGAGAGACACAGGGAGATGGAAAGAAGGAGAGAATGAGAGAGGGAGACGAGAGCAGAAAGAAGAGAGAAAGAGAGAGATAGGGGGAGAGAGGGCGAGACATTGAGAGAGAAAGAAGGAAAAAAGAGAAAAAGAGAGAGAGACAGCAAGACAGCAAGAAACAACATATGAACACCCCCTCCCCCCCACGAGACTGCAACCCAGCTGGCTCGTAAGAAACTGTGAGAAAAAGCGCTCTTTACCAGCGGTCGATGCCCTCCTGCCTACAATAAGCCGAGACTCCCATATTTCAACACTACAGAGAGACAGAGAGCAAGAGAGACAGAGAGAGAGAGAGAGAGAGAGAGAGAGAGACGGAGAGACAGAGAGACAGAGAGACAAGAGAGACGGACTAAAAGACACACACACACTGCGAAAGACCCACCTGGCTCGTTACAAACTGAGGAGAGCAGTACCCGCGGTCGATCTCCATGCCCTCCTGAACCTCCACCACCGTCTCGGACGTGTTGCCGCCCTCAATCGATAGCACACCGTTGGAGCCAACCTGTGTATTCGTGTATGTGTGTGTGTGTGTGTGTGTGTGTGTGCGCGCGCGCACCACAGAGAACCTCCCATCGCCATGGCCCCCCTTCAGCACCCTTCGCCCCCCTTGACACGCTCCAAACTACACAGTCCAACTCTCCCCCACCCTCACCCACCCACAGTCGACAACCCGCCCACGCTCCACCCCCACATGGAGCTCGCCGTCCCATGTGCGCGCCATGCAGGCCCATGCACCCCCGCCCCATGCGCCTCCCGCCCATGCGCCCTCACGCGCGCCGACCCCATGCTGGCCCTCCCTCCCCCCCCCCTCCCCCCAGCCTTTCCTCCCTTGCCCCTGCCTCCACCCCCTGCCTACCTACATCATCGCCCCATGGACTTCACAGGCCCATGGAGATGATCCGCCTCACCACCCCCCACGCCCCAGACTCTCCTCCCTCGCCCCTGCCTCCGCCCCCTGCCTACCTACATCATCGCCCCTTGGAGTTCAGAGGCCAATGGAGATGATCCGCCTCCCCGTCCCTGCGCCCCTGCCTACGTTCATCATCGCCCCATCGAGTTCGTGGGCTCATGAGATGATCCGCCGCTGCCCCCTATCCCAGGCCCGCCTACATTCGTCTGTCGCCCCATCGAGGAGCTGATCCGACGTCCTCTAGGCCTGCCTACACCCGAATATCGCCCCATGGAATTAATCGGCCCATGGGGAGATGATACGCCGCGATTGAAGTTGAAGTTGGTTGGCCAGAGTGGCAACCCCACCCGCCATGTGATGTACCCCTCTTAGCGCTGATTGGTCACCCGCTGTAGACCGACACACATGTGCCATTTGACCTCTGGAACATTGCTTGTACTTTAGAACGGGTAGTGCTGTTGCAGTCATGTGACACTTTGGAATGGGATGTGCGCGCGCGCGTGAGGGAAAAGGGGGGGAGGCTGAAAGGGAGAGAGAGAGACGGAGAAATAGCGTGTGTGTGTGCGCGCGTGTCTGAGCGATGGAGTGTGTGAAAGCCTAAAGACAGCACACCCCATACCCCCCACTGACCTTGTCCAGCGCCATCGCAATCATCGCGCCAATCGCCTCGTCGTTGCCGGCAGAGATTGTTGCAACGTTCTGCGTGTGTGTGAGTGTCAGTGTGTGGTCGATTTTACAGTCCGTCGGACGCCTTTGATGGCGCATTAGACCCTAGGAAAGAGGCCGGCAGCTGTCAAAATTAGACCCCTAGCATGCCATCTGCCATCATGATTGCTGTGCACGCGGTGCGTGTCTCAAAACAGGCGACAAGGAAGTCAGCCAGCTCGTGCCAAAACCTGGGGTTCTCCTGGCCTGGCCGAGGATTCATAAACTCCCGCATCCGCTCATCTAAATCAGCCTCCTCGGGGCGAGGGATGGACCGAAACAGGCTGTGGGCCTGCACCCGTGCCTCTTCATAGGCAGGGCACTCAAATACCATGTGTGCCTCATCCTCTAGCCCACCGCATAGGCAGCACGCCCGCTGGCTGCGTCGCTGCCTCTGTCCCGCCACGGCGTAGCGCCCCGCTCTATCTGCAGCTCATGGAGCCCCATCCTGAACCTAGCTAGAGCCGTGATCCGGGCAGCACTGTTCAGCCCTGAGCTCAACAGGGCCGGCGGCTCGCTGTCGCTACCCGCCATCCACCGCATGTAGGTCAGCATCTTAAAGCCGCGCGACCACTCCTCAGGTACATCTCGCACGGTAGTGCCGCTCGGCAGTGTGTGTGTGTGTGTGTGTGTGCGTGTGCGTGCGTGTGTACGTGTGCATGTGTGTGTGTGTGCGTGTGTGCATGTCTTCATCGTATCCATTCACGCCGCAGCCAGCGAGGTCCTAGGCCCCCGCCCACCCGAGGTCCCCATCGACTTCACCCTCTCTGACCGTTCGCTCGAGATCGCCAGAAACCTGCAAGCTGCCCGCGCTGAGGGCGACCCCCGGGAGCAGTCCCAGCACCTGGAGTCCGACCTCAAATCCTCCATCCGTGACGACTCCGACTCCCACTGGAGCGCCGCCGCCAAGCACGTGCAGAACGATTTCGACAACAACAAACCCCACACCGCCCACCGCACACTGTCCCGCCTCGTCGACCGCCCCCACGCCGCCTCCGCCCCCGCCGTCCGCTCTGGCGACCACTTGTGCTTCGGCGTTCAAGCCGTGGCCGACGCGTTTGGAGAACACTTCAAACAACTCCACGACCTCACCTCAACCGTATGCCTTGCCACGCTGGACTCACACCTGGCCCATGCCCCCTCCCCTCCTCCCCCGCCGTTGATGCCTCCACCCTCACGGGGCGAGGTGGAGACCGCGATCAAAACCCTCAAAAACTCCGCCCCCGGTTACTACAACATCACCGCCCCGCTCATCAAGCACGGCGGCGACATTGTCACCGGAGCCCTCCACCGTCTCATCATCTCGTGTTGGAACACCAGAACCATCCCTACCGCGTGGAAGCAGGCGGACATCTGCCACCTCTACAAGGGCGCATCATCCGGCCCGACCACAGCCGTCAAATCCTACCGCGGCATCTCCCTCCTTCCCGTCCCGGGCAAAGTCTACACCCACGTCCTCCTCACCCGCCTCGGACGACACCTGGATGACTACCTCTCCACCTACCAATTCGGCTTCCGGCCCGGCCGAGGCAGCACCGCCCCCATCTTTACCCTACGCCGCCTCCAAGAGGAGTCTCACCGCGCCCAAGCCCTCTTCACGTGGCTTACGTCGACCTCTCCAAGGCTTTTGACCGAGTCAACCACACCGCCCTCTGGCACACCCTCCTCCGTCGAGGCGTACACCCCGACCTCCTCTCCCGCCTCGAGAGCCTCTACTCTGGTGCCACCGCCAGAGTCCGTATAGGCGGCGCCTACTCTGCCTCCTTTCCCCTCGAAGCTGGAGTCAAGCAAGGCTGCCCCCTCTCCCCCCTCCTCTTCAACATCTTCATTGACACCGTCATCCGATCCCTGATAGCCCAGCTCCCCAACGCAGGCATCCAAATCGGCTACGTGGTGAACGGCACTCTCCACACACACCTCCCACGCCACGGTTTCGACTCTACCCTACTCCCCCTCCTCCTCTACGCGGACGACATAGCTCTGATGGCACTCGACATCGATGCCCTCAAAGACATGCTCGCCCGCCTCGACCAGATCTGCTCCGACCTTGCACTCGAGATCAACTACGCCAAGACCGTGCACCAAACCCTGGGTCACCCGTCTGCCCACACCGACACCCCAGCACCGATTTCCATCCCTTCCACTTCCTCCTCTAACCCCCACCTCGTCCACCCCACAAACAAGTTCAAATACCTCGGCAGTATTTATTCCACACCCGCAGCCCCCTCTCTCTCCGATGCACACCCTGTCTCCCACTCAGACGCCGGGATACTCGATGCCGAGATCTCACGCCGCATTGACTCTGCCTGGTTTGCCTACAAACGCCTTACCCTACCGTTCTGGGACGCCCCCCCTGAAGTCATCTCTGACTCTACTAAGATCCGTCTGTACAATGCCTATGTTGTTTCCGCACTCCTTTATGGATGCCAAGCATGGACACTGAACAAAGCCCACATCCACCGCCTCGAGGTTACTCACAACCGATTCCTACGCCGCCTTAAGCGGATCCCCCACAACCTTTCCCCTTCCTCCCCTCACACCTCCACCATCGAGATGCACGCGAAGGACCCACCCACAGCGCCCATCATCGACACCATCAACAAACATCGAGCTGCGTTCATCGGTCCCCTCATCCGCCACCTCCCCCCCTCTCCATCTCCTCAGCCCCTACACCTCCCCACCCCAGCCCCGCCATCTTCCCCATCCCCTCCCCAGCCCCAGCCCCTTCACCCTCCACACCCCATCTTCCCAGCCACCGCCGCACTTTTCATGTGCCGTCGACCGGACGCGGATGGCCTCCACGCGGGAGGGGCCATCACGTCGTACCGGCAAAATGCAGGTGACATTTTCACATCCCAACGGTTTCGAGACGCCGTCAAGAATCGCTTTGACCAGTTCAAACGAGAGCGAGCCAAGTACGCCGCGTACCCAGAGCTCACGCGCATCCTCGACAACCGAGTCCCACCCGGATGGCTCACCCTAGCGAGATTTCCACAGCTGTGGGAGTCCATATGCGGCGATCTGATTAAGGCGGGATAGAGGTTGCGACCACCACACAGCCTCAGAGAGAGTGAGAGTGATCACAGTCAGTTTAGTCAGCGTACAACACAGCGTACTTAGATGCAGTGCCTCAGAGGCAGCCCCCCCGCAGCAGAGTGGCATTATATCCCCTCATAGCGACGAGTGGTCTCCCGCTATTGACAGACGCCCTTTCGCCGACCTCTGGAACGATATCACCGTTATCTTTGTAACGATCTGGAATGGAATGGAATGGAATGCATGTCTGCGTGTGTGCGTGTGTGTGTACATGTGTGTGCGTGTCTCTGGGGTTGGTGGTGGTGGTGTGGTTTCTCCTTCTCGTTTTCGCTCTCTCTTCCCCTTCCTCTTCCTCCTCCCTTTCACCATGATGTCCTGGCGCCCCTTGACCGGCTTTGCCCGCGCATTGAGCTCAGCCACCATGACATGCCCCCCACCCCCACCCCCACCAAGTGTCCGTGTCATTCCCATTCTCCCTCTCTCCCTCTTCCTCCTCTTAGATTCCTCTCCCTCTCACCATGATGTCCTGGCGCCCCTTGACCGGCGTTGCCCGTGCCTTCAGCTCAGCCACCATGACATGCCCCGCCACCCCACCCCACCACCCCCCACCAAATGTCCTTGGCCTTCTCATTCTCGCTCCCTCTTCCACGCCCCCTCCCTGTCACCATAATGTCATGGCGCCCCTTAACCAGCGTCGCCCGTGCTTTGAGCTTGTCCACCATGCCATGCCCCCCCGCCCCGCACCTAATGTCCTTGTCCTTCTCATTCTAGCTCCCTCTTCCTCATTCTCTTCAATCCTCCCTCCCTCTCACCATAATGTCCTGGCGCCCCTTGACAGGCGTCGCCCGTGCCTTCAGCTCAGCCACCAAGAATGCGCAGGTCTTGTCGATGCCCTTCTTGAGGGACGCAGGGTTGGCGCCAGCGGTGAGCGCCTGGGGGGGGGTAGGGGGGGGGCACGCAAGTTGGGTTTCCGGCGATCAATGCTTAGAAACTCGAGAGTAAAACAAGAATAGTGTGCTTGTCGATGCGCTTTTTGAGAAACACAGGGTTGCTGCCAGCAGCGAGCGTCTGGAGAAGGGGGGGGGGGCAACAACTGCGGCCCACACCTGCGGCTCACATCTTCGGAGAATCATCTCACACACAAACAGCCACGCCCCCCCCCCCCTACAAACACAGACCTGCAGTCCGAAGTGGATCATCTCGCGCGCGAGCACCGCCGCGGTGGTGGTGCCGTCGCCAGCCGAGTCGTTTGTGCGTCCAGCGACCTGATTTGTTCGGTGGTTTGCGTGGGAGGAGGGATGAGTCATGTGCAGCTGTGGAGACTGCGGTTGAGAGGGTCGTGTGTGGAGGGGGGGGGAGAGGGGGCCGTCACCGGCTAGAGTCGTTGGTTCGTCCAGCGACCTGATTTTGGTGGACTGTTTGCGTGGGCGGAGGGATGCGCCGTGTGCAGCTGTGGGGACTGTGGTTGTGTGGGGGGGGGGGGAGTGGTGCCGTCAACAGCAGAGTCGTTGGTGCATCCAGCAACCTGATTTGCTCGGTGGTGTGGGTGGGGTTGGGTGGGGAGGGATGCGTCAGGTGCAGCTGTGGAGACTGTGGTCGTGGAGGGGGGGGGGGAGGGATGAGGTTTCAAAGCCGTATTTGAGTCGGATTTTAATTATTTATTTTTTGAGGCGCCGGCTTGCCGGCTTCCGGCTCAGGGAAAAAATAACCATTCAGGGCGCACTCTACGACGCGTAGCTCCCTCAAGGCTCGGCCCAACGAGGCGTGTAGCATACCGTTGGAAAGCCCTTGACAACAGCTTTCCAATGCAACAGATGTCGCCAACATCGTGCGTTGACAGCTCTCTACAGACTGTTTCGCGTGCATTTGGGGGTCATCTGTGGTAGAACAAACCACCACCACTTGGGGATCAAGAGGGCTTGACAGGAGGGCAAATTTAGGGATGTTCATAAGTGAGAGAGGAGTGGTAGGAGAGGCTGAGATGGAGGGGAAGTAGAGGTGGGAGGACCAGGCTCAACCGGCGCGTGATCCTAGAGGTCACGTTACGGTGTGCACTTCGACGACTCAGTGCCGCCGGCGCAGGTCATGTCTCGACACGCCACGTATGTTGACTGTTGAGTTGACGTTTATTGATGACAAAGGATCCTGCGGCACGACCAGAACGGTTTGCTGTGGGCGGTGATGCAGGGCCGAGTGACGACAACACCACCTTCTTGCTAGCTCCATGAGTGTCCCTCTCGGGTAAAAACGGGTCGGGGACCATGCTTCCAATAAAATCTAGTGCAATACAGTGCTCTGGTGCAAATTTTGATTCGAGCGACTGCGGGCGCTGCCCTAGTCCTTGCCGGGAGCCTAGCTAGGCCCCTGGCGGCCCCTGTAGACCCCGAGCTGCGAGCGAGCCGGGAGCGAGCCGGGAGCGAGCCGGAAAATAAATAACCCCTACATCCTTCCCGGGATCACTGGTCCTGGACAGGGGAGACTGTGCGGTGGAGAGGTGGCAAAATGCGGGGCGAAACGGCTTGGAACCAAGGTGACGGTCACAAAAATTCATCATGTACGAAGCCGTTTCGCCCCGCATTTCGCCGCCTCTCCACCGCACAGTCTCCCCCATCCAGAACCTCTAGAGGTACATATCGGCAAGCGGATTACTACGCAAGCGCTGTATTTGACCCCCTGACCTCGGCGAAAACCGAATCCCTAGTTTGAAAATATGAGTTTGGCAGCTTTTGGCCACTTTGGCTCATGCTTCGGTGCGGGAGGCCCCCCGCAAACCCGGAATTGGGGGGGAGGACTGCAGGGGGCAAATCGCGGGAATTCCGCTCCGAATCCTGAACAAATGACAATTTCACACTTTTCCGCGAAAACAACCGCCTCCTGCGGGGGCAATTTGGCATGTACCCTCCGATGTTGCGGGGGCAGACAGCACATTCTCGGTTTCCTTAAGGACACCACTGGTCCCTGCCCTACCAGTGGCCCTGCCAAAGTATGCTGGCTGCCAAAGTCAGTGTGCCAAAGTGCCTACTTTGACTTTTAATCAAGCTCAACCCATTCAGTGGATTGGTGGTCTGACAGGCCTGCCAAATAGAGCTCGTCAAGAGCTTTCAAATGACATGTATATCCGGGCAAACAGTCAGTGGGAGGTCAACATTCGACATGGTCAAAGATGAATCTGGCCTTAACCAGAAACACTGCCAACCACATCCCCAACGCCTAAGGCGCCGCCTTCACTTGCGCGGATCAGGTGGCGCCTCAGGCGCTCCGAGACCGCCTGGGGCACACCCCCGATCACCTCAGGCAGCGCCTTACACGTCACCCCATCCGCCTCAGGCACCACCCCAACTGCCTTGGGCGGCCACCACCGCTTCAGGCGCACCCCCGGCCGCCTCGGGCGTAATGACCGCCTTCACCTACGCTCCTCAGAAGCTATAGGATTGTGATAGGGCTGGCCAGCAGCGCGCGCGCAGCTCCACGGCGTACGGGTAGGCTGGCGCACAGCGTGGCCTTGCGGGCTCTCCTAGTCGAGCCCCCCTAGACGTGTAGTCTAGGCCTTTTCTCACGCCCCGGGGTCCTCCAGGCGCGTACGTGTACAACCTGTAAAGCCACGTCCCTGCCCAGCTGCGCGCCCGCAGCTCCATGACAGCTCGTCCACACATACTGCAGCAGACTCCAACAGATGCCAACACACTGCAACAGACTCCAACCGACTGCAACAGACTGCAACATACAAGAAACTTCATCACCTTGATCAGCTGCGCGCCTGCGTTCTCAAACGTGTCCTCAAGCTGAATCACACACACCCGAACAGACTCCTACAGATGCCAACACAGAGCAACAGACTGCCACAGACTCCAACAGACTGCAACATACAAGAAACTTCATCACCTTGATCAGCTGCGCACCCGCCTTCTCAAACGTGTCCTCAAGCTGAACCACACACCCAAACAGACTCCTACAGATGCCAACACAGAGCAACAGACTGCCACAGACTCCAACAGACTGCAACATACAAGAAACTTCATCACCTTGATCAGCTGCGCACCCGCCTTCTCAAACGTGTCCTCAAGCTGAACCACACACCCAAACAGACTCCTACAGATGCCAACACAGAGCAACAGACTGCCACAGACTCCAACTAGCAACACTAGCATCACCGCGCACCTCCTTGATCAGCTGCGCGCCCGCGTTCTCAAACTTGTCTTCCAGCTCAATCGCGCGCGCAATCGTGACTCCATCGTTGATGACCTAGGCAGCAGCAGGAGGCGGGGTGTGTCAGGTGGGGTGTGTGTGCTTTGGGTGTGTAGGGTGTGGGACGCACACACACGCACGCGCACTCTCACTAGCACAAGCAAACGCACACACGCACAGCGTGGCGATCCGCACCTGGGGCACTCCGTACGGCGACTCCAACACGACGTTGCGGCCTGCTCAGCAGTGGGCAGTGGGTGACCGCATGCATGGCGCGTTGGTGGTGCTTGCTTTGGGGCCGCAGCGCGCACGTGTTGTCATTCAGGGGCAGAGCTGGCGTGCTGGGGAGGGCGTCGCATGCATGCGTGCTAGCACAACAGCGGTGTGCACCCGCTGCCGCATCGGGGCCTGCATGCATGCACTGCATGGCGCATGCATGGAGCGCGTCACACCACGCACGCCAGCACGCCAGAGCCACTCAAGTGCACCCACCGCGGGGCCCCAGCGTCACTGCCACGGCGTCAGCAACGGCGTTAATGCCCCTCTGCAGCTTGCGGCGGCTATCCGCATCGAAGACGATGAGCTTAGGCTCGGCGGCGGCGACGACCTGCACACATCGCATGGGGATAAACATGGGGTCCTCTTCGCCATGCACAGTGCGATTGGGTCCTTCCCGGTGCGTCGTGCATGGGCGCATGCTGGCATCATCGGATTGTCACCGCTGCGCGCGTCGTTGTGCTTGCAAGAGCTCAACTCACCAGCTTGCCACGAGCTGGGCGAGTGGGCGCCCTGGCCCCGGCGGAGATGCCTCCCTGCAGCATAGTCAATTGTGGAGTGAGCAGCTAATTTTGCCCGCCATCACAGCCGTGTGTGCGGGGCTTGGGGGAGGTCCCCATGCCCCAGCTCTGCCCCATCCCGACTCCAGCTCCATGCCGCCACTTGCAAGGCCCCGCCGCTGCCCTCGCCGCACCTTGAGAGCTGACGTTTGCATGTCTGATGTCTGAATCACTAACCAGAAAGGGGGTGGTAACACGAGACACAAAGGGATGGGATCCCTGGCGCCCACACCTGCACTAGTGGCATGTCTCAACGTTTTTGTGCATGCGCTGCAGCCACTGCCGGTGGCATGCTGTGCATGCCGTTTGCCGTATTTGGGACTGTCGTGTCTGCGATGTAGAGTAGGCAGCTTAACACCCCGATGCCTGCCCGCCTGCCTGGCAGCATGCCACTTGTTTCCGCCCGCATGCTTGGTCAGGCCCAGGTCTCTCCACCCTGAGGTGTAAAAGGTGGAGAGATGCGCATCAGCCACCGAGCGCGCCGCTGCAGAATCGCCTGTGCACTGCCCGCACCTCCCCGCACTCACTCCTCGACTTCCACAAACCACAGCTGGGCTTCGCGCGAGCCCGAGGTGTTCTTCTCCCAGACGTTCGTGTTCATATTAGGGGTGACCTGGCTGGTAAGTGGGGGTGGAATTGAACAGCACCATGCACCATCAGTCTTGGTCAGGGGGTGGGGGGAGCTGAGTTGTGTGCTGGTGTTGAGCTGCGTGCTGGTGCTCAGTCTTGACAGCCAGGCCCTGAGGGGCGAGAGGATTCCGCGTGCACACCCAGCTGAGATGCGTGTGCTGTTGCTGATCAGTGCTTGTGAGAGGTGTGGCCACATGGTCAGAGGCGCTACGTAGCGTATTGTATACAATAGTTCAAGAGTGCTGAGGTGTGTGCGGGTGCCGAGGTGTGTGTACTGGCGCTTGTGCTTGCTGCTTGGTGTGTGCCAGGAGCCAGATGTGTGCTAGGCGCCAGGTGCTGCAGTGTGGGATGTTGCTGATGCGTGTGTTCTGGGTGCTGCAGTGTGGGATGGTTTTGCTGGTGCACAAGAGAGCTCGCAGGGCGAGGCACATGTGGAGCACAACTGAGTCAGGTTGTTGAGCTGTTTTCGTCATGTGTGTGTGCTGCGTGTGCCTGCGCCCGATGAGAGGACAGCAGCAGCAACATGCACGGGCAGCAAGCACTGGGGGAGCGAGATCAAGCATGGTGTCCGCGGTCGAAAATGCTGGACGCATTTACAACTCGCGTTTCGAGTACCCCACAGCCTGAAACCGACTCTCACCATGTGCCCCTTCAGAAGTGCCCAACAACTAAGCACCCAGGTTGCGCAGTGCACGCGCTGCTGCCGCCGGCACTCCCGGCGAGTCCGAGTTGAGTAGCTGCCCCAGAGCTGGGATGGCACCAGCAGAAGTGATGGCGGCCTGGTTCTCAACACCCCTGGCAGCCAGGTGCCACAGTGCATCTGCTGCTGCCCAGTGCGAGTCTGCTGGCATATTAGGCAGCAGCTCGTGCACCAGGCCTTCAAACTCGACCGACTTCGGGGCTGCAAGCTGGGGACACGCCAGCTGCAGGCCTTCCACCTGGTTGGTGAGCACAGAGGAGCAGCCTCGGAGGTCGAGCTTGCGGAGCTTGGTGCACGCTGCCAGTGGTGCCAGGCTGGTGATGTTGGGTGGGAAAGCCATCCACAGCTCCTCGAGCGTCTCGCTGCATGTTCCGAGCGGTGACAGATCTGACACGCTGCAACACCAGGGCATCCACAGGCACCTGAGCTGCACACAGCTGCGAACGAAGTCGATGGAGCGCAAGCGCCGGCAGCTGCTGATGTCGACCACTCCGAGTGTTGCTGCCACGCTGCTGCTGGGTGCAGGGATGTCCCACCTCGCGAATGTGTGCGGGTCCTGCGTGCGCACGCGGCAGGTCGTGAGGTCGTGGCTCTCATATAATCTCACATGCCGCAGCTGCATGGATCGGCATGCAACCATGCCATGCATGCGACACCCCAGGGCAGGCGTGAGCGGGGGAGCGACGCGCGCATGCATGGGGTGTGCCCATGCGCCCATGCACCCACCTCGCGCACGGTCAGGCTCGTCAGCCCAGCGAGCGTCGCCGTGGAAAGCGGCGACATGTCGATCGCGCCTCTCACGCACAGGAGGGTAAGGCCCTCGACCGCAGGCCAGCGCAGTAGCGCGGATGCGAGGTCGCCTGCAGATGCGCCAGAGCGTGGGCTGGATACCACCTGCACCGCCCCGTCCACCAGGCTGCACATGCCCTTGCACACGACCCGCATCGCAGCCTTGGCGTCGGCATCCAGCCACCTCCACAGCTGCTGGTGCAAGAGATCCTCGGACAGGAGGTCGGCGTGGGCACTCGCGAACTCAACAGCCATTCTTGTGTCGGTATACGTTCATGAGAGAATGCGTCCCTGGGTGTGGACTTGGAAGTGTAGTGGGTGGGTCCCCTGGATCGCCGTTATGTCAAGACATCATATATACACTTCAACAACCAGGTGCTGGGCTATCAACCTGCCTGCCTGCATCTCGAGCACCACCTGCCTGTCTAGCTCTCCTCCTTTGGCCACGTGCCACGCATGAATCGGCGCTCCGACACGGAGTGCGCCCGAATCGAAAAAACAACGGCCAAGCAAGAATGCCGACGGGATGCCAGGGTTCGTGAGGGTTCTGCGTGTCACAGTGCTTGTGTGCTCCGGTACCCAGGTGTGCGTGTACTGAGCTGCGTGCGTGTGTGTGTGTGTGCGTGTGTGCGTGTGTGTGTGTGTGCTGAGGAACGCGTGTGCTGATGCAAGGTGGCATTTGTAAGAGCTGACAGGGCAAGCACATGCGCAAGGCACAATTGACTCAGGGTGCTGAGCTGCATTGCATTGCGTGTGTGCTGATTACCCTGGTAGGCTGGCGCGCTGCGTGGCCTTGCGGGCTCTCGTAGTAGAGGTCCCCTAGACGAGTAGTCTAGGCCTTAACTCACGCCCCGGGGTCCTCACGTACGTGTAAAACCTGTAAAACCTGTGTGTGCTGCTTGTGTGCTGGTGCTCAGCTGCTTGTGATGGTGCAAATTGAAGTCGTGAGAGCTGCCGTAACGAGAGCACACACTCGGCGCAAGATAGTGCCAAAAACTGGTGGTCGGAGCTCCAGGCACCACCCCCTCTCCATGAGGGCAGGCTGGTCACCGACACGAGTCACACGGGCCTCTAGAGAGATCTCTCGTTGTCACTCCATTACAGGAGTCGTGCCAACGTTGCCGTGACCTAGTCGTGTGTGTGAGTGTGTGTGTGTATGTGTGTGTGTGTGTGTGTATGTTTCTCTCTCTCTCTCTTTCCCCTGTGTTTGTACCCCCTAAATTGCAATGATGTGATGATATCAGTTCTCCTCGGATATCAGGTCTCCCTTGCTCAGATATATAGACGCCTCCCCCCCTCCTGCCAGCATGGCGTTTTGCCCGCCCGCATGCTTGTGCAGGGCAGGAGTGAGTGAGTGATGCGTGCACTCGCCGCCGAGCGCGCCGTCTCAAAATCGCCTGTGACTGCCAGCCGGCCTGCTAAGCTCCTCAACTTCAACCACAGCACGGCGAGCCCCAGGTGTCCTTAATGCAGGTATGCGGCGTCCTCTTGTGAGGGCATGGCTGGAACCGGTTGGGACTTGGGATCACGATCAGAACCATCAGTCATGGCGAGGGCGGGGGGGGGGCTGCACGGGTGCCGCCAGCTGCGGCGTGTGTGCTGAGCTGAGCCGCGTGTGCTGGTGCTCAGGCTTGGCGACGCCACGAGGGGAGATGTTTATGAAATCCTGTGTCAGCTGAGGTGCTGAGGTGTGTGTGTGCTGGTGCTGAGGTGTGTGTGTGTGTGTGTGTGTTGGTGGGTGTGTTGGTGGGTGTCGGTGTTGGTGGGTGTCGGTGCCGATGTGTGTGTGCTGGTGGTGATGTGTGTCTGCTGCAGTCGAGGTGTGTGCTGGTGCTGAGGTGCGCATGCCAGTCGCCCTTGCAAGGGCACGCAGCACAGACACATCTTTGGCCGTTTTCACAAGTGGGACCGTCTCACCCCCATGCACAGTCAATGCGCAGATTGTTGGTGCAAAGGTGGCTGGTCCGCAGTGGCAGTAACTGTGCTGGAACGAGGTGTGTGTGTGTATTCCGGTGTTGGGTGTGTGTGCTGGTGCAAGGTGGCATTCGAGGGAGCTGGCAGCACGAGCGCACGCGCAGGGCACAGCCGAGTCAGCGTGTTGAGCTGCGTGTGCTGCGTGTGTGTGTGCTGCGTGTGTGTGTGCTGCGTGTCTGTGTGCTGCGTGTGCATGCGCCTGCTGTTTCGTGGACAGCAGCGTCACCATGCGGGCAGCAACCATTGGGGGGCAAGGTCCAGGATGGTGGCCCGGTCGAAAAGATTGTGCGCGTTTACAACTCGTGTCACAACGTCCCCACCGCCTGAAAATGACTCGCATCATGTGCGCGCGGTCGAAAAGGCAGCACGCATTCACAACGTGCGTCAAAGTGACCCCACCACCTGGACGTGACTCGCAGCATGTGACTCTGTGTGTAGTGTCCAGCCACTAAGCACCTGCACCCAGGTTGCGCAGTGCAACCTCTGCTGCAGCCCGCACAACCAGCGAGCCCGACTTGAGCAGCTGCTCCAGAGCCGAAATGGCATGAGCGGTGACAATGGCAGCCTGGTTGTCAGCATGTCTGAAAGCCAGGTTGAACAGCGCAAGCGCTACAAATCCTGCACGTCTGCCGTTGAATCAGGCCCCAAAGCTGCACCAGGGGCGGAATGGCTCCAGCGGCAGCGATCACGGCCTGGTTCTCAGCACCGTCGGCAGTCAAGAGCCCAAGTGCATATGCTGCTGTATGCTGATTGCCGGGTGGCATGTTGGGCAGCAGCTCATGCACCAGGCCCTCGAGCAGCACCGACTGCGGGGCTGCCAGCTGGGGACACGCCAGCTGCAGGCCGTCCACCTGGTTGGGGAGCGCAGAGGAGCAGTCCCGGAGGCCGAGCTTGCGGAGTCTGGTGCATGCTGCCAGTGGTGCCAGGCTGATGACGCTGAAGGAGTCAGCCATCCAGAGCTCCTCGAGCGTCTCGCTGCATGCTGCGAGCTTCGACAGATCTGCCGCGCTGCAACACGAAGGCATCCACAGGCACCTGAGCTGCACACAGCCGCGAACAAAGTCGATGGAGCGCAAGTAGTAGCAGCCGCTGATGTCGATCACTCGGAGCGTTGCCGCCACGCTGATGCTGGGTGCAGGCATGTCCCAAGCCGTGTCTGTGACCTGCATGCGTGTGAGCGTGTGTCTGATCGTGAGGCATGGCTCTCACATGCGATCTTGCCGCAACTGCAAGGATCGGCATGCAGCCATGCCATGCATGCCACACCCCAGGGCAGGCGAGGGCGAGGGAGCGGCATGCGCGCATGCATGGGGTGCGCGTCCATGCAAGGCTCACCCATGCACCCACCTCCTGGCGCACGGTCAGGCTCGTCAGCCCCGCGAGCGATGCCGTGGACAGAGGCGACAGGTCGGTGGCGTCGGTAACGTGGAACAGGGTGAGGTCCCTGACTGCAGGCCAGTGCAGGAGAGCGGATGCGAGGTCGATCGCAGATGCGCCAGAGCTTGGGCTGGCCACCACCTGCACCGCCCCGTCCACCAGGCTGCGCGTGCCCTTGCACACGACCCGCAGCGCGGCCTTGGCGTCGGAGTCGAGCCACCGCGACAGCTGCTGGTGCAAGAGGTCCTCGGACAGGAGGACGGCGTGTGCACTCGCGTACTCATCATCTGCAGCCATTGGTGTCGGTCTTTTGTACGGGAGAATGCAACCCTGTGTGTGGACTTGGCCATGTATGGTGGAAGTGTAGTGGGTGAGTTTGCGATCGCCATCATGCCCGAGCAGCACATCATACACTCATCAGCAACAGGTGCTGGGATTTTCACACGTTTTTTTTAACATGAGTCGTGAAGTGTGCCTGCCTGCCTCTCTGCGCACCACCTGCCTGTCTAGCTCTCCTCCTGCGCTCCCGGCCACACGCAGCGTGCATGAATCGGCTTTCCAACACGGAGTTCGCCTGATTACGATCAATGGCCGAGAAAAAGTCAAGCAGTGTGCCAGGGGGAGAAAGAGTTCCGCCACAGTGAGGTGTGTTTCAGGGTGCAGAGGGTTCGCTTTAGCTGTGTGCGTGTTGTGTGCATGTGCTGAGCTGTTACAAGATGGCAGGTGTGGGAGATGGCAGGGCGAGCGCACCAGCGGGGTACAACCGCTGAGCTGCGTGTCTTGAGTGTGTTCTGAGTCTGTGGTTTGATGATCAGCGCACGTGTGTGCTGCTGCGGACCTCTGCTTGTGATGGTGACAGGTACCACTCGAGGGGGCTCGCAAGGACGAGCGCACACGCACTGCGCAACCGAGTGCCAAGAAACTAGTGGTGGTCGAAGTGCCAGGCGTCCACAAGGCCACGCTGGTTGCAAACACGAGTCGTGGGCTCGCCTCTCTCTTGCACTCCGTTACAGGAGTCGTGCCAACGTGTATGGGTCGCAACGGCGCGAACGGCGGCGCACAACGGCGGCGGCGGCGGGTCGGTCGGTCGGTGCGTGGCAACACGGCAACAGCGGGCAGGCGGGGCCGAGCGCCCACCGCCCTCCACCTCTCAACAACGCGGGCGTCAGTTGGACCACCCCAGCGCGGGCGCGCCGCTGCTAAAATGCCCGTCGTTGTAGTTGAACTCGCCACAGAGGCCGTAGCCTCCGCCCGCGAGGTTGGCGGCAGCAGCAGCGGCGGCGGCTACGTCCAAGTCGGCGCCCACCTGTTGATGGGTGGGTGAGATGTGGGGGACAGGAGGTGCGAGGGAGGGGTGGTGCAAGCGGGGTACGGAGGTATGGGGAGGTGGAGGAGGGGAGGGGAGAGGTGGGAGGGGAGGTGGTGCCCAGTGTGCGTGGCGTGGGGGTGGCCGCGCGCGCGCGTGCGTGTGCAGAGGCTGAGAGGTTGGCGGCAGCAGCGGCGGCGCAGCCATGTCAAAGTCATTGCACTGGAAATGAGAGGTATGAGGAGGGTGGGGTGGGGTGGGGTAAGAAGTGTGTATGTGTGTGTGAGTGTGTGTGTGTGCGGAGGCTGAGATGCTGGCGGCAACAGCAGCGGCGGTGGCGCCGTTTGATAAGTCGTGCTCCTGCTGTTGCGGAGGGGTAGGTGGGGTGGGGTGGGGGTAAGTCGAGGTGTGTGGGGGGGAAAGGGTGAGGGTAAGTGGAGGCGGGGGAGGTGAGGTGAGGGGGGGTTGGGGGGGGGGGGGCAGTGGGGCGGGGCGAGGTGGTGCATGAGGGGGTGGAGGAGGTCAAGAGGAGGCGTGAGGTGGGGGAGGTGTGGTGGGAGATTGTGCCTACACACACACACACATACACACACACACCTTCACGTCACGTGCCGTCAGATTGAGCACTATAGCAGGCAGACACACCCACGCACACCCACGAATGCACGCACACACACCTGCACGGCACGCGCTGTCAGTTCGAGCGCCACAGCAGCCACCCATCCAACCAAGGACACACACACACACACCTGCCCGCCGCCGACCGCGTGTGGCCTGTACCCGCTGCCTGCGCCGCTTGCATCATGGGCGCCGCCGCGGAAGGCGCCAAAGTCAGACGCGAGCGCGAGAGTCTTTGCATGGGGAGGGGAGAGAGGGGGGGTGAGGCTTCTGTGTGTGTGTGGTGTGTGTGGTGGGGGTGGGGGGAGCGTGTGTGGGGGGTGGGGTGGGGTGGGAGGCGTGGGCGCCCGCGCAACCTTGCATTCATAGCAGGGTGCACGCTGCCCCCCCGCAAGCCACAACTCTTTGCCCATGCCCGTCTGCGCTGCAGCCACGTGCGCAACCCTGCCGCGGCCCCAGCGCATGAACGTGCCCCTTCCCTTGCGCCACACTGCACAGTCCATAGGGAACACACACACACACACACACACACACACACACACACACACATGCACACACATGCACGCACACACACGCACGCACGCACGCACGCACGCACGCACACACACACACACACACACACACACACACACACACATTCACGTCACGTGGGCACGCTGCCCCCCCGCAAGCCACAACTCTTTGCCCATGCCCGTCTGCGCTGCAGCCACGTGTGCAACCCTGCCGCGGCCCCAGCGCATGAACGCGCCCCTTCCCTTGCGCCACACTGCACACTTACCTTCCCTAGCGCCACACTGCACGCTGCACACTGCACTCCACCGTCAGCGCACGCACACTGTGTACGCACCACCAACGCCTCCACAGCCGCGCCCACCTTCAGGTTCGGCTCTCAAGATGCACATGCCTCTTTAGCAAGTGGCCAGCCACTATGCACCTGCACCCAGGTTTCGCAGTGCACCTGCTGCTGCAGCCCGCACAACTCCTGAACCTGAGTTGAGCAGCTGCTCCAGAGCCGGTATGGCGTCAGCGGTGACTATGGTAGCCTGGTTCTGAGCATGGTCCGCCAGTTGGTGCAGTGCCCATGCTGCCTCGATCTGCTCGTTTACCGTTGATTCGGGCCCCAGCAGCCGCACCGGCGGCGGAAATTTCGCCAGCAGTAGCAATCTCGGCCTGGTTATGCGCACCGTTGGCAGCCAGGCTCCAGAGTGCATGTGCTGCTGCCTGCTGCCAGCTAGGTGGCATGTTGGGCAGTAGCTCGTGCACCAGGCCTTCGAGCTTGACTGTCGCCGGGTCTGCCAGCTGGGGACACGCCAGCTGCAGACCCTCCACCTGGTTTCGGAGCTCCGGGTCGCAGTGGTAGAGGTCGAGCTTGCGGAGCCGGGTGTACGGTGCCAGTGGAGCCAGGCTGGTGACGTTGCATGCGTTAGCCATCCACAGCTCCTCGAGCGCCTCGAAGCAAGCTCCGAGCGGTGACAGATCTGACACGCTGAAACACGCGGGCACCCATCCACAGGCACCTGAGCTGCACGCAGTTGCGAACAAAGTTGATGGAGCGCAACTGGGAGCAGCAGCCGATGTCGACCACTCTGAGCGTTGCTGCCACGCTGGGGCTAGGTGTTGCCATGTTCCAAGCACGTAGATACGGGACCTGCATGCACACGCGTGCGACAGGTCGTGAGGCGTGGCTCTCACATGTGATCGTGCCGCAACTGCATGGATCGGCATGCAATCATGCCATGCGTGTGACTCCTCAGGGCAGGCGTGATGAGGCGAGGGAGCCCGTGTGGCATGCGCGCATGCATGGGGCGCGCCCATGCACCCATGCACATGACACTCACGCATGCGCCCACCTCCTCGCGCACGGTCAGGCTCGTCAGCCCAGCGAGTGACGCCGTGGAGAGAGGCGCTAGGTCGGCCGCGCCTGTCACGTTGAGCAGGGTCAGGTCCCTGACTGCAGGCCAGCGCAGGAGTGCGGATGCGAGGTCGTCTGCAGATGCGCCAGAGCTTGGGCTGGCCACCACCTGCACCGCCCCATCCACCAGGCTGCGCGTGCCCTTGCACACGACCCGCATCGCAGCCTTTGCGTCGGCATCCAGCCACCGCCACAGCTGCTGTGGTGCAAGAGATCCTCGGACAGGAGGACGGCATGGGCACTCGCGTGCTCATTATCTGTAGCCATTCGAGTGTCGGATTACCTGGAAGTTGTTAATGGGAGGGGGGGGCCCTGGGGAGAATGCGTCCCGGAGTGTGGACTTGGTGGAAGTGTAGTGGGTTTGTCCGTGATCGCCATCATGCCCTGTGAGATCATACACTTATCAGCAACAGGTCCTAGGATTGGCATTGTCTTCCCGCCTGCCTACATCTCGACACCTGCCTGTCCAGCTCTCCTCCTGCGACCACACGCATCATGCATGAAACGGCGCTCCGACACTGAGTGCGCTCGATTCGAAAAAACAATGGCCAAGCAAGAATGCCAGCGGGGTGACAGGGGTTGAGAGATTCCGCGTGTCACAGTGCTGAGGTTTGAAGACGTTGTGCGTATGCTGCTTGTGCTTTTGCTCGGTGGCAGTCGTGTGAGTTGGCAGGGCGAGCACACGCAGGGTACAACCGCTGAGCTGCGTGGGCTGAGCTGCGTGTCCCGAGTGTGTGTCTTGAGTCTGACAATACGCGCGCGTGTGTGCTGCTGCTGAGCTCTGTTTGTGATGGTGCGAGGTACCAGTCCAGGGAGCTGGCAGGACGAGCGCACACACTCGGTGCGATTGCCACCAACTGGTGGTCGAAGTTCCAGGAATCACACCCTCGAGGGTGGAGATCTCTCCGGGGGCAGGCTAGTTCGCGAGGCTGGGACGTGGGCGAGCCTCTGTTGCACTCCATCCAACGTGTTTGCACAATTTGCCCTGACCTGAGGATGGATTGTACAGTCGACACGTGTGTGCCACCGGTAATGATGTGTGAGATAAGTGTCGATGCTAGTGCACGACGCCCTTACTCAGTTTCAGGCTGAACCTGGCTGGCGACTTGGTAGGGGTGAGAGCAACCCCCTACGTGCGCCCTGGGGCGAGTCAGGGCACCAGGCCCCCAGATCCACCCCCCTATACCACCCAGGTTGTGACAGCAACGCACTCCTCCGGGGAGGTAGGTGTGCGCCTCAAATTTATACGATGTGACAGCGCAGGCCGCAGGCCGCAGGACCTAGTACCGTGTGGTGTGTGTGTGTGTGTGTGCGTGTGCGTGCATGTGTGTGCGTGTGTGCGTGCATGTGTGTGTGTGTGTGTGTTTGTGCGTGCATGTGTGTGTGTGTATCTCTTCACCTGATGTGTGCATCCCCTAGGATCTCCTACACCGTATGCAGTGATCGATCATTCTCCTAGGACCCTTCTCTGAGGCTCTTTGGATCATAACTCTGGACGACTCCTCCCTCCTTCTGCCATGCGCCCGACTAGCAGTGTTTTTGCCTGTGACTGTGCCCCCTTGTCTTTGGGGGTTGGGCTGTCCCTCCTCCCCCCAGTTACCCACATGTGTGTCAGGGGGGGGGGGCGCCCCCCGGGGGGGCGGGGGGGGGGGGGGGGACGTGATCACCATCGATGCCTTGCAAACCTGCCTGCCAGCATGGCGTGTGTGTCCGCCCGCATGCTTGTGCAGGGCTGGAGTGAGTGAGCGACGCGTGCACCCGCCGCCAAGCACGCCGTCTCATAATCGCCTGTGCACTGTCAGCCAGCCCGCTGCTGAACTCCTCCACTTCCATCAGCCACAGCACGGCTTGGCACGAGCCGCAGGTGTCCTAACTGCCGGTGTGCGTAGTCCTCTTGTGACGGCATGGCTGGTACCGGCTGGGGGTTGGGATCGTGAGCAGCACCATCAGTCGTAGCCAGTGATGGGGCAGGGTTACACGGGTGACACCAGCTGCGGCATGTGTGTTTGAGCTGAACTGGGCTGCGTGTGCCGGTGCTCAGTCTTGGCGGTGCCAGGGGTGTAGAGATTTCTGCGTGCCCATCCGGGATAGCCGCCGCGCTGCGTTGGACGACAACAGTCGTCAACAACTCGGCATCCCTATTCTTCCTTCCTCGGGAGGGCGTGCGGTGAGGTCGCTGCTCGCCTGTGTCAGCTACGGTGCTGACTTTTGTGTGTGCTGGTGCTGAGGTGCGTGTACTGGTGATATGGTGTGTGGTGGTGGTGTGTGGGGGGAGGAAGGCGGGGGGGCTGCAGTTTGTGTGTGTGCTGGTGTTGAGATGCATGTGCTGGTGATGTGGTGTGCGTGGCAGAGGTGGTGGTGGTGTGTGTGTGTTAGTGTGCATGTGTGTGTGTGTGTGTGTGTGCTGGTGCTGAGGTGTGTCTCAGTCACCCCTGGAAGGGCGCGTGGCACGGAGAGACTGCTCTGGCCGTTTGCACTAGTTAAACCATCTCACCTCATACACAGTCTGCGAGTGCGCTCAGGTTGGTGTGTTGGTACTGAGGTTTGTGTGTGTGTGTGTGTGCGCGTGTGTGTGTGTGTGTCTGTGTGTGTGTGTGTCAGTGGTGTCCTTCAGGAATCAGACAATGCTGTCTGTTCGCCCGCAGCATTGGAGGGCATATGACGAATTGCCCCCGCACTTGTTTGCGAAAAGTGTGGAATTGGCGCATTTCACACTTTTTGGAGCGGAATTCCCGCTGGGGAGCTTTCGACGACGACAACGAATTCCCGCCATTGGACTCCGCAGTTTCCCCCTAAATTTCCCGGTCTTCTCCCGCAGCGGGGGCTGCGGGGGGCTGCAGAGGCGCTAAGAACATCACTGGTGTGTGTGTGTGTGTCACACCCTGCTATGTGTGTGTGTGTGCGTGCGTGTGTGTTCTGGTGCTGGCCTGTGCATGCTGGTGCAAGTGACAGTCGAGAGAGTTAGCAGGGCGAGCGCACACGCAGTGCACAACCAAGTCAGCTTGTTGAGCTGCGTTTGCTGCATTTGTGTGCTGCGCGTGCATACGCCCGGAAAGGCTAAGGGGTCAGCCACAGGCTCAGGGGTCTCACTTCCGGGGGCACACTCAATGGCATGTGCTTCTCAATTGTCATTTTTTTTGTGTTTTTGTCGCTTTGCCTTCCCGGGTGTCCACTAAAGGCCCTCTTTGTTAGGAATTTGAGGCCTTTGTGGGGCAATTTGCGACTGAATTTCGTCTTTGCGCTGCCTTCGCGGCGCCTTTTTGCGGGGCCTGTAGAGCGTTAATCCAGGTCCGAATCCCGCCGGGGCTTTTCTACCTTTCCGGGGCGTTTTCGGACTTAATTAGGCGGGAAGGCAAAGCGAGACGAAGGTATGCACCAACACCCAGGTTGCACAGTGCACCTGTCGCTGCAGCCCGCACACAAGGCGAGTCTGACTTGAGCAGTTGCCACAGAGCTGGAATGGCACCAGCAGAAGTGATGGCGGCCTGGTTCGTGGTCGCCATCCAGCGTGGTTGCATGCCAGCGTGGTTGCCAGCCAGCTGGCGGAGTGCAAGTGCCGCTGACATTTGCGCACTAAAAGCGGTTTCAGTCCCCAACAGCCGCACCACGGGCGGAATGGCGCCAGCAGCAGCGATTTTGACCTGGCTCTGCACACCGCCGGCAGCCAGGTTGCGCAGTGAATATGCTGCTTCAGACTGAATGTAATGTGACATGCTGGGCAGCAGCTCGTGCACTAGGCCTTCGAGCTTGACTGTCCACGGGGCTGCCAGCTGGGGACACGCCACACGCTGCAGGCCTTCCACCTGGTTGATGAGCGCAGAGGAGCAGCCTCGGAGGTCGAGCTTGCGGAGCGTGGTGCACGCTGCCAGTGGTGCCAGGCTGGTGACGCGGCTCGAGGTAGCCATCCACAGCTCCTCGAGTGTCTCGCTGCATGCTCCGAGCGGCGACAGATCCGTCACGCTGCAACACCTGGGCATCCACAGGCACCTGAGCTGCGTACAGCTGCGGACAAAGTCGATGGTGCGCAAGAAGTGGCAGCCGCCAATGTCGCTCACCCGGAGCGTTGCCGCCACGCTGATGCTGGGTGCAGGCATGTCCCACGTCGCGAATGCGTACGGGTGCGGGTCCTGCGTGCGCACGCGGCAGGTCGTGAGGCTCTCACATGTGATTTGCTGCAACTGCAAGGATCGGCATGCAACCATACCATGCATGCGACACCCCAGGGCAGGCGTGATCAAGGAAGCGCATGCGCGCATGCATGGGGTGCGCCCATGCACTCATGCACGCATGGCACGCATGCGCCCACCTCCTCGCGCACGGTCAGGCTCGTCAGCCCCGCGAGCGATGCCGTGGACAGGGGTGCGAGTTGAGTCGCGCTGCTCACGTTGAACAGGGTGAGGTCCCTGACTGCAGGCCAGCGCAGGAGAGCGGATGCGAGGTCGTTTGCAGATGCACCAGAGCGTGGGCTGGCCACCACCTGCACCGCCGCATCCACCAGGCTGCGAATGCGCTTGTTCACGACCCGCAGCGCGGCCTTGGCGTCGGCGTCCAGCCACCTCCACAGGTGCTGGTGCAAGAGGTCCTCTGACAGGAGGACAGCGTGGGCACTCGCGTAGTCATCATCTGCAGCCATTCGAGTGTCTGTCGTCGCTACCGTTGACGTCGTGAATGCAGGGTGGCGTCCGTAACCCCACACCCCTCTCCGCAACCTCCGCCGTAACTGCCGTAACTGCCATAGCCCCAATTCCTTACAGTTTCAACCGCTGGGGTGGGCAGACGTGCCTTTGCCCTTGCATGCATGCATAATGGTAACGCATGGGGATGTGCATGCATGCACCCACTGCATGCACGCTTGCATCCACTCATGAGGTAACGCCGCCCACCAATCCACCCACCCACCCACACACACGCACGCACGCACGCACACAGGGCACACAGGGCACACACGGGCACCACCGCATCCACCGCACACACACACGCATACGCACCTCCCCCCCCCCCACTGAGGCTCCCTCCCCTGAGGGGAAACCATTGCCATCGTGCTCCATGGGCGATGGGGGCAGGCAGGGCCAGGGGAGATGCCGTGGTCCACACTTCCGCAACTGTCCACATTTAGACTCTCTGTAACCATTGCGGAGCTCCGCAACAGTTCCAGTTACGGAGGAGTTTCAGTTACGGACGCCACCTTGCGTAAATGGGCGAATGTCCCGGTGTGTGGACTTGGCCACAGTAACAGTAACACGGGGTTTCCAGCTAAGCAGGCTACTCTTCTACTAGAGACACCCGCCGATACTCCAGCACACTTAAGTACTAGAGTACCGCCGGCTCCCGGCCGATAGACTACCGCTCCCGCCGGCTAGACTTCCCCAAACAGCGGTCTCTGAGAGACATGTCTGGCAAGGAGCATATAGGAGAGGACCTTCCTCAAGGTCACAGTAGTGGCCTTGTGGCCAGTCAAGCCGGCAAAGCCGACTGGCGCTGACTGGAACGGTCCCCGCCTGGCAGTGCATGGCTGTCCAGCTCTCGTTTGCATGGGGCTCAGCCGGCGCCCCATGCCTCATGCATGGCCAGGTCCCACCCTCCAGGGGGGCATGGACGACAGAGTTGTCATGGAGGCTGCCTGAAGACCTTCCAACGCCAGTCACCGGCGGACGAGCGACCCCGAGGATGAGCGCGGTGACGAACGCTGCGATTGGTGAAGCGGATTTACTCTGTGTTGCCTCGACGGTGGCCACCGCTGAAGCCGTGATGGTAGCCCGCCTCCACGGGCAGCCATCTTGACCAAATGTCCAGCATGCATTGACGGGCGCCAGCTCCTCCGCTCGTCGATCAACTCGTCGAGATCGGTGCCGCATGGCGTCCTGCATGGGGGGAGGGTAAGGGCCGTCTCCCAGCACGGGCCGCGGCAGCGCCGCGGCTACTCGCCAAGCCATGGCAGCGCCGGGCAAGCCGCTCCTGAAGTGTTCCACCGAGGGGCAGTCTAGCAGGAGCCGGGCCAGTCGTATTTTACCCCGCTCGTCAGCGGCACGGAGATCCTCGTCACCAGCAGCGCCGCATTGCTGGGTCCAGGGCTCGGCGACGAGAACGCGCCTCCGTTAATCGAGGACTTGGCCACACTTGGTAGAAGTGTAGTGGGTGCGATTGCCATCATCCCAGGCCAACTGAGAGATCTCAGCAACAGGTGTGATTTCAAGCTTTGTTTCATTGTAGATGAGCAGTGGTGCCTGCCTACATCTCCGCGCAGATGTCTAGCTCCTCCTGCGCTCGCGACCACACGCAGCAGCGTGCATGTATCGGCGCTCCGACACGGAGTGCGTCCGATAAAAAAAACTGCCAGAAACAAACGTGAGTGGGGAATTCCAGGAGTTCCGCGTGTCGCAGTGCTAAGGTGTGTGTCGGGGTGCAATGGGTGGCGTGTGCGCTGTCATTCATGTGTGCGTGCGGCGAGCTGCGTGTGCTGTTGCAAGGTGGAAGTTGTGGGAGCTGGCAGGTCGAGCGCATACACGGGGTAAACCGCTGAGCTGCGTGCTGAGCTACATGTCCTGATTGTGCGTCATGAGCCTGTGATGAAGGGCGCGTGTGTGCTGCAGCTGAGCTCTGCTTGTGACGGTGACAGGTTCCAGTCGAGGGAGCTGGACGAGGGCCAGCGCACACGCCGGCGCAACATAGCGCCAAGACTAGTGGTGGTCGAAGTGCCTTGCGTCTCTCCATCTCCATGAGGGCCGGCTGGTTGCGCACACGAGTCGTTGGTGAGCCCCTCTCTTTTGCACTCTGTTACAGGAGTCGTGCCAACGTGTTTGCACAAGTTGCCCTGACCTAGTCGTTTGTGTGTGTGTGTGTGTATGTTGGACTGGTAGTCTTTGCTGGAAAGCCGATGTGACAGTAACTGTAACTGTGTGTATGTATCCCCTAGATCGTATGTGATGGTATTAGCCCTCCTCGGAGTCTCCTCCCTGGCTCAAAACTCTGGATGCCGTCTGTCTGCCATGCGCCCGACAAGCCCAGTGGTTGTTCTGTGATTGTGCCCCCCTTGTCTTTGGGGGATGGGTCGCCCCCCTCGTCCTCCCGCCTGCACATGTCAAGGGCGGGGGAGGGGCAGTAGGAAGGCAGCACCCTTCCCTCCCCCCTGTGGACTACCTAGCGCCCACGCCTTGTTGTGTGTGTTTGTGCCATTTCCTGGTGTACTGTGTGTCATATCCTGACGCGCGACGCCTCGGGCCATGGCCATAATAAACGAATGGCCCCCGTGGCGTCGTCTTGAAGTCGCGCGTGTCAAAGAGGGCGGCGGGGCGGGGAGATTCGGGGGTGGGGGCGCCGTGTGTGGGTGTTGTCGTGTCGGCTGGGTGGTGGTGCGCACCAGCGCAGCACCGCAAACACACCCAGAGTCAAGCCTGATGTCTAAGCGGAAGGAGCAGCATTTGCTGCGGCCCTACGACGCCTGCCCCCCTGCCCCACCCTCGCTTGTGTGTGTGCGTGTGTCACCTGCCCCCAACCCTACCCTCGTTTGTGTGTGTGCGTGTCACCTAACTGCGGTTCAACAGAACACCCCGGCTGCCTGTGTCCTTGTGTGTCCCTATCCGTAAGGAGTGAGAAGTAGAGGTGTTGACCCAACGAAACAAGCGCCGGTGCTGTACTCGAGGGGAAGACACCGTGCGCGGTCCACGCCCACCGACGCCAATCGGGGGCGCGCCGCAGGGGGTGGTGGGTGCGGGGTGGTACTGGTACGTGCAGAGTCGGGGTGGGCGCGTGCGTGTGGGCCGATCTGGTCCCTCGAGAGCCGTGGGGCGTCGTGGTGAGCGTTGCGAAGGGGAGCGTTATCAGCGTGAGCGTGTGCCGTGGGGTGTTGCGAGTGTATGGTCCCTTGGGGCCCCGTGGGGAGTTTGTCGGCGATCCTTGGGGCGTCGTGAGCGGTCCTTGGGGCGTCATGCGCGGTCCTTGGGGCGTCGCGAGTAGCGCCGGTTCGTGCGTACGCGTCGGCCGTGGTGCGCTGTCAGCAGTGCCGTGGGGCGTCGTGAGCGGTCCTTGGGGCAGCGTGCGCGATGCCCGTCAGTCGGCCGGTGTCCGGCCGTGGTCGGTCGGGGGCGATCGCAACTGGCGCGGCGGCGTCGGTCGGCGGCGTCGGTCGGTGCGTGGCAACTCGGCGACAGCGGGCGGGCGGGGCCGAGCGCCCGCCCCCCTGCTCCTCTCAACAACGCGGGCGTCAGTTGGACCACCCTGGCGCGGGCGCGCCGCTGCTAAACTGTCTGTCGTTGTAGTCGAACTCGTCACCGAGGCCGTGGCCGCGAGGTTGGCGGCAGCAGCGGCGGTGGCGGCTACGCCAAAGTCGTCGTCCAACTGTTGATGGGTGGATGGTGGGGGGGAGGGGGTTACAGGAGGCGAGAGGTGGGACGGGGGGCTGGGTTGGGGGGGTTGGGGGGGGGAAGTGTATGAGAGAGGGAGTGGTGTGGCCGCGTGCGTGCGTGTGCGGAGGCCGAGAGGTTGGCGGCAGCAGCAGTGGCGGCGGCTACGTCAAAGACACTGTCCTGGAAACGAGTAGGGGGCAGGGGGGGAGGTAAGGACGTGCCCAGGGTGTGTGGCGTGGGGGTGGCCGCGTGTACGGAGGCTGAAATGTAGGTGGCAGCCGTGGCGGCTACGTCAAAGTCGTCCACCTCTTGAGGGAGGAGGGGGTGAGTAGAGGGGGTAGCTGTCAGGAAGTTGGGGGGGGGGGGGGGAAAAAGAGGTGCCCAGGGCGCGTGGTGTGGGGGTGGCCGCGCGCGTGCGTGTGCAGAGGCTGAGAGGTTGGCGGCAGCAGCGGCGGTGGCGGCTAAGTCGTCGTCCTGGAAACGAGGGGCAGGGGGAGGGTGGGGTGGGTGGGGGGTAAGAAGGTGCCCAGGAGGGGCGTGTGTGCGCAGAGGCTGGCGGCAGCAGTGGCGGCGGCGTCAAAGTCGTCCTAGAAACGAGGCTCAGGGGAGGGTGGTGTGGTGTGGTGTGGTGTGGGTTGGGGTGCGGGGTCAGAAGGTGCCCAGGAGGGGTGGAGGGGTGTGTGTGCCGGAGGCTGAGATGTTGGCAGCAGCAGCAGTGGCGGCGGCGACATTTGATAAGTCGTCCTGCTGTTGCGGAGAGGTACGTGTGTGTGTGTGGGGGGGGTAAGTGGCGGGGGGAGGAGGGAAGGGTAGGGGGGGGGCGCGAGTGGGGCGGGGTAGTGCACGATGGGGTGAAGGAGGTCAAGAGGAGGCGGGAGGTGGGGGAGCGGAGGCGGGAGCCGGTGCCCAGTGGTCGATTTTGCTCTCTGCCGGACGCTCTGAGCGCGTACTACACCCCCAGTGTGCGTGGCGTGGTGGGGGTGGCCGCGCGCATGATGAGAGTGGCTCCAAACCAGGGCCTGTTCTAATGTCCCCACCACCACCAACACCTCAGCAGCAGCAGCAGCAGCAGCAGCAGCAGCAGCAGGGGATCTGGGGTTTGCGCGCACGGGTGATGCCGCGCGGGGTGCTTGCCGTGCGTCACATTTTGACAGCAGCCAAACAGAAGCAACCACTAGTGGGGACGGCGGGACCACTAGTGGGGCGTTGCTCAGCCACCCCCCCCCCCCAACGCCACACGCGCGCGCCAGCAGCGGCATCATGGTTCGACTGCAGAGGCAAACCAGTGAGGGGACAGTACATAGGACACACACCCGCACACACCTGCACGTCGTGTGTAGTCAGGTCGAGCGCCCAGCAGGCACCCTCTCACCCAAGCACACACGCACACACACACACACACACACACACCAAAGCACACACACATACACACACACAAACAAACATCAACGCACCTGCCCACACGCACACACACACACACCCAAGCACACACACCCACACACCTGCCCGCGGCCGACCGCGTGCGGCCCATACCCGCTGCCTGCACCGCTTGCGTCATGGGCGCCGCCGGGGAAGGCGCCAAAGTCGGACACGAGCGCGAGAACCTTTGGTGGGGAGGAGGAGGGGGGAGTGAGTGGGGTGGGGGTGGGGGTGGGTGTTGGTGTGTGTGCGCTCGCGCGCCTGGCATTCAAAGCGGGGTGCACGCTGCTCCCCGCCCACAACTCTTCGCCAATGCCCGCCCGCGCTCCAGCCACGTGCGCAGCCCTGCCACACCCCAAAACATGGCCGCGCCCCCCCTGCTTGCCCCCCCCCCCCCCCCAGCCCTTGCACTGCCCCCCCACCCCCACCCCACCGCCTCCCACACACTGTGCTGCACTGTCAGCACCACCCTGCACTGCCCCCCCCCCCCCCCCGCCCCCCCCACACTCCACTGCATCGCCGGCGCCACGCTCACAGCCGCGCCCACCTTCAGGTTCAGCTCTCGTGATTCACGCCTCTCTTGCTCTTGCCTCTTGAGCAAGTGGCCAGCCACTAAGCACCTGCACCCAGGCTGCGCAGTGCAAGTGCTGCCGCAGCCCGTACAAACGGCGGACCCGAGTTGAGCAGCCGCTCCAGAGCCGGAATGGCGCCAGCGGCAGCGATCTCGGCCTGGTTCTGAGCACCGTTGGCAGCCAGGGCCCCGAGTTCACGTGCTGCTGCCCCCTGCCAGCTAGGTGGCATGCTGGGCAGCAGCTCGTGCACCAGGCCTTCAAGCTTGACCGTTGCCGGGTCTGCGAGCTGGGTGCACGTCAGGCATTCCACCTGGTTGGTGAGCATAGAGTGGCAGCCTCGGAGGTCGAGCTTGCAGAGCTTGGTGCACGCTGCCAGTGGTGCCAGGCTGACGATGCCGCCTGAGTGAGCCATCCACAGCTCCTCGAGCGTCTGGCTGCATGCTTCGAGCGGTGAGAGATCTGTCACGCTGTGACACGAGGGCATCCACAGGCACCTGAGCTGCACACAGCTGCGGACAAAGTCAATGGAGCGCAAGTGGTAGCAGTCGCTGATGTTGACCACTCGGAGCGTTGCTGCCATGCTGCTGCTGGGTGCAGGGATGTCCCAAGCCGTGTCTGTGACCTGCATGCGTGTAAGCGTGTGTCCGATCGTGAGGCATGGGTCTCACATGCGATCTTGCCGCAACCGCAAGGATCAGCATGCAGCCATGCCATGCATGCGACACCCCAGGGGCAGGCGTGGGCGAGGGAGCGGCATGCGCGCATGCATGGGTGCATGTGCGCGCCCTTGCGTCCATGCGCCCATGCAAGGCACGCATTGCACCCACCTCCTCGCGCACGGTCAGGCTCGTCAGCCTAGCGAGCGACGCCGTGGACAGCGGCGCGAGGCTAGCCGCGTCGCTCACGTTGAGCAGGGTGAGGTCCCTGACTGCAGGCCAGCGCAGGAGAGCGGATGCGAGGTCTATCGCAGAGGCGCCAGAGCTTGGGCTGGCCACCACCTGGACCGCCCCGTCCACCAGGCTGCGCGTGCCCTTGCTCACGACCCGCAGCGCGGCCTTGGCGTCGGCGTCCAGCCACCTCCACAGCTGCTGGTGCAAGAGATCCTCGGACAGGAGGACGGCGTGTGTGCTCGCGAACTCTAGAGCTGCAGCCTCGTCGTCATCGGGCTGCATCGTGACGACGACGAACTGCAAAGGAAATGGGCCGACGGCTGTCGGCGAGTGAACCCCACTCTGGAAGTGTAGTGGGGGAAGGGTAGTGAGTCGCGCTCGCCATCATCATGCCCTCTGAGACATCATTTACACTCATCAGCAACAGGTTCTGGGATTTCAACACAACTCCTCTACAGACTATTTTAGGGGAGTAGCGGCGCGCCTGCCTTCATCTCCGCGCACCACCTTCCTCCTCCTGGCGACCACACGCCGCGTGCATGAATGACACGAAATGCGCCCGATGAAAATGACTTCTTCTCCTCACGGCTAAACGTTGGGGTTTCACATGGCCAACTGTAGATGAGTAGCGGTGCCTGCTTGCCTACCTCTGCGGACTCCAATTTCTCCCGCTGTGACAACACGCATCATCATCACCGCAGTATTCAAGACGATCTTAAGACATATGCATGGCGCAGCAGCCGCGAGCTTCACCAACAAGCCCTGTCTCTGTAGCGATGAGAACTAGCGATAGGGTTAGTTCCCCCGACACACATGTTGTACAACCTCGCCTGTGTCGATGTCAGCGACAACACGCACCAATGTCTGAAGTCGCAATCGACCGTGTCGGTTGGTCGAGAGTGTATGCGCAAGCTGTTGGCTACCGGAGCGGATAGCAGCTGGGCTGTAACCTGGCCTGCCGTAGAAGATGAGTGGGTGGGGCCCACGCGCCCCTCCGCGTGCGGCGTGGCAACGACTTTTCTTTCAGCGTATTTCAGCGAGAAACACCACCCCTACTGTACTCCACCGCGCTGCATCCCCAAAAGAGAGGCCCCTCAGTGCCCATCGCACGCAACACCAAGCCGTGCGACACCGCGCGTGTACCGCGCGCATGCTACACCCACGTCACACGTCATCATACAAGTAAACTACGTTATGAAGAAGCCGTTGTTGTTGCGGACACGTCACGTGTATCACACACGTGTACTGCAGCTGTACTGCAGCGTGAAGATGAGGTTGCTGCGAACACGTCATCACACTTGAGGTGCGTGTACTGCAGCTGTACTGCAGCATGCAGATGAGGTTGTTGTTGCGGAGGCCGTCATGCGTGTACTACAGCTGTACTGCAGCATGCAGATGCGCTCGTTGTTGCGGAGGCCATCACACGTGTACTGTAGCTGTACTACAGCATGAAGATGAGGTCGTTGTTGCGGAGGCCGTCGCCGACGTACAGCGCCCCCCACGTCGCGTCGTGGCCGGAGTAGTACATGGTGTACCCGGGGAAGAGGAGGGAGCGGACGGCGGCGACCTGCACAGGGTTTGTGGTTTAGGGAAGGACGGGTAGAGCAACAGAGAAGGCAGTGCATGGGGGGGGGGGGGGGGAGTCAGTCGTGAGCCAGAGTAGTACATGGTGTACCCGGGGAAGCGGACGGAGCGGACGGCGGCGACCTGCATGCGCAGGCAGACAGATTGGCAGCATGCAGGTCAGTTGTGAGAAAAAGTACAAAGATACAGGGAGGGAAGCAAGCACAGATGGAGAGAGAGCCAGCCAGGGAAGAGGAGGGAGCGGACGGCGGCGACCTGCACAGGTTTGTGGTTAAGGGAAGTTCGGGTAGAGCGACAGAGAAGGCAGTGCATGGGGGTCAGTCCAGGGTCAGTCGTGAGCCAGAGTTGTAAATGGTGTGGCAGTAACAGTTACAGTTACATCGGCTTTCCAGCAAAGACTACCTGTAGTCCTAGCACCACCGCCTAGACCCAAGTCCAGTTCTGGCCCTAACAATTACTTGTGAGGGGCGGAAGCCAGCTGCCTGCCAACGTGTTGTCCCAGAGCAAAGAGAAGAGCTATTGTGCGACGCCTCCAAAATAGGTCCTAACTGCTTCCAGGGGACAGGGGGACAAGTGGCGCTCGCCAATCTACTTGACCGCCGTGGTGGAGGGGCCGGCGCCTGAGGGGCAGCCGGACCGTACACCACGGCTCTCCACCCGACCCTATCCTGAGCATGCTCAAACGCCGTGTCCGAAAAAGTCTTCCAATCAGAATGAGTGCCACTAGTTTCACCTAGCTGCTGAATCAGTAGCTTGAGAAAATAGTGTTGGGAGGAGGCTGGAGGCCGGCCTTGCTGCCGAGCCACATCCATTGTGCAGTCAAAAGTCGTACGAGGAAGGCGAGAAGCCGGCATGCGCATCACATGGCCTAGCCACTGCATTGATCGCTTTGCCACAAGGCTCTCAATTGGCTCAGTGTCGCACGCCTGCCGAATATAAGTTAATCTGTGCCGGTCGACCAGGCGCACACCCAGAATGCGACGAAGGCAGTTAGAGTGGGCAACCTCCAATCGAGTCAGTTGTGTTTTAGTAGGGGCCCATGTTTCGCAGCCGTACAGAAAGTGGGGCAGCACAAAAGTGTTGTAAACCCGCATCTTAGACTGCACTTGCATCTTCTTGCTGGCCCAAATCTTATCAAAAGACGCAAACACGCACGGCGGCGACCTGCATGCACAGACAGATGGACAGCAAAAGCGGCACGGGTCGGGACTTTGTGAGCAGAGTCCACATAAAGAGAGAGTGTAACACGGTCAGCGAGAGAGATACGAAAGGGGTGCCAGAGTGGTAACATCGTGTGGCTGGGAAAGAGGAGCGACGGGAAGGTCCGACGTAGACACAGAGAAAAGAGGCGTGATAAGTGTAGGAAGAGAAGAGAAAGGGGGAGAGGTGGAGGAGGGAGAGAGAGGGGAGAGAGCAGAGAGAGGGGAGAAGGAGAACAGTAGCACTTGTAGCTGGGGAAGCAGCATCGTCAAACACTTGTCCACACCCCACACCTAACATATTTGAACGGGTCGTGGTTGACCGCCCAGCATCCGCGCAACCAGGCCCCTCCCACACAAACGCCTGTCGGTCAACGGTCAACATGCCCGTCGGTCAACAATCACGCACCGTCTTAAACGGGTCGTAGTTGACCGCCCAGCATCCGCGCAACCAGGCCCCTCCCACACAAACGCCTGTCGGTCAACGGTCAACATGCCCGTCGGTCAACAATCACGCACCGTCTTAAACGGGTCGTAGTTGACCGCCCAGCATCCGCGCAACCAGCCCGCCCCCACCCCACCCCACCCCAAACACACACGACTGTCGGTCTACGGTCAACATGCCCGTCGGTCAACGGTCAACATGCCCGTCGGTCAGTGGGCAACGGTCAACGGTCACCCACCGTCTTGAACGGGTCGTAGTTGACCGCCCAGCATCCGCGCAGGTCTGCTGCGAGCGTGCGGGAGCCGGGCGCGACCTGCATGCACACAAGCACACAATGGGATTGATTGCTTTAGGGCGTCGCATTGGTGCGCGTACGTTGGCGCACGTGCCTACGGGTGGTGCGCGTTAGTGATGTCCTTAGCGCCCCCGCAGCCCTTGCAGCCCCCGCTGCGGGGGCAAACTGGGAAATTTGAGGGGAAACTGAGGGGGCGAATTGCGGGAATGTCGCTCAGAAAAGTGTGAAATCGGGAATTTGCACACTTTCCCGCAAAAATCGCCTCCTGCGGGGGCAATTCGGCATGTTCCCTCCAATGTTGCAAGAAAAACAGGACATTCTCGGTTTCCTTAACGACACCACTGGAACGCGTGCGTACGGGTGATGCGCGTACATTGGTGCGCGCACATGCATACCTGCATGCACAAAAGCACACACGGGATTGAAAGTGTCAGGGCGTTGCATTGGCGAGAGGTTCGCACCAGAGCAGCTGACGCCGCTGCCCTACCACAATCCCAACGTCCGAGGCACGCAAGGGAAGGCTGTCATAACACCTGAGGCGGTCGATTGTGCGCCTCAGGCAGTGGTGGGCGCCTTAGGCGGTGGGGGATAACGTGTGAGGCGGCGCCTCAGGCGGTCGTGGGTGCGCCTCAGGCGGTGGTGGGCGCATGCACAAAAACAGAGCGTCACATTGGCGAATGGTGTACACCAGAGCAGCAGATTCTGAGGTGGGGGTTGGTGCCCGCGATGCACAGCAGCAGCAGCAGCAGAAGGCAGTGAGTGGCAGCAGCAGGCAGCAGCTGCAGCGACAGCAGCGGCGGCAGCGGCAGCAGCAGCTGCAGCAGCTGCAGGCATCTGCATACACAGCCTCAGCAGCAGCTGCGGCATACCCAGTACACGCACTGTGCGTATGACTAAAACTTGCCTGAGTGCGGCAGCCCCCCCCCCCCTCCACACACACGCGCACGCATGCACACACACACACTACACGCACGCACGCACACACACTACACGCATGCACACACACACACACGGGCCCAATGTGCAATGAAGGCGTCCGACGGACTGTAAAGTCGACCACTACACCCACCGTGCGGTGCGCGTACGACTCGAGCTTGCCTGTGAGGGCCCCCCCCCTCCACGCACACATGCACACACACTACACACACCCACACTACACACACCCACACACACTACAGTTACATCGGCTTTCCAGCAAAGACTACCTCTAGTCCTAGTACCACCGCCTAGACCCAAGTCCAGTTCTGGCCCTAACAATTATTTGTGAGGGGCGGTAGCCACCAGCCGGCTGCCTGCCAACATGTAGTCCCAGAGAAAAAAAGAGAGCTATTGTGCGACGTGCAGAAGTATGGCAGCGTACACTTTCCCGGCAATAGAGAGAAGGCTTATACCGCGGTAGTTACCAGGGGAGTCACGCGGACCCTTCCCCTTATATAACGGTGTGATAATAGCAGTTTTCCATTCCCTCGGGGCTCTCCCCGACCGCCATACGGCGATGATGACCCGGTGGAGCCATGCGATGGCAGGTGGGCACCGCAACAGCATGGCGTCCAGCTGGTCACCGCCCGGAGCGGCGGCCGAGCGCAACGCTCGCACACACGCCTCCGTCTCAGCCAGGTCAGGGGGGCGCCCGTGCGCCTCGTCCACCTCTGTGGCGCGTGTGAGCTCAAACGCCGCTACATCGTTCTCCAGCTGGTTCAGGGTCTCGTCACTGAGCTTGGTCTCCCCGCCATATAGCTTGTTGAATGACTCTGTCATGGCCTTCAGCGACCCGTCTGGACCGCTGTGCAGCGCGCCCGAGACGTCCCGCATGGCAGGTGGGATCTGATGGCTGCGGCTGCGGCCCGCCAGCCTGTCGCACGCGCGCGCAAATTGGCGCAGATTCCTCTTGCGTTACACACACTACACACCTACATAAACACGCTGCACACACCACACGCACCGTGCGGTGCGCGTATGACTCGAGCTTGTCTGGGTGCGGCAGCCTCCCCCCCCCACACACACGTTACACACACTACACACCTACATAAACACGCTGCACACACCACACGCACCGTGCGGTGCGCGTATGACTCGAGCTTGTCTGGGTGCGGCAGCCTCCCCCCCCACACACACACGCACACGCACGCACACACATGCGCCAAAGGCACCCGACGGACTGTAAAATTGACCACACACACACTCTAAACGCACCGTGCGGTGCGCGTACGACTCGAGCTTGTCAGGGTGCGGCAGTCCCGTGAAAAGGCGGTTGGCCACGATGCGGTTGGTGGCGTCAGGCTGCAATGATCCCTGCATTTGGTCGGTAAGAGGGGCGGTTGGTCGGCGGTTGGCGTTTTGGAGCCCTGTTCATTTGAACACTCAGTGGGGCGCTTAACGCCGAGCAAGGTCAAATACGCTGCCTGTAGGTGCGTCGCACACGATTGCAAAACCCTTCTTTATCAGTAGGGTCGGTGGGAAGGGGTACAGCTGCGGTTGGCGGCGTCAGGCTACAATGATCCCTGTGTGGGGGAAGAACGGGGGGAGGGGAGGAGGTGTGGGACAGAGACAGGGCGTCGAGGATCTTGCCCGGCTTCGCTCCTTTTCTGACCTGCCCTGGCTGGCTCTGCTCCTTTCCCGCTCTGCAATTGAGGGAGAGCGGGAGAGCGGGAGAAGGAGGGAGGGAGGGAGGGAGTAGGGGAGGGCAGGAGAGGGAGAGGGAGGGGAGGGAGGGAGGGATGGGGAGAGGGGAGGGGAGGGAGGGAGGGAGGGGAGGGGAGGGGAGGGGAGGGAGGGAAGGGAGGGGAGGGGAGGGGAGGGAGGGAGGGGGAGTGGGAAAGGGAGGGAGGGGAGGGGAGGGAGGGGGAGGGCGGGCGAGGGGGGGGGGAGGCGGGGGGGACGGGGAGGGTAGGGTGAGGGGAGCGGTGGGAATTAGGCGAGTGCGGAATAGGAGGGGGGAGGGGAGGGAGGGGCGGGAGGAGGGAGGGGGGAGGTGTGAGGTGGATAAGGTAGAGGGGAGAGGAGGGGGGGGAAGGGGAAAGAGGGGGGGAGGAAGGGAGGAGGGGAGGGAGGGAGGGAGGGAGGAGGGAGGGCGAGGGGAGGGAGGGAGGGGAATGGAGGGAGGGAGGGGAGGGAGGGGCAGGGAGGAAGGAGGGGAGGGGGGAGGGGAGGGAGGGAGGGAGGAGAGGAGGGAGGGGGGGAAGGGAGGGAGGGACGGAGGGAGGGAGGGAGCGATGGAGAGAGGGAGAGGGAGAGAGGGAGAGACACAGAGAGAGAGCAAGGGGAATGAGACTCAGAACAAGAGACGGGTGGAGGAAGAGAAAGCGGGAGAGAGAGCAAGCGAGAGAGCGGGAGAGAGAGCAGGCGAGCGATGGAGAGAGTGAGACATAGACAGAGATGTACCACCGGCACAACGCTGCACGCCTCTTGCCACCCTAAAGGGTGAGCGCGAGTGGAAGGGAGAGAGCGAGAGGGGAAGAGAGAGAAATACTATGAGAGAGCACGAGCGAGCACAAGAGACAGTGAGAGAGACAGAGAGACAGAGAGAGACAGACACAGAGAGAGACAGAGAGAGAGAGACAGAGACAGAGAGAGAGAGAAAGAGAGGGAGCGAGGGAGAGAGCACGGCATACAATGAAAACACCCACCACTGGCACAACGCCACACGCCTCGTTGACCGCATCAATACGGAACCGCAGCACAGCAAGCTCCGGGATGGAAAACGTGAGCTGTGGATGTGTGAACGTTGATGGACATTTTGGTCAGATGGGGGGCTGGGGCTGGTGGCGTGTGTGTGCATGCTGGGGTGTGGTGGTGGTGGTTGAGGGAGGAAGGGAGACAGTCACAGCCACAGCCACAGCCACACACAGCCACACACAGCCACACACACACACACACACATGCGCGCACAAACAAAAGACACATTCACAAACACACACATGTGCACACACACACGCGCAACACACACACACCTTGGTTGGGATCTCCTCCCCCTCTGGTGCTGCTGGCTCTGCCTCGCCCTCCACCGCCTCACACGTGCACACACACACACACACACCTTGGCTGGGATCTCCTCCCCCTCTGGTGCTGCTGGCTCTGCCTCGCCCTCCACGGCCTCCACCGGAGGAGGCGCGTTGGGGTTGTCCTCAGTCACCTGCGTGTGCGTGTGTGTGTGTGTGTGCTGGCTCGCCCTCCACCGCCTCCACCGGAGGGGGCGCATTGGGGTTGTCCTCGGTCACCTGTGTGTGTGTGTGTGTGTGTGTGTGCTGTGTGTGTTGTGCGTGTAATGTAAGATCGACCACAATCGCTCGAAAGCGGCCCTGCGGGGCTGGTTGAGCGCCACCATGCTGAAAATGTACTGGGCCACTCACACACACACACACGCACACGCACACACACACCTCGTACCCCTTGGCCACATCACCCGTAAGGATCGAGTCAATCGTGCCCTTCCCCCCTCTCCCCCAAAGCACACACACACACACACACACACACGCACGTCGTATCCCTTGGCCACATTGCCCATAAGAATCGAGTCAATCGTGACAGCGTGATCGAGTCAATCGTGCACACACACACACTTTGCATCCCTTGGCCACATCGACTGTACGGATCGAGTCAATCGTGCCCCCCCCCCCCCAAAGCAAACACACACACACACACACACACACACACACACACACACACGAGCGCACACACGCACGCACCTCGTTTCCCTTGGCCACATCACCAGTAAGGATCGAGTCAATCGTGCCAGCGCGCCTCGAGGTGGCACCATCGAGCGACGGCAGGTCCACCCACTTAACTCCATCGACCGAGTAGTAGAACTGTGCGTGTGTGCGGGGTGGGGAGGTGTGTTTGTGTTTGTGTGTGTGTGTGAGTGTGAGTGTGTGTGCGTGTGTGTGTGTGTGTGTGTGTGTGTGTGTCGCCGTCGAGTTAGGGCAGGTCCACCCACTTAACTCCATCGACCGAGTAGTAGAACTGTGCGTGTGTGCGGGGTGGGGAGGTGTGTGTGTGCACGTGTGTGTGTGTGTGTGTGTGTGTGTGTGTGTGTGGCACCGTCGAGTAAGGGCAGGTCAACTCACTTGACGCCGTCCACTGAGTAGTAAAACTGTGCGTGTGCGCGGGGTGGGGAGGTGTGTGTGTGTGTGTGTGTGTGTGTGTGTGTGCCAAGGTCACCGCCAACGTGCCAACGGCCAACGCCAAATAAAAACGTTGGCTTAACCAACTGTCGGCCAACGGTGGCGTAAACGTGCTCAGATCATGGATCTTAGCAGCCACAGAGTAGTGGGGATGATGCTTGCATGAGAAACAACACTAACCGACTGAGCACGACCCACAGAGCACTAGATGTGTGTGCGTGCCTGGGTATGCAAGTGCTCCCAGTGCCCAGCACTGCATGAGCTATAAAGCCACGCTTGGTGGTCTGTTGGCGTTGGCACCTAACATAGCCAACGACCAACGCCAACGGTGGGGACCGTTGGCCGTTTCCGGTGACCCTGGTGTGTGTTCCAATGTTTCAATGTGTGTGTTGAGTGTTTTGTGTGTGTGTGTGTGTTTAATGTGGTTCATCTGTACACATTGAACACCCTGCCGCCCTCTGCTGTGACCATGAACGTGGACAGGCATCACACACACACACACACACAAAACACACACACACGCACGCGAGCACCTTGGAGTCGTACGTGACCTCGCCACCCAGGCCCAGCGTCGGGCTGTTGTAGCCCTCGGCCACGAGGTAGTCCTGCACAACAGTGGCAGGCGGGGGCCGTGAGCGCGCTGTTGCATGGCGCATGGCGCGTCTGCGCATGGCATGCACCCTCCCACGCCGTGGTAGCCCCGTCTCCAAGGGCTCGCATGGCGTCACATCGGACTGAGAAGCATCCTGCGACGGCTGTGGCGTCCGCCCGGGGGCCGCAGCGCCTCGAACCAGGAACGCGACCCGTAGCATGCTGGCCTCGCCTCACCTTGCCGTTGAGCGTCGTGATCTTGCCCCACAGCACGAGCGACTTCAGGCCAGCCTCCACGCGCTTGATGGTCACGCTGTGGTCCAGCGCGGCCTACATGCGCGGGGGAGGCCGAGTGAGGCATGGCTGCATGGCATGCAGCGTGCGTGGCGCGACCAGTGTGATGCACGCAGATGGGTTTCATACTTGCATCGCGAGAGAGCGCATGCGGCATGCAAGCAGGCACGGCACGGCTCGGAGAGCAACACCAAAACGCTGCACGCGTCCCTCCCGCTCCCGCGAACCTGCTGCTCCGCGGAAACCACAGCGCCAAATGGCGCCAGAGCCTTGAGCGTCAGCGCCAGGTTGGGCTCCAGCTGCACCATCGCTGAAGGGCGCGCACTAAAAACTTGTGAGCCTGTTGCAAATCTCGAGCAGAGCTCTGATACTGCAAGAGGTAGCGCGAGTAAAACTTGCGATTCGAAAGCCGGTGAGCGCACTGCGCAGTCCGGCAGCGACGTTTGTGAGTGGAGTGTGGGAGGTCCAAAAGTTGGGGGCAGTTGTGTTGTGTCCTCATGTTTTGAGAGAGTAGTTGATGATGATGAGAGTTTTACAATCCACTTCTGGCGGTCACACGTACGGTTCCAAAGCTCCAGTGGGACTTAGAGAAACAAGGCTCAAGGCCCACAAAAGGTCAAGCTACAAGTAGCCCACGGTAACGCCATCCACACTTGGTGGCGGGCGCCAAGCAAGCAGCACCACTGCGCAGGCTGCACACCCAGCCCCTCAAATGGCCAGAGGGCGGACCCAAGGTATAAAACCATGAAGGGACCAAAAAGCCCTCCCCCAGACCACCGGAAGCGGGGCTAGTAGCACACCCGCCGCAGCACTCTACTCAGCGACCACACCGCACCCGCCACCGCACGCGTGTGGCGCCACCTCCCCTTCAAAAACACCCCCAGAGGGAATGCCATCTAGCAAGCAGGTGCAGGCACCCGCTCGCCGTCAACGACGAGGCGCGCGCGGTGGAACTGCGCCCGCTTCCCCGCAACCTTGGCGGCGAGGAAAGCGGGCCACAGCGCCTGGTGCTGCGCCTCCTCGCGGTCACTGAGGACATCGAAGACTGCAGTCGAGTCCACGCAGTTACACATCCACTGCCGGCGGTCACAATCAGTTCCAAAGTTCCAGCGGAACTATCAGGCACAAGGCCCACCAAAAGGTCAAGCTACAAAAGTAGCCCACAGTAGCGCCACCCACACTAGGTGGTGGGCGCCAAGCAGCAGCACAGGCCACAGGCACCTCACCAAAGCCCCTCCCGTGGGTTGAGGGCAGCCCAAGGTATAAATCACAAGGGACCAGAGGCATGTTGATGTTGATGATGAGAGTTTTACAATCCACTGCCGGCGGTCACACGTCCGGTTCCAAAGCTCCAGCGGGACTTAAGAGAGCAGGCACGAGGCCCACCAAAAAAAGGGGGTATGCTACAAAAGCATGTCATGACAGTCAGTTAGTTATGCAGACATGTTGCAACATCAATTTTTCGGGGGGGGGGCAGTTAGGTAGTCTTTGCTGGAAAGCCGTTGTAACTGTAACTGGGGGGGGCAAGTTAGAGGCGCTGACATGCACTCGGGGTCTCCAGCCGGTGGGGTCTACGGAAATTCGTCAGGGCAAGCAGGCGCCCAGACGCTGCCCAAACGTGCGCGGGCCCAAGCCAAAAATTCACTGTGAATTAACTGTGTCACCGTGCGTAGTTCCGGACGCCGTCGCAGGGCACGGGACCAGGGGCACTAACAGGGAGGGGGCAGTGTGCCAAACATGAAAAATAAAGGCTCTCAGTCAGCGCTCAGCGGGCTCTCAGGGCCTCTGAGGAATCTCCTCGCGACAGTATTTTAACGGCCTAAAGACTGGTGCGACCACCAGGGACTGGCAAGGCCTGGAGCCCGCACAGGCCTGCAAACATCGTGTCGGCCATGTGTGTGACACGCCCCCCCCCCCTACACCACATGGACGACATGGTGTGCGCCCCTGGCCGACAACCCCCGTTCGACTTTGCCAGCTTTCGAGGGGCCAATGCATAATGTCAAGTCTGTAGCCTCCTCCCAGCCGGCGGGCTCCATTTTCCAACAGCTCTTTCTCTCCCGACAGCTGGCGTAGCCTGAGTCACAGCACCGGCCCTCGGACGCACTCTAGAACACTGGGGCCTTCCATTTATGCTCCGCTGCATCATCTGATGACGCTGACGCTGACGCTGCGACGGCGCCTGTGCGACTCGGGCACTTTTTGATAACCCTCTCCACCATTCCCAGCGAGACCAGGGCACCAGGGCACACGCCAGGTAGCGTACTATTATTGGGGTCGTTCGTTGATTTATTTGAGTCTTCGGTGTGGGTGTGATGCGGCGCTTTGTGTCGTGAGCTCCATCTCCGACCTTATTCAACCCACGACACCTTCCAAAATGGCCAGCATCCGCAGCATCAGCGGCGTGTCCGTTGCATCCGGCTCTGCCGTCCGCCCTCGCGTGGCCGCGCGCAGGCAAGACACGTTTTAGTCGATGTGGTGCATGCGGTCACCACGAACTCAGTGGGCACCCCACGGCTGCAGCTTTAGGGAGGGCCTGATCCCATCCCCTTTGGCGTGACGACGCATGCGCGCACACGCCACGCAGGGCCGTCGTCGTGAACGCCAAGTACGGCGAGGGATCCAAGTACTTCGATCTCAAGGTGCGCGGCGCCAGGGAGGCGGCATGGCTCGCCAATGCTCGATCATGCGCATCTGGGGGGGGCGGGGGTGGCGCGGGAGGCGTCGTGAGGCGGATGCGAGGGTTGGCCAGTGCGCCGCGCGGGCGGGCATCAGCGGCAGATTGACTGCTGCAGGCGATGCACGGACGCTCTATAATCATGCCTGTGCGGCAGGGAGAGGGGTGGCGGCCGAGGTGGCGAATCTGCATGCCACCAGGGCAGTGAGTGTGTGGCCTTGCATTGGGTAGGCGAATGGGCATGCGAGCCAGTGGGCCGGCGGCAGGCACGCAGGGGGGCATCGCATGCCGTGTGAGTGTACCGGCAGCATGGCAGCCACAAGGGGTGGGGGCTGGCGACCGGGGCATGCGGCGTGGTGTGCATGGCGCATGGTGCGTGCGCTGGCGGTCGGCAGCTTGCATGGCTCGGATCCGCTGCGGCCTCCCTTGCCAGAGCCCTCCTAGCAGTGACAGCACAGCGCAGGCGATGGGGGCGGGCGGGGGCGCATCAACATGAATGCCACGTGCATCGGTGTGTGTGTGTCAACATTTGCGGGAACACATCTCGGCTGCTCCTGCCCACGACTCACGGCACCCCCTGTGTCCTGCCGCGCGGCATGTGCTGCAGTCGATGTCACACGGGACACGCAGGAGATCGCACCGCACATTGGCAGCTGGGACACACAACACATACACACACAACACACGCACACACACACACGGAGACGCTCACACACACGCAAGCACGTGCACACGCTGGCACACACACACACACACACGGAGACGCTCACACACACTGGCACGCACGCTCACACACACCGCACGCAGGACATGGAGAACACCACCGGCTCGTGGGACATCTACGGACAGGACGACAAGAAGCGCTACCCCAGCATGCAGTCGACCTTCTTCACCCAGGTGTGGAATTTATAATGGACTAGGGGATGGTGGTGGTGTGTTTAGGGCTGGTATTAGAAGACGAGAAGACCGCGACGCGCTACCCCAGCATGCAGTGGACCGACTTGGCCCAGCTGGTGGATTCATAGTGGTCTTCGAAAAGAGTCGGTTGGTCCTCACCTTGGGCTTCGTAAAGAGTTGGTTGGTCATCACCTTGGGTGGTGTGTGTTGAGGGCTTGTAGGGAAGGACGAGAAGACGAGCCACTCCAGCATGCAGTCGACCTCCTTGACCCAGCTGGTGGGTTCATAGTGGTCTTCGTAAAGAGTTGGTTGGGCGCCACCTCGGGTGATGTGTTTAGCGCTTGTAGGACAGGACGACAAGAAGCGCTACCCCAGCATGCAGTCGACCTTCTTCAATGGAATGTATAATAAACTAGGGCTGGTGGTGGGTTTCGGGCTGGTAGGGTAAGACGAAAAGACCGCGATGCGCTTCCCCAGCATGCAGTCGACCTCCTCGGCTCAGCTGGTTAGTTCATAATGGTCTTCGTAAAGAGTCGGTTGAGCGCCACCTCTGGTATCTGTGTTCAGGACTTGCAGAGTAGGACGACAAGACGCGCTACCCCAGCATGCAGTCGACCTTCTTCATTCAGGTGCGTAACTCCTGATGATGGCCTAAATTTTAAAATGAAGTCGGAAAGCCATCTCTGGTGTCCGTCTTATGGCTTGTCGCGTAGGGCGAGAAGAAGCCCCGCCCCAGCACGAATTTTTCCCTACTCAGGCATGAGGCGCTGCACAGTGCATGCACCCTCCCCCCCCCCCCCCCCCCCCCCACCCTTCCCCCCCCCCCCCCCCCGTGATCCTTGGGAAGGATGTAGCAATACAATATTATTCCGCTTTTTCCCCGCACAATGTGTTTCCCCTCCTTTTTCCCGGCACAATTTTTTCTTCTAGACGGAAAAGCGAAAAAGTCTTCAAAGCAATTGATAAAAAAAATTCCGCTCAAATTCCGCCCCAAGCGGTTCACTGCTACAGCACGGATCACTGCTCCCCCTCACTCACTCACCCACACTCACATAACCCCTTGTCACTCCTGTGTATCCCCCCCCCCACTCTCCCCCCACCCTCCCACCACACATTGCCCCTTCTCTTCCCGAAACTCCCCCTCCCTCCCACCCCCAACCACACACATCGCCCCTTTTCATCCCCGCCCTCCCCCCCCTTCTCCCCCCCCCCCCCCTCCCCCCCCCCCCTCCCCCCCCCTCCTCCTCACCACCACCACCACCCCACAGGGCGACTGACCCCCCCCCCTCATCCTCCATCCTCATCCCCATCCCTCACCCCATCCTCATCCCCATCCCTCACCCCCGTCCTCACCCCTCAACCCCCCTCCCCACCACTCAGCACCCACCACCACCACCACCCCACAGGCGACTTGAGATCCCCCCCCCACACACACATCGCCCCTCCTCCTCATCCCCATCCTCACCCACCACCACTCATCTCCTCTCACCAACCCCCACCCCCCCATCAGGCAACTGACATCCTCACCCGCCGCGAGGCCCTGCGCGGGTTCATCACCGTCGGTGAGTGACAGTGGTTAGGCTCAGGGTCTTGGGAGGGGGGGGGGGGCGGCGAGTGTGATTATTGTTGAGTCGTAGATGGTGTGCAGGCGTGTGTGACTCACCAAGAAGAGGCAGTGTGCAGTGAGGCCCTGGAGGCGGGGGATGAGGGGGGGGGGCTGTGTGCATGTGTGTGGGGCTTCATCATTGATGGGTGTGGTCCTCTGATGATGACTATGGACGTTGCAGTCGTGTGTGACGCACCCCACTGGCAGCGTACTCGACCTTGCTCGGCGTAGAGCGCCCGAGCACTACGCAGACGGGTGGCTGGCTACTAGTGTTCGGGGGGCTAGTGGGCCGGGGTTGGACCACGACAGGGCACTCGGCCCCCAGATCTGCCTCCTCCCCGTGGGGACATGGCCGGCCGGGGTTCACAGGCCTGCGAGATCTTGCCCCTTTGACCTCCACCTCTAGGTTACAGTCGTGTGTTTGTGTGTGAACAGAGCAGCGCGGGCAGCAGTGACTTTATTTTCAGTTTTTTTCGTCGTTTTTCTGGGAGCCCGCTCGCGGAACTTGTGCAGCTGCTCTGGTGAGAAGCGCGCGTGGGTTTTACAGGTTTTTACACGTACGCGGCCGGACGACCCCGGGGCGTGAGTCAAGGCCTAGGCTACACGCCTAGGGGGGCTCTTCTAGGAGAGCCTGCAAGGTCACGCAGGCTGTGTAGCTGCTCGGCGATAAATGCGCGCAGACACTGCGCGGTGTTTCCAGCGCCCATGGATAGGGGGGCTGGTTGCTGGGTCGCCCATGCCGCGCTGCCTGGGTGGCGCGGTCTGTGGTGTTGCGGCCTAGGGGGTGGGTGGGAGGGGGGATGGAGGCGGTATGCAGCGCCTCGGGCGGCCCGAGGCGCTTGAGCTAGGTGTGGGCCTCTGTTGGGAGGTCGTCGTGTGTGGGGTGTGCTGGGGTGTGCACTGCCAAAGGAGGTCTTTGCGCGAGTGCATGTATGGGGGGGGGAGGAAGGGGTCCGGCAGGTCGCCCCCCTCGTGGCTCGCAGCACCAGGCCGCCACCGGCGTTCGTGGCAGGGCAGGGCAGTGTGACTTTCTGCAGGGTGCCAATCTACACGGGAGCCCTACCAAAATCCCAACGCCTGATCCGCGCCAAGGAATGCGGTCATAACGTCCGAGACGGTCCGGGCTACGCCTCAGGCGGTGGTGGGCGCCTGAGGCGGTCGGTGTGGCGCCCGAGGCGGTTTGGATAACGCCTAAGGCGACGCCTGAGGCGATCGTGGGTGCGCCTCAGGCGGCGCCTCAGGCAGTTGGAGCGCCTCAGGCGGTCGGAGGCGCCGCCTGATCCGCGCCATGGAATGGGACGCTCAAGGCGCCGCCTCAGGCGTTGTGAATGTGGTAGGGGAGCCGGGCTTGGCACCCTGCAGACAGCAGACGAGGTGGTAGGACCGCACTCCCTCAAAAACCTATAGCAACAAAGACTTACACCTCCCCCCTCCCCTATCCCCCCCTCGAAGACCCGTAGCAACCAAGACTTAAATCTCCCCTCCTCCCTTTTCACCCCCTCCAAGACCCGTAGCAACAAAGACTGAAACCTCCCCCCCTCCCCTATCACCCCCTCCAAGACCCGTAGCAACAAAGACTGAACCTCCCCCCCCCTCCTATTAACCCTCCGCAGCCTCCATCGGCGCCATGGCCACGTGGGGTTCCCAGGGCACCAAGCTCCTGAACCTGCCCATCACCAACGCGCCGACCAAGACCGAGAGCGGCAAGGGCGGCTCCCTTCGCTCGCGCCTGTAAGCGACACGGTGGTAGCTGCGTGGTAACTGCACGGTAGCCGCCGCGCAGCCACCGGGACACGGTGGTAGCTGCTCGGTAGCCACCACGCAGCCGCAAGACGCCACGCCTCGCGCGTGTGCCTGCCATGATGGTTGGCACGAGTTGGGTAGATTCGGGCAGCCGAGTGGAGGGGCAGCAGCTTTGAGGGGCTCGGGCCTGCAGATTCGAGTGCTTGAGGAGTAGTTGCTGGAGAGGACAGGGCGGTGCGCACAGTGCTGCGCATGCGCCCAGTGTAAAGACGCTTTTTGGAATGCAGGCTCGAATCAACACGGCACGTGTCGCGGTGCGTCAATCACGGATGCTCTGCTGAACGCGAGCACTGAGGGAGTGGTTGCCCGGGTGGGGTCACAGCGACGAGTGTGCGATGTTGTGATGCTGTACCTTATCGTAATGTGTCCCACCTGTCGGTGTGGGCACGTACTGTGGAATGAGGGGGGGCTTGGGTGATTGTTGGCTTCGTGTTCGGAGGAGGCGGCTGTAGCGGGCAGTGTGCGCCACTGTGCACTTGATGCGTTTTTGTTTTGCTGAGAGTGTGCTATTGAGGTTTTGCAGGTGGTGCACACCGTAGTACCGTTTTGCCTTGAATTATTCGGAGAACGTCACGGCAACGCCGATTTCTAAAAAATATTGCCGAAAAGTAAAAAACCCGCCAAAAGTGACGTCAAAACGGGAGAAAATCCCCCCCAAATCAAGGCAAAGCACCTTAATTCCAAACCATTACCCCCTTCATAAAAGTGGCGGCAAGGCAAAGCGGTACTACGGTATTGGCAGTCGCGGGAGCTGGCAGGGTGTGCGGGGCACACACAGCCCAGCGTTCCGAGCTGCGCGGTATCTGTGTGAGCTTGCTGCGAGTGCTGACGCCTGGCGACCGGGCCCCGGGCCCTTGTGATGACTGGCGTTTTGAGGACAGCAGCACGTCCCCGTGCGGGCAGCAAGCTGGGGGTCAAGATCGCGTTTACAAATGAGATGCGTCACTACTTCCCCACAGCCTGACTATGCCTCGCATCAATGTGCCCCAGCCGGGGCAAACCACTAATCAAAGCCTCCCACGCTGCGGAGTGCTTCTGAAGCTGCCACCCGCACACCATGCGAGCAAGACTTATACAGGCGCTCCGGAGCCGGAACAGTGCCAGCAACAGTCATGGCGGCCTGGTTGGCATCGTGTTCCAATGCCAGGATGGACAGCGTAGACGCCACTGCAGCCAGCAAAACGTCCGAGGAATTATGGCCCAAGAGCCTCAACAGCGGCGGAATGGCGCCAGCGGCAACGATCGCGGTCTGGATCTCAGCACCCCTGTAAGCCATGTTGCCCAGTGCATTTGCTGCTGCCCCCTTTATGCCAAGGGGCATGTTGGACTGCAGCTCGTGTACCAAGCCCTCGATCTTGACCGTCGACGGGTCAGTCAGCTGGGTGCACGCCAGGCCTTCCGCCTGGCTGATGAGCTCAGAGCGGCAGTTTCGGAGATCCAGCTTGCGCAGCCTGGGGCATGCTGCCAGTGGTGCCAGGCTGATGATGCTGTCTGAGTCACCCATCCACAGCTCCTCGAGCGTCTCGCTGTATGCTCCGAGCGGTGACAGATCTGTCACGTTGTCACAACGGGACATCCATAGGCACCTGAGCTTCACACAGCTGCGAACGCAGTCAATGGATCTCAAGTGGTAGCAGCCGCTGATGTCGACCACTTGGAGCGTTGCTGCCACGCTGCTGCTGGGTGCAGGGATGTCCCAAGCTCTTGGATACGTGACCTGCATACACGTGCGCATGCGACAGGTCGTGAGGCATGGCTCTCTCATGTCATCTCGCCGCAGCTGCATGGATCGGCATGCAACCATGGAATGCATGCGACACTCCAGGGCAGGCGTGGGCGAAACAGCGGCATGCGCGCGTGCATGGGGTGCGCCCATGCACCCATGCGCCCATGCACCCACCTCCTGGGACACTGTGAGGCTCGTCAGCCCAGCGAGCGACGCGGTGGAGAGCGGTGAAAGGTCGGTGGCGCCGCTCACGCCGAGCAGGGTGAGAATCCTGACTGCAGGCCAGCGCAGGAGCGCGGATGCGAGGTCGTTTGCAGATGCGCCAGAGCTTGGGCTGGCCACCACCTGCACCGCACCGTCCACCAGGCTGCGCATGCGCTTGTTCATGACCCGCAGCGCGGCCTTGGCGTCGGCATCCAGCCACCGCCACAGCTGCTGACAGACCAGGTCCTCGGACAGGAGGACAGCGTGGGCGCTCACGGACTCGATCGCTGCAGCCTCCTCGCGGGCGGCGCGTCGGGTCTGCATGTCTGGATGTTTCTCTCCAATCTCGGGGGTCAATGTGTTGAAGCAGTGTGTGGACTTGGCTTGAAAGTGTAAAAGGTCCGCGATCGCCATGTGCAGGGTAGAAGGGGACCAGCTCGACAGTACTACACAGTCACTAGACACTCCTAGACAGGGTTTTGGGATATTGAGACATGATGCACTGTAGGTGTAGGTTCTGCGCGGTGAGCTGATGTGTACCTGTCCGCACAGCACCTGTCTAGTTCCTCATGCGCTTGCGGCCATAAACATCCTGCAAGAATCCAGGGCTTCGAAAAATTGAGAGTGCCCAAATAAAAATGAACAATGGGCAAGTAAAAATAGAAGAGGTTGAAGGTTGCACTTGGAAACTAAGGGGTGCTCGGCCAAGGTTTCCAGTGTTGTGAACCCGCACCGGCTGCAGGCTCTCAAGAGGGTGTAAGACAAGAGAGACAGAGAGAGAAAGATAAGTGTCACAAATCCACTACCGGCGGTCACAATCAGTTCGAAATTTCCAGCGGGACTTTCAGACAGCAGGCACAAGGCCCACCCAAAAGGTCAAGCTACATAAGTAGCCCACAGAAGCGCCACCCACACTAGGTGGTGGGCGCCGAGAAAGGGGGTTTGATCTCAGGTGTCGTGCTCAAGGTTCGCGCGTCGGCTGCAGTGACCAGGTGATCACACTCGTTCACCGCCTCCCCCGCCTCGCACTACACTGTGTCGTGCCCCGTGCGCACGCCTGGCGCGTGCCTGGCGTGCGCGCCTGACGAGGCGTGCGCACCTGGCCTGGCGTGGCGTGGCCTGGCCTGGCCTGGCCTGGCTTGGCCTGGCCTGGCCCGGCCTGGTCTGGCCTGGCCCGGCCCGGCCTGGCCTGGTCTGGCCCGGCCCGGCCTGGCCTGGCCTGGCCCGGCCCGGCCTGGCCTGGCCTGGCCTGGCCTGGCCTGGCCCGGCCCGGCCTGGCCTGGCCTGGCCCGGCCCGGCCTGGCCTGGCCTGGCCTGGCCTGGCCTGGCCTGGCCCGGCCCGGCCTGGCCTGGCCTGGCCTGGCCTGGCCTGGCCCAGCCCGGCCTGACCTGGCCTGGCCTGGCGTGGCCTGGCCTGACGTGGCGTGGCCTGGCCTGACGTGGCGTGCGCGCCTGGCGTTCGCGTGCCTGGCGCGCGCCCGTGCGCACGCCTGGCGCGCGCGTCTATGGCCAGCCACGACAGCGGCCCGCCCAAAGGCTCGCACGCCCCTCATGGAGCACGCAAGGCGGCACTTGTCCTAATCCGGGAGGGGGAAGGTCTGCAACTGTAACCTGCCAGTGTGTATGGGAAAACACGCCTGTCGGAAACAAAACATGGAATCGGGGACAGCATGCTTGTTTTTTAATCTGCACTGGTTTGGACCTTTGGAGAAAATCACTCAGGCGAGGAGGACGGTGGCGAGTGGCGCTCAGACTAAAGGCTTCTCGGGCCCAGAGGCCGAGGGCGGGCAGAAGTCGGGAGTAGGCTGCTTGCGACAAGTGTGACGTATATCTTTGATTACACGCCGTCTCCCCGCCGTCCGCCGGTGTCCCCTGAGAATTATTATTGTGGTTATTTATTTCCCGGCTCCAGCAACTTTGACCGCTTATACCAGGCACAATACACAGCGGTTATTCACGCATCGCATGCGGTGCGCTGCTCTCTCGGCAAGAGCTTTCCAACGCACCCCTCCTCGTCTTCTCACAGCCAGTGTTGGGTGGTTTTCAGGGAAATGGGAAATCCGCCCCGGAGCGGTATACGGCTTGCAGGGGGGGGCAATGGGCCGTCCGCCAGTGCCAAGAAGCACGGTGGGCAGTGATTTCCTTTTTGGCTCTCCACAGCCATTTGGTTGTATTTCGGCTGTACTTTGACCTTGAACACAGCTCAACCCATTCAGCGGATTGGAAGTCTGCGAGCCCGCCAGACACAGCTCGTCTAGAGCTTTCAAGTAACCAAATCATTGAGGACGAACGGTCAACGGGAGGTCAACGGTCAACGCTGTCACAACGAAATCCGGCTGTGGAAGAATTGAAAAAAATCCTGAAATTTCTTAAAAGAAAAGCACTGGCGGTGGGCCTACCTCTAACCTGCCCCACCCCCTAAGCACGGCGCGTGCGCCCTAGTGCAAATTGACCGCCTTCCCACCTGGTAGGTTGACGCGCTGCGTGGCCTTCCGGGCTCTCCTAGTAGAGCTCTCCTAGCTAGATGTGTAGCTACTTTAGTCTAGCTAGGCCTTGAATCACGCCCCAGGGTCCTCCGGGGGCATCGGAGGAGCAGCAGCGCAGGAGTGACAACCTTCTTCTTTTGACTCCCGGGTTGGCTGGCGCGCTGCGTGGCCTTGCGGGCTCTCCCAGTAGATCCCCCTTGGATGTGTAGTCTAGGCCTTGAATCACGCCCCGGGGTCCCGGCAGTGGATGTGTAATACTACTCTCTCTCTCTTGTTGTTGTTGTTGCGCCCCCCCCCCAGCTTCTTCATAGCTTTGAAGCCAGACATCTCCCATAGGTCTCCACATAGCATGCATGCAACGCTTCCATGCCACCGAACCTATCCCATGCGCTACCGAATCGGTCTGAATCGGATCGGAAACATAATTCGGCCGTGTTGCAAGTTGTTGCAGGCTCCGGGCGCCTGGCACCAAACGCAGCGCCCCGCGTCCTCTCGCTCGCTTTCTACACCCCCCTAGGCACCCGTTCTTTACACCACACAGCCTCACTCGCTCTTTACACCCCACAACGTCTTAACACCTCACAATAGCTAATGCGTACGTGTAACACCTTTAAAATCCACCTCCCCGCCCCCCACCCCCCCACCCACCCCCTTCCACGCAAGACGGATGTTTTTCCAACCGTCTGATTGTGCTTATCAGGAGTGGTAGAAACGCGCACCAATCCCGAACGCGCCGCTCCAACACCGCGTGTATTGCAGGCTCCTCGACTTCAACCAACCTGGCACACCGCCAGTGCTTCCTCGGAGCGGCAATAAACCGCCCGGGCGGTATGGCAGCGGTTAAGAATGGTTGGTCGAAGGGCAGTGCACCGCCGGAAATCGCACGAAAACGGCGAAATTCTGCCCGAAAAGTGTGAAATCGACGATTTTCACACTTTTCCGACAGAAAACGATGCCACCGGCGGTTGAATAACCTTCCATCATAATACCTCCTGGAAGCACTGCACACGGCTATCGCTTCAACGGGCGGCTGGGACGGGCCGGCGCGGGCACGTGGCGCATTGTGTGTTTTGAATTTGCACTGCCAAGGGGGGGCGCGCGTCTGCGTGTGGTGTTGGTGGGGGTGGGCGAGAGGGGCAGGGGAGGGGAGGGCCCCCCCTTGTGGCACGCAGCTCGAGCCCCCGCCACCGCCGTCCGTGGCAGGGCTGTGTCGGGGAAGCCGGTAGCGCAGGCGCTTGCTGTTGCATGCGCACGCCTCGTCCCCCACTCTCCCCCCCCCCTCCCACACACAGCGAGGCGTGGCGTCTTGGTGGCTGTTTGGTGGCTACCGCGCAGCTACCACGCAGCTACCACCGTGTCGCTCACAGGCGCGAGCGGAGCGAGCCACTCTCGCCGTACCCGGTATTTGTTGGCGCTGGTGATGCGTATCATATGGGCAGGTTGAGGAGGCCTGGGGGCCGTATGTGTGGGCATGGCGCCGATAGAGGCTGCACAGATTGGGGTTCCAATCTGTGCAGCCAGGGAGGCTGCCTGGGAGGTGTTCGCATGCGGCTGAGTCTGTTGTGCGTGTTGCGTTCTGCGTGTGTTCCGCGCGTGTTCAGCATGTGTTATGCGTGTGATCTGCGTGTTGTGCACACACTGCGTTGCGTGTGCATGCACCCGGTCTCGTTAGGAGACGTTTGACAAGAAAACATCGCCTCCACGCGGGTAGCAAGCACTGGGGGAGCGAGATCAAGCATGGTACCCGCGTTCGAAAGGCGGTGCGCATTTACAACTAGTGTCAAAACTTCCCCACTGCCTGAAAATGGCTCTCATGATGTAAGTTAGTCTTCGATTAGTCGTAGTCGCCAGCCACTACGCAGATGCACCCAGGCTGCGCAGTGCACTTGCTGCTGCAACCCGCGCAGCTGGGTAACCCGAGTTGAGCATCTGCTTGAGAGACGGTATGGCGCCAGCGGCAGCGATCGCAGCCTGGTTGCCAGCATGTCCTGAAGCCACGTTGGCCAGCGCACGCGCTGCACACGCCTGCGCGGATGCCGAGGAACCAGGGCTCACCAGCCTCACCAGGTGCGAAATAGCGCCGGCAGCAGCGATAGCGGCCTGGTGCTGAGCACCATTGGCAGCAAGGTTTCCGAGTGCATTTGCTGCCTCCCCCGGCCAGCCGGGTGGCATGTTGGGCAGCATATCGTGCACCAGGCTTTCAAACTCGACCGACTGCGGGGCTGCCAGCTGGGGGCACGTCAGTCGCTGCAGGCCTTCCACCTGCTGGGTGATCTCAGAGGAGCAGCCTCGGAGGTCAAGCTTGCGGATTCTGTAACATGCAGCCAGTGGTGCCAGGCTGGTGACGCCGTATGAGTGAGCCATCCACAGCTCCTCGAGCGCCTCGCTGCATGCTCCGAGCGGTGACAGATCTGTTACGCTGACACACCAGATCATCCACAGGCACCTGACCTGAACACAGTTGCAAATGAAGTCGATGGAGCGCAACTTGTGACAGCCGCTGATGTCGATCGCTCGGAGCGTTGCTGCCACGCTGAGGCTGGGAGCTGGCATGTCCCAAGCCGCGCCTGGATGCGGGAGCTGCATGCGCGTGTGCGTGCGACAGATCGTGCGGCATGGCTCTCACATGTGATCTTGCCGCAACCGTGCATGGATTGGCATGCAACCATGTCATGCTTGCGACGCCCCAGGCAGGCGTGGGCGTGGAAGCGGCATGCGCATGCATGGGGCGCGCCCATGCACCCATGCGCTTGCGCCCATGTACCCACCTCCTCGCGCACGGTGAGGCTCGTCAGCCCAGCGAGCGTCGCCGTGGAGAGCGGTGACAGGTCAGTCGCACCGCTCACGTTGAGCAGGGTGAGGTCCCGCACTGCAGGCCAGCGCCGGAGAGCGGCAGCGAGGTCGGGTGCAGATGCGCCAGAGCTTGGGCTGGCCACCACCTGCACCGCCCCGTCCACCAGGCTGCGCATGACCTTGCACACGAGTCGCAGCGCGGTCTTGGAGTCGGCATCCAGCCATCTCCACAGCTGCTGACGGACCAGATCCTCGCACAGGAGGACAGCGTGAACGCTCACTGAATCGATCGCTGCAGCCTCCTCGCGGGCGGCGCGTCGGGTCTGCATGGCTGGATGTTTCCCTACAAACTCGGGGGTCGATATATTGAAGCAGTGTGTGGGCTTGGTTGAAGTGCAGCACTTGAGTGAGTGAGTTCTGGATCGATCTTCATGTGCAGGGTGGAAGGGGACTAGACAGCAGTAAAATCTAGACACTCCTAGGCAAGGTTTGGGGATGTTGAGACATGATGCTCTGTAGATGTAGGTGCTGCGCGGTTGGCTGTTGTGTGCCTGTCCGCACAACACCTGTCTAGTTCCTCATGCGCTTGCGGCCATAAACAGCCTGCAAGAATCCAGGGCATCAAAAAATAGGGAGCTCCATTCGGCGCCATTCTGAAATAAGCATAGACAATGGGCAAGTAAACATGAAAGAGGTCAAAGGTTGCACTCGGACACCAGGGGGTGCTCGGCCAAGGTGTCCAGTGGTGTTTACCCGCACCGGCTGTAGGCTCTTAAGAGAGTGTTTACCAAGGGGTTTGATATCAGGTGTTGTGCTCAAGGTCCCCGCGTCGGCTGCAGTGACCAGCTGGTCACACTCATCCACCCGCCCCCCCCCCCCTCCGTCTCGCACCACACTGTGTCGTGCCTTGTGCGCCCGCGCCCACGACCAGCCCCAAGCCCTACCTGGGTAACAATATAGCGGGCTGTGGTAGGCAGTGATCCTTGGGAGGGTTAAGCAATTCATTCTAATTCCGCTTTTTCCCGACGTTTTCCCGGCACAATTTTTTGTTCTCCGCTTTCTCCCGGCACAATTAATTTCTTCCCCAAGCGGAAAAGTGGAAAAGCGGAATAGCCTACAAAGCAGTTAATAAACATTCCGCTCAAATTCCGCTCTGAGCGGTATACTGCCATAGCAAGGATCACTGGTGGTAGGGCCTTCAGGCTCGCACGCCCCAGCTGAGCGGAGCATGCTGGCTGCGCACTCGGGGAGAAGGAAGCACGCGAGGCGGCACTTGTCCTTGTCCGGGAGGGTGAGCGATCAGGGGAGCGACTGCAGCTGTGACCATTGTGCATGGGAAGACACTCCTGCCAATAAAATAAAATGAACTCAGGGACAGCCTGGCAGACTGCTTGCTTTTTAAATCTGCGCCGGTTTGGACCCTTGGATAAGTCCACTCGAGCTCGGAGGGCGGGGTGAGTGGCGGTCGGGCTAAAGCAGTCTCTACACAGCCATTTGGCTGTATTCCGGCTGTACTTTGACCTTGCACAAAGCTCAACCCATCCAGTGGATTGTGAGTCTAACAAGCCCGCCAGACAAAGCACGTCAACAGCTTTCAAATGACACATGTATGAGGACAAACGGTCAACGGGAGGTCAATGGTCAACGCGGTCAAAGCAAAATCCGGCTGTGGAATAATGAATTGAGCATCCTGAAAAGGAAATCACTGGCCGAGCCCCTTTTCCGGTGCACACCTTAGCCTTAGCGTCCCCGCCGCGGGGTCGAACCGGGAAGTTTGGGGGTGAACCGCGGCTGTGAACCGGCATGTACTACTACTGTTGCGGGGGCAAAACCGACATTCTCTGTTTCCTTCAGGACACCACTGAGACTGCACTTAGACACTCCCTCAAGAAAGCAGCAGTTTTATTATTATTATTATTATTATTATGATGATGATGATGGATATCACAGTCTGTGTGACCAGTAATGATGTATGCGACCTGTGTCGGATCTAGGGCCCCACAGCTACACTCAGTTTCAGGCTGAAACTGGCTGGCTACTTGGTAGGGGTGTGGGTTAACCCCAACGGGGGTCCAGGGGGGCCAGGGGGTCAGAGCGCTCACGCTCTCTGTCGCATGTTGAACATGGCTTTAGGAAGGCCTCGACTACACACCTATCGCATGTACACGTCTCGTCCCCCTCCCGCCCCCGCACCAGGCATGCACGGCCGCCGTGGAAGTTCCAAGCCAGTACCCCCACATCCTCCATCATTTTGCCCCCCCCCCCCTCCCTGCTCTGTGCATCCACAGCCTCCACCCACCCCCACCCCCACCCGCTTTCACACAACAAAAAAACTCCCCTCCTGGCGGGCAGTGTGCGAGTGATGTGTGTTCGCTAATCTTGTGCTTCTGAGCTGGTCGCGCAAACCGCGCGCGGTGGTGCATGTGGGCAGTCGAGGCAGCTGGCAGGGCGAGCGAGCGCATAAGGCACAACCTGCTCAGTGTGTTGAGGTGCGTGTGCTGCGTGTGTGCGTGCGTGTGTGCTGCGTGTGCATGTGACCGGTCCCTTGTGAGCACAGGTGTTTTTAGGATAGCAGCGTCTCCATGTAGTCAGCAAGTCCTCGGGGGGGACAGTTCTGCGTTCGTACTGGGTTTACAACTTACGTCACTACTTTCCCACAGCCTGGACATGCCTCTCATCATGTGCCCCTTTGCTGGCCAGCCACTACTACCCCCCCCCCCCAGCTGTCGGCGCTGGTCGACAAGCTGATGTTTGTCGCACCGGAGATCAAGAGCGACATCCAGCTTGAACGAATTAGCATCCTCATTTGCGTCCTTGACGGGGGCCCGCGGCGCCGTCATTGCCACCTTGACGGGGGCGCACTCGACCGGCCACCTATACCAGGTTGCGCAGTGCACCTGCTGTTGCTGCCCGCACCTCTGGAGACTCGAGCAGCTGCTCCAGGACCGGTACGGCGCCAGCAGAAGTGATGGCGGCCCGGTTATCGGCATGGTTGTCAGCAAGACTGCTTAGTGCCCATGCTGCTGCGCGCTGCACGCCTGTCGTTGAATCAGGCCCCAGCAGCCTCACTAGAGCAAGAATACCTCCAGCGGCGGCAATCGCGGCCTGCTGAGCGCCGCTGGAAGCCAGGCTCCAAAGTTGAGCCGCTGATGCCATCTGCGCATCAGGTGGCATGTTGGGCAGCAGCTCGTGCACCATGCCTTCGAGCTTGACTGTCGCCGGGTCTGCAAGCTTTGTGCACATCAGCTGCAGGCCTTCCACCTGGTTGGTGACCGAAGAGGAGCACTCACGCAGGTCGAGCTTGCGGAGCTTGGTGCATGCTGCCAGTGGTGCCAGGTTGACGACATTGAATGAGCGAGCCACCCACAGCTCCTCGAGCTTCTCGCTGCATGCTCCGGTCAGGCTCGTCAGCCCAGCGAGCGACGCCGTGGTCAGCGGCGAGAGGTCCGTCGAGTCACTCACGTTCAGCAGGGTGAGGTCCCTGAGTGCAGGCCAGCGCAGGAGCGCGGATGCGAGGTCGTTTGCAGATGCGCCAGAGCTTGGGGTGGACACCACCTGCACCGCCCCGTCCACCAGGCTGCGAATGCCCTTGCACACGAGCCGCAGCGCGGCCTTGGCGCCGGCATCCAGCCACCTCAACAGCTGCTGGTGCACCAAGTCCTCGGACAGGAAGACGGCGTGGGCGCTCACGGACTCATAATCTGCAGCCTTGCCGTCACCGTGCTGCATCATGACGATGACCAACCAAGCAACCGGCCGATGGCTTGTCGCCGAGTGTGAACCCCACTCTGGAAGTGTCGGGGTGGGTCGCGGCCATTCATGATAAGGCTCAGGGGGGGGGCAGGAAAGTTAGGAAGAGATCCCATGTCGAATTAACAGTAACAGTAACACGGGGTTTCCAGCTAAGCAGGCTACTCTTCTACTAGAGACACCCGCCGATACTCCAGCACACTTAAGTACTAAAGTACCGCCGGCTCCCGGCCGATAGACTACCGCTCCCGCCGGCTAGACTACCCCAAACAGCGGTCTCTGAGAGACATGTCTGGCAAGGAGCATATAGGAGAGGACCTTCCTCAGGGTCACAGTAGTGGCCTTGTGGCCAGTCAAGCCGGCAGAGCCGACTGGCGCTGACTGGAACGGTCCCCGCCTGGCAGTGCATGGCTGTCCAGCTCTCGTTTGCATGGGGCTCAGCCGGCGCCCCATGCCTCATGCATGGCCAGGTCCCACCCTCCAGGGGTGCATGGACGACAGAGTTGTCATGGAGGCTGCCTGAAGACCTTCCAACGCCAGTCACCGGCAGACGAGCGACCCCGAGGATGAGCGCGGTGACGAACGCTGCGATTGGTGAAGCGGATTTACTCTGTGTTGCCTCGGCGGTCGCCACCGCTGAAGCCGTGATGGTAGCCCGCCTCCACGGGCAGCCATCTTGACCAATGTCCAGCATGCATTGACGGGCGCCAGCTCCTCCGCTCGTCGATCAACTCGTCGAGATCGGTGCCGCATGGCGTCCTGCATGGGGGGAGGATAAGGGCCGTCTCCCAGCACGGGCCGCGGCAGCGCCGCGGCTACTCGCCAAGCCATGGCAGCGCCGGGCAGGCCGCTCCTGAAGTGTTCCACCGAGGGGCAGTCTAGCAGGAGCCGGGCCAGTCGTATTTTACCCCGCTCGTCAGCGGCACGGAGATCCTCGTCACCAGCAGCGCCGCATTGCTGGGTCCAGGGCTCGGCGACGAGAACGCGCCTCCGTTAATCGAGCCCCATGTCGAGTTACTTCGAATTTTCACACCGGACCGGCGCCATGTTCTTCCCCTTCCTAGATGAGGGAGAATTCCATTCAAAAAAAATGGAGTTGGGGGGGGGGGGGAGGGTCTAGACCGTTTCTCAGAAATTTCATGTAATTTTTTATTCTGAAATCCGTTCGACACGAGAGTCGGTGCGCTGGATTCCTCTCGTCAAGAGCAGTCCAAATCCACCCTCAGATCCCCAACACACCCAATAGACAGTGCAGTGGTGTGGGTGTGTGAGAGGGTCCACACCGGGCGACTGGTGTGGACCACTGGTTCACACCCCCTCGGAGTCAGAATGCTCTGCAGACCTCCGATTGGGATGGGGAAGGACACAATAGATTTGTCTCACGACAGGGATGCCAAATCCAGTGTCATTCATGTGGTTCAATAGCTGGGAGGGTGTGGAAGGGGCCTCGGTGTGTGTGGCTGCACCGGGGCGTGTGGCCGTCTTCTGGGGCCAGTTTCAGGAGAAGGACTGGGTTACACATCCTCCAAAATAGTGCGATGTGATGGGAATGATGTTACGAAGCTACCCACCAAGTTTCAGCTCCAGCAGATGAGGTCTGGGTGCACTTGGTGTGGGTGGGGTCCAGGCACGTTTTGAAAATAAGTCAACATAGGGTCTGAAAAGACGATCCTGCCCCCCCCCACTGATCAGGCTGTATGGAGACATTTTACTCACTTCTCTCACTGCACTCCTCTGCAAGGATTTCAACATAGGTTCAACTGTAAATGAGTATTACGGCGGGCACATTCACGCAGGCCACCCGAGTGTGAGAGTCTTTGAGTCTTGCAGTTTTCGAGTCTCATAGTCTTTCTTTTACACGCCCAATGCACGAATTCATGCGGCGATAGCAAGGGCTATGTCTTGCGGGAGGGGCTGCGCTGCGGCGTTGGCGCACCATCAAAACGAGCTGTTGAAATTCCAGCGTCCAGTTAGCCTGCACCTGCGGCGGACTGGCAAGGTACCAGTCCACATAACTGGAATACGCCCCCTTATGCCAAGACACGCAACGCCGTGTTGGGGCCGGCCAACACTGCTCAGAGCGCCAGGCGTAAGAGACACGGTACCCTGTACATGTAGGACTTGAAATGTGGCTCCGCAGCAAGTCCAAACAAGGGAGGCCATACAGCTTGGCCACCGCTTCTGATAGCGCCAGACTAGGCCGAGCAACCAGGACTTGGCCATGGAATGCGGCTCTGGCGCCGGCTGGCCGGGTTCGCAAGGCTCACAGCGCCATGTGGCAGTCGAGGATCTAGCCGATGTGACTTGGGATGTCAATCCTGAATTTCAGGTATTCCCAAATCGAGGAAAGAGGTTTAACAAGGAGCATGAGCAATCAAGCAGGGCCGTAATAGGAGGGGGATGGCTCAGGCAGAGAGTGGGTGCTCAAGCCACTACAAGAGCTGCTCACAGCTTCAGGCGGACGCCAAGGAACCAGCGGATACGACATGGAATGCAGTATCCGTGTCCATGCAAGCAGGCTGTGTAGGAGCCCTGCGGGGGCCGGAGCCCCTGCAACCGTTGCTCACAGCTTCAGGCGGAAGCCGAGGGACCGGACGATACATGGAATGCAATATCCGTGTCCAGACAAGCAAGTCCGTGTAGGAGCCCTGCAGGTGCCAGAGCCCCTACAACCGCTGCTCACAGCCTCAGGCGAGAGCCGAAGTTTTTACAGTTTTTACATGTATGCGCCCAGAGGACCCCGGGGCATGAGTGCAGGCCGAAAGTACACGTTTAGGGTGGCTTTAGTATGAGAGCCCGCAAGGCCACGCAGCGCGCCAGCACACCAGGAGTTGGAATGCAGCTACTGTCTGGCCGGATCAGCAAGTCCTCATAGCCTCACAGCGCCAGGCGGGAGCCGAGGAACCAGCCGTGCGAGAAGGCGCACACGAGGATGATGAGGTTGATGAGGGACGAGATGCCTGGTGTGCGAGAGGGAGTGTGCGTGTTTGTGTGTATGTGTGTGTGTGTGTGTTTGCTTGCGGTGACTGGAGTGGATGTGTGTGTGGTGGCTGGTGTGTGTGTGTGTGTGCGTGCACCTGCGTGTGTGTGTGCGTATTCGCTGCTGCAGGTGTGTGTTTCCGCGCGTGTGTGTGTGTGTGTGTGTGTGTGTGTGTGTGTGCGCGTATGCGTGTGTGCGTGCGTGCGGCATGTGTGTGTGTGTGTGCATGCACACATGCGTGCGTGATTGCCCGCCCTCCCCCCCCCGTGCTAACGCACAATCACCCCCTGACGCTCGCCACACTGCCCTCACTCCCCACTTCCCCCCCGCTCGCACACACACCCCCCTTCTCTCTCTCTCTCTCTCTCTCTCTCTCAGCCCCCCCCCCCTCTCTCCTCACCCCCACCCACACACGCGCTCACACACACACTCCCATGCCCCCCCCCTCTCTCTCTCTCTCTCTCTCACCGTGGAACTTGCCAAACTGCTTGTACAGGGACTGCGTTTTTTGCGGGTGGGTGACGGTGGTGGTCAGTGCGTTATCAGTCGGATGTTATGATTAAATTGGTGTTGTTTTGGAAGACGCCAGCGAAAATGCTGAATTGCCCCTGCAGTTGTGAAATCGTCGATGTCCACACTTTTCGAGCCCAATTCCAGAAGGCGGCGAGGCGCCGCGCGGGCGCCTCATTGTTCCTGCCGGCGACCGCAGTTGGCGGTCGATCGCGCAGTTCAGACAACACTGGTGGGTGGTTGTGGCTGTGTGCAAATCAGTGATGTCCTTAGCGCCCCCGCAGCCCCCGCTGCGGGGACAAACCGGAAATTCTGGGGAGAACTGCGGGGCGAATCGCGGGAATTTCGCTCCAAAAAGTGTGAAAATCGACAATTCACTTCGCGCAAAAATGCCTCGTTGCGGGGGCAATTGGGCATTTTCCCTCCAATGTTGCGGGGGAAAAATCAACAGTATCTGCTCCCCTAAGGACACCAGTGGTGCAAATCAGTTATGTCCTTAGCGCCCCCCCAGCGGGGCCAACCGATAAAATCGGAATGGTCCCAAGGCTTTCAGTATTTCATTTCCCCTTGGCTCGAGCAACTTTGACCGCTCATACCAGGTGAGATATACAGCGAGTGATCACGCAGCGCATGTCGCTGTGTTGCTCTCGGCGAGAGCTTTCCAATGCACCCCTCCACGCTCTCTCCCACCAAGTGTGGGGTGGTTTTCTGGGAAATGGGAAACCCGGCCCCGAGCAGTACACGGCTTGCAAGGGGATCACTGAAAATGGCGGGGGTGAATCGCGCCACTTTCACTCCGGAAAGTATGCAAAATCGACCAAACAATTCCCACGCTCTTCCGCAAAGGAACGTCTCCTTACGGGGGGAAATTTGGCGGGAGATCCCTCCAATTCTGCGGCGGTTCACACGACATTATCTATCCCTAAATGGTAGGCTGGCGCGCTGCCTGGCCCTGCAAGTTCTCCCAGTAGAGCCCCCCTAGACTTGTAGTCTAGGCCTTAACCCACAAAGCTTTCACCGGGAGCAGCACAGCGGCAGGCGCTGCGTGAATACCCGCTGCGAACTGTCTCGTATGAGCGGTCGAAATTGCTGGAGCAGGAAAACACAAACTTGCAAAATCCTTCCCAGGGACCACTGCGGGAGTGAGGCAGTGATCCTTGCTATGGCAGTATACCACTCGGAGCGGAATCTGAGCGGATTTGATTTTATTTATTAATTGCTTTGTATGCTATTCCGCTTTCCGCTTTTCCGCTTCGGGAAGCATTAATTGTGCCGGGAAAAAGCGGGAAATATTTAATTGTGCCGGGAAAAAGCCGGGAAAAAGCAGAGTAATAATTAATTGCTAAATCCTTCCCAAGGATCACTGGAGTGAGGGTAAGAAACCTCAGAGGCTTGACACCAAGGAACACCCCCAATCCAGCCCCCCTCCCCCCCCACACAAAAACACCGCCCCCCCAGGCACCTGGATGTTGGCCTTGATTTCGTCGGTCTTCTCCGGAAGGTTTTCCAGGTCATACCTGTGTGTGTGTGTGTGTGTGTGTCTGCGTGTGTGTGCAAGTGTGTGTGAGGGACTGCTTCTGTCTTCTCCGGAAAGTTCTGGAGATCGTAGCTGTGTGTGTGTGTGTGTTTGCGTGTGTGAGAGTGTGTGAGTGTGTGTAAGGGACTGCTTCTGTCTTCTCCGGGAAGTTCTCAAGATCGTAGCTGTGTGTGTGTGCATGAGTGTGTGAGTGTGTGTAAGGGACTGCTTCCGTCTTCTCTGGAAAGTTCTCGAGATTGTAGCTGTGTGTGTGTGTGTGTGTGTGTGGAGTGAGCATTCATGCATATGTGCGTGTGTGCGTGTGTGCACGTGCGTGTGCGCGCGCGTGTGTGTGTGTGTGCGTGTGTGTTTGTGTGTGCATGTGTGTGATCGTGTGTGTGGGACCTCGTCTGTCTTCTCTGCAATGTTATCAAGGCCGTACTTGTGTGTTTGTTTGTGTGTGTGTGTGTGTGTGTCGTACGTCTCGCGCATGCGCGTCCCCAATCCAAGCCGTTCACCCGACCTAGAGATGCGCAATACAATTTACAAAACCATGTCCTTCCCAGCCCTCTAGCATGCGCCTTGTGGCAATGGGCTCGAACCAAGTTGTGTCATTATGGGACCCCAAGAATGTCCTTTTTGCCGCCGCAACATAGGAGGGAACATGTCGAAGTGCCCCCGCAGGAGTTTTTTCTGTTGCGGGAACACATGAAAATCATTGAATGTCACAATTTCGGAGCGAAATTCCCACGATTCGCTCTCGCAGTTTCCCCCAAAAATTTCCGATGTGCCCCTGCTGCGGGGGCTGCGGGGGCTGCGAGGGCAATAAGGACATCACTGGAGCTCAGGCCAACCTACCGCTCGAGCATGAGCTGTGTGGCGTAAGGCTCGACTCCCCTTGAGGAGGGGAGCCCTCCTAAGGGTCAAGGGAGTTCGGGTGAGGACCCCCTGAGGGCCCTCCTAAGGGTCAAGGGCCCTCCTAATGGTCAAGGGAGTCGGGTTAGGACCCCTCCTAAGGGTCAAGGGATTTGTTATGCGCGTTGTGGGCTAAGGCCAATCCACTTTGTGTCCGTGGCGGTGCATCACCCAAAACCCTTCAACCGAAAACCCAAAGCCCCAATTCTCAACCCACCTCTCCAGCATGAGCTTTGTCGCGATGGGCTCAACTCCCAGCCAGTTGACGGCAGAAACGGCGAGGGCGACGGCCAGCGTGGTCTGCGAGTGTGTGCGCGTGTGTGTGTGTGTGTGCGTGCATGCGTGTGTGCGTGGTGGTCGATTCGACAGTCCGTCGGACGCCTTTGATGGCGCATTATATCTTATGAAAGAGGGCGGCCGCTGCTAAAATTAGTCCCCTAGCATGCCATCTGCCATCACGATTGTGTGTGTGACATGCGGCGAGGGCGATGGCCAGCGTGGTCTGCGTGTGTGTGTGTGTGTGTGTTTGTGTGTGTGTGTGGTGGTGGTGGGACGGTGCGAGCGAAAGTGTGTGTGTCTGTGCATGTGTGTGTGTGTGTGTGTGTGTGTGTGTGTGTGTGTGTGTGTGCATGAAAGACACAGCGAGGACGACGGCCAGCGTGGTCTGCGTGTGCGTCTATTTGTGCTTGAATGTGTGTGTGTGTGTGTGACAGACGCGGCGAGGGCAAAGGCCAGCATGGTCTGTGCGTGTGTGGTGGTTGTAGTGGTGGTGGGAGGGTGTGGGAGTGTATGTATGTGTGTGCATGTGTGGGGGGGTGCATTGCATCTGCAGCAGGAGGTACCTCAGGTGTGTGCGTGAGTGAGTGCGTGTGTGCGTGCTTGTGTTGCGTGTGGCAGATGCGGCGAGGGCGACGGCCAGCGTGGTCTGCGGTGTGTGTCCACCCTGTGTGTGTGTGTGAGTGTGTGTGTGTGTGTGTGTCTCCTCCTCCTCCACCAGATCATCCTTACCTGTTGGAACACCACCTCAATCCCGTGGAACCAAGCAGACATCTGCCCCCTCTACAAGGGCGCATCCTCGGGCCCACCCACGCGCAGCAAGTCCTACCGCGGCATCTCCCTCCTGCCCGTCGCTGGCAAGGTCTACACTCACATCCTCCTCAACCGCCTCCAGCTCCAGCTGGAGCCCACCCTCCACACTTCCCAGTTCGGCTTCCGTCCGGGCTGTGGCACCTCCGATGCCATCTTCACCCTACGACGCCTCCAAGAGGAGTCACACCGCGCCCACGCCCCCCTCCATGTGGCTTACGTCGACCTGTCCAAGGCGTTCGACAGTGTCAACCACGCCGCCCTTTGGAAAACCCTCCTCCACCGCGGCGCGCACCCTGCCCTCCTTGCACGCATCGAAAGCCTCTACTCTGGTGCCACCGCCAGAGCCCGAGTCAACGGTGCATACTCCGCCCCTTTCCCTCTCAAAGCTGGCGTCAAGCAAGGCTGCCCCCTCTCCCCCCTCGTCTTCAATGTCTACATCGACACAGTTGTCCGGTCCCTGATTGCCCAGCTCCCCAACGCTGGCATTCAAATTGGCTACATGATCGACGGATAACTGTACACCCCTGAGTCCCGCAAGGACTTTTTGACCACCATCCTCCCCCTCCTTCTCTACGCCGACGACATCGCCCTGCTCGCCCCCTCCGAGGAAGACCTCCGCACCATGCTCACCCTCCTCGACCGCATCTGTTCAGACCTGGCCCTTGCGATCAACTACGACAAAACCGTGGCACAATTCCTCGGCCACCCTTCTGCCCACACCGTCCCCTCCGCCCCTATCACCATCCCCTCCAACTCCTCATCTACCCCCCACCTGGTCCACTCCACCTCCAAGTTCAAAAACCTGGGAAGTATTCTGTCCTCCCCCGCCGCCCCTTCTGATGACGCTCCCAACACGTCTGATTCCGACATCCTCGACTCAGAGATCTCACGCCGGATCGGAAGTGCCTGGTATGCCTTCAACCGTCTCACTCCCCGGTTCTGGAACTCCGACTCAATCTCTCCCACTACCAAGTGGGAGAGTGTACTGTATGGCTGCCAGACATGGACGTTGAACAAGGCCCACATCCACCGACTTGAAGTAACCCACAACCGTTTCCTCCGCCTCATCAAGGGTATCCCTCCTCACACCACAGAGCACACCTCCACCACCACGATGCATGCCTCCCCCCCTGTACGTTCCCAATCATCGACACGATCAACAAGCACCGTGCTACGTTCATCGGCTCCCTCATCCGCCGCCTCCCACCTCCCCCGTCCCCCCGCCCCTCCATCTCCACACACCCGCCCGTCCCTTCTCCCCCCCCACTCCCTCCCGACATCATATACCCCCCCACTGCCGCCCTTTTCGCGTACCGCCGACCGGACATGACTTCGCTCTATGCCGGCGGCGCCATCACATCCTACCGGCTCAGCGCCGGCGACTTTGTCGCCCACTCCGTCAAGTTCCGTTCCTCCGCAGACACCCACTTTTCCAACTTCAAACGCGACATCTCCAAGCACACCGAGTTCATGGACCTCTTGTCCAAGCGAGTCACCCCCGAGTGGATCCTCTTAGCGAGATTTCCACAACTGTGGATGTTAATCTGCCGAGACCTAGTTTAAACTCAGTCGAAGCGGAGTGACGAACACAGCCGTCAGTGACCCGCATTTTGCACCTTTCCCCCACTGCTTTTTGAATGAGGTTATTCACCCTCTTGTTGGCGCACGGTTGGTCACCCGCCTCCAAATGGAATCTCCTCAATGATGACCAGAAACAGCCTATCTAGGTCTGCCATGCAGAGTTCTCTGTAACGATCTCTCTCTCTCTCTCTCTCTGTGTGTGTGTGTATGTGTTTGTGACAGATGCGGCGAGGGCGACAGCCGGCGTGGTCTGCGGTGTGTGTTCACCCTGTGTGTTTGTGTGTGTGTGTGTGTGTGTGTGTTCGTGACAGATGCGGCGAGAACGACGGTGAGTGTGGTTTGCACTGTGTGTGTGTGTGTGTGTGTGTGCGTGTGTGTGTACCCCTTGCCGTAGCGCGCGAGTCGAGCGCCCCATGGGCAGCCAGCAGCGCCATGGATACGAGCAGCACATTGTGCGTGCATGCGTGCGTGCGTGCGTGTGTGTGTGCGTGTATGTGCACCTGGGTTCGATCTTGTGTATGTATATGGAAAGGTTACCGCAGCGTGCGTGTCGAGTGCGGCAGAGGCAGCCAGCAGCGCCATGGTTGTGTGTGTGTGTGTGTGTGTTGTGTCCCTCACCGCAGCGCATGTGTGTGTGTGCATGTGTGTGTGTGTGTGTGCGTACGCGTCACTGCTGTGCTTACCGCAGCACGCGTGTCGAGTGCACCAGGGGCAGCCAGCAGCACCATGGAAGCAAGCAGCACAGCGTTTGCTCCGGTTGTCAACGCAAAGTACTTTGGGAAGAGGACCGCCTGGACCCGGCCAAACGTCTGACGAGGCATGTGCTTGAACACTGCGTGTGTGTGTGCGTGCGTGTGTGTGTGTGTGTGTGTGTGCGTGGTTGTGTGTGAAAGGTACTTTGGGAAGAGGACCGCTTAGACGCGGCCGAACGTCTGACGAGGCATGTGCTTGAACACTGTGTGTGTGTGTGGGGGGGGGGGGGGCAATTCGTGTGTGTGTGTGTGTGCGCGTGGTCTTGTGTGCTAGGAACTTTTGAAAGTGGACCGCCTCGACGCGGCCGAACGTCTGTGCTTAAACACTGGGGCACGGAGGGGGGGGGGGGGGGGAGGGAGGGACCCCACCCATCCATCCATCCATCCATCCATCCATCCATCCATCCAGCCACTTCAAATAAACAAACAAAAGTCCCCCTCTACTCACTGGTCAGCCCCACGAAGAACGTGTTGAAAACAATGGTCCCAATCCACAGCCCAAACGCCACAACGTGCACAAATGCGCCGGCGGCCGAGGGCAGGAATGCGGTAGACACGGCGGTGGCGGCCGTGACGACGATGACGGCTAGGGTGCGCACCTGTGTGTGTGTGTGTGTGTGTTTGTGTGCGTGCCGGCCAAGGGCAGGACTGCGGTAGAGGCGGCGGTGGCGACGGTGACAGCGACGACGGCTAGGTTGCGTACATGCATGTATGTTTGTGTTTGTGTGTGTGCATTCGTGTGTGTGTGTGTGTGTGTGTGTGTGTGTGTGAGGGGAGGAATGCGGTAGAGGCGGCAGCAGTGACGGCGACGACGGCTAGGTTGCGCACCTGCGTGTGTCTTTGTGTTTGTGTTTGTGTGTGTGTGTGAGGGGAGGAATGCGGTAGAGGCGGCAGCAATGACGGCGACGACGGCTAGGTTGCGCACCTGCGCGCGTGTGTGTATGTGTGTTTGTGTGTGCCCCTCTTAGCGCTGATTGGTCACCCGCTGTAGACCGACACATATGTGCCATTTGACCTCTGGAACATTGCCAGTGCTTTGGTACTAGTAGTGCTGTTGGAGTCGTGTAACACTTTGGAATGGAATGGAATGTGTGTGTGTGTGTGTGTGTATGTGTCCCCTGGATACGATGAACCCCCCACACCTTCTGACGCGGCAATCCGCAATCGCGTGAACGAAGGGGGCACGGCCGCACCGCACAGCACGACCATCACAGAACAGTGGTGGTGGTTGAGGGGGCACGGCCGCTGCGCGGCCGCAGCGTCAGGGTGTGAACCGCCATGCTGCGACGGGTCTTCGCAAGTGACGGGGCACGGCCGCTGCGCGGCCGCACCACCCCCCACGATGGCGAGCCAGACGCAGGGAGCAGGAGAGGGGCAGGGGGGAGGCGCAGCGGCGCAGCCGACGGTGCAGACGGAGGCGTGATTTCCTACCTATTAAAGGTGTGTGTGTATGTGTAAGGGCAGCGTGGCGCTGTTCCACGGCACGGGCACGGCACGGCAAGGCATGATGGCACGGCTCCCGAGATTGTGCAACCACGCGTGTGGGCGTGCCGTGCTGTTGCGGCCGTGCGTGCGTGCGTGCCATGCTGGCGGGGGCTGTGCTTGACTGGGCTACCGCACCCACCCACGTCGTGTTGACCACAGACGGCTCCAGCATCGGGCCGTCGACGTCGCCCTTGTTGGGTGACGAGGCAGCTGGTGCACCAGCAGCAGGGGTGGAGGCGGCGTCGGACTTGAAGGGGAGGAATGGGGCAGCGGCGCCGGCGGCAGCGGAGGGCTCGGCCGGCGTCTCGCCCGTGGTGCCCTCTGCTGCCGCAGCAGACCTTCGCATGGGGGCCATGGCCTTGCTGCTGGTGTTGGGCTTGAGCAGCGGCAGCCTGTGGCCACGTGTGGCGTGCATGGGCAGCGCGTGTGGTGTGTGCATGCAGAGCTTGCGCACGCACGCATGCAGCCCCAATGCAGCTCCAGGACGCTCCCAAAGCGTGTGCATTTATTCCAGATGCTCCTTCTGTACGCTGCTGTGCCAGAACAGCGCTGTTTAGTCTACAGGAGGCGAGCGAGCGACAGCCACAAACCTGGGAACGGTCGCGCCACTAGACTGAGTGGGGCGGGCGGTTTGGGACAAGGAACGGCTCGATGCAAGCATATTGGGGGGGTCTTTGGCGTGATTACGACTCCCGTCTTTCGCTCCTGCGTCCTGACTTTCGCTTGCGTCACACAAGAGTGGACTCATTTCAATATCGCGATCCGTGGCTTCTTCCTCCAGTCCTCCATATATATATCCGCCGCTTTCGGGATCGCCACCAGCCCGCCCTCCCCCCCATTGCCTGGATCCAGTGAGCAAGCAACAAGGTGAGCAACATGTTTTGCCACGGGACGCTGATTCGTGCAATGGTGCAAGCACACCGTGCGAAGTGCCAAGTTAGAGTGGCTGCGGGTGTCCGCGGTCCGGGGCGTCAGCACAAAGAAGCTGCGCTGAGAAGCTCGCTATTTCCTTGGCGCCAAGCCCGCCCAGCTGATCGCCGGCTCATGCAACCTCGCAATTGACACATGACGGTCAACACGAGTGGTAAATAATAGCCAATTCCACTAGTTGGCAGTTGGGCTGTGCCATGCAAGTCCAGCCGTGCATGCCCCCAAAGTGGCACATCCGCAACGCAAGAACCTCTCCACGCTAGGGTGGTACTTCCCACCCTGCGCCTGTGTGCAATCATAGGGGGGGGGGAGGGCAGTCGCCCGCCGTGGACGTGAGCGGGACAGATGGCGATTTCAATAAATACTGGAGCTGCCTGGGGAGATGGTGATGTTTATAAATACTGGAGCTGCCTGAGGCGGCTTCAAGAGGTGGAGAAGATTAGCGGGGGTCCCTCAATGACCACCCTGAACTCCCCCCCCCCCCCGCAACAAACCCTAAACCCTAAACACACGCACACACACACACACACTCGCCCTCGAGGGGAATCGACGGCTCGCTCGTTCGTGTGTTCATGCACGCAACGCCAAATGGGCCGGTAGAAAGCGGGATGCCTCCCTACCACATTCCCAAGCCGCCTAAGGCGGCGCCTGCACTTGCGTGGATCAGGCGGTGCCTCAGGCGTCATCCCTTACTGCCTCAGGCGCCACCCCCGCCGCCTCAGGCGTTTTGACTGCATTCACTTGCGCACCTCAGGAGTTGGGATTGTGGTAGGGCCTCCCCCCACCCCCCGACCCACCCCCACCCACCTCCAACCCCTCCAAGCCTTCAGCTGTCGTGGGTTTATGGATCCTCCTTGATGATGATGGATATTACAGTCTGTGTATAACCCCGGGGTAATAAGGACACGATTGGAGGGACCCCCCATAGTGCGCTGCCCCGCCAATCACCCGTGCACTCCTCGCTCACCCCCTCTTCTCCTGTCCCGTCTCACATGCACATGCGCTGACTCGCGGTGTCTCCCCTGCCCGCCTCTTATGCACCGCGCGACGAGCATGCGCGAGTGCATGCAAGCACACACGCACACACGAACGCACGCACACACACGCACCCCCACACACACAAACACGCAAACACACGCACGCACGCACACACGCACACACTCGCAGCCCCTCCCCTCCCCGCCTCCGACGCACCGCGCGACCACCATGCGCGTGCTAGCAGCATCGCTGCTTGTGGGCCTTGTCCTACTGCTCAGCATGCAGACGGCCACGGCAGGTAAGTCGTACGAGGTAGCGGTGCGAGTTTTCCTGTGTGTGCACGAGAGCTCGAGGAGTTTGGGCCTGTGGTGTCATTCGCGCCCCCCAGCCCCCGCAGCCGCCGCTGCGGGGGCAAGCCGGGAATTTGGGGGGAAACAGCGGGGGCGAATCAGGGGAATTTTGCTCCAAGAAGTGTGGAATGCGACGATTTCGCACTTTTCTGCAAAAACAAATGCCTCCTGGGGGGGCATTTTGGCACGTTCCTTCCTATGTTGCGGAGGCAAACAGGACATTCTTGGTTTCCTTTATGGCACCACTGGTTTGGGCCTTCGGCCTGTGACATCATGCTGAGCCTAGATAGCATCGTTGGACGCAGTGCCCCCAGGGAAAGGTTTTAGTAACAAGTATTCCCGTTTCTGGCTCGAGCAGCTTTTCCCGCTCAAACCAGGCGCAACTCAAAGCGGGTGTTCACGCAACGCGTGCCGTTTTGCTGTTCTCGGCGAGCGCTTTCCAACGCAACCCTACACGCCCTAAAACACCAAGTATGGGGTGCTTTTCTGGGAGGCGGGAAATCCAGCCCCGGGCAGTACCTTAGTACCGCTTTGCCTTGCCGCCATTTTTATAAAGGGGTTGATTGTTTAGAATTTGAGTGCCTTGCCGCGGGATTTTTGGGGGATTTCTTCCCGTTCTGACGTCATTTTTTGCATTTTTTGATTTTATTTGCATTTTCTTTTAGAAATCGACCTTGCCGCGACGTTTTCCGACTTTGTTTATTCGGCAAGGCAAAGCGGTACCATGGCTTGCGAGGGGGGGGGGGGGGGGCACTGGTTGGAGGGTCACCAGGGAGCCCGCATGGGGTGCATGGAGGGCAGTGTTTTCCTTTTCATGTTTTTTATGAATTTTCCACAGCCGGAAAGTGTGGAAAAGTCAAACGTTTCACACTTTTGTGGGCACCCAATTGCTTGGCAGTTCTGGGTACATGTCGACAGACCCTCTCTCTCCCTCACACACACAGTGGCAGACCCCTGCCTAGCTATGAGAACTTTTTCTTTTATCGCCCGCGGACTGCCGCCGCCGCCTTCCACCCCGAAGGCCTCAGCGTAGGGGCAGGTCAGTTCGTTAAAGGTTTTGAAGAAGGACAGCCACGGCGCATCCGACAGGTGCGATCTGCAGCCAGTTGCAAAACTTGCTCTTAACAAAGTTGAGCGCGCTTAACAGACGCTCGTCCTCCACAGACACGGGCACCATGACAATCGCCAGCTCCTCCAACCGCTCAAAGGTGGGGCAACTGAAGGCCTTGGGGCTACTCATCTCGTGCCACAAGGTGTGTGATGTAGCCGACGCACATGCGGTCCGCGACCGCCCCCTTAACCTCTGCCGCCGCCACCGCCTCCCCATCTGGCTCGCGCGGTCTCAGCAGCCCTGTAGCCATTGTTCTTGCCAAACCCCTAGGTGGCCTGTCACGCGGCCTCTGGCCCAGGGGCCTCCTCGGGCTAGGGCGACGGCAGGCGCGTCTGGCCGGGGAGCAGCGGCTGCAGGCCTACAGCAAGGGGCGCCGGAAGGATCGGCACTGCGATGGTGCCGCCCAGGCTTTGGCCTAGATTTGCCCAAGCGTAGACAAATGGCTGGTTCGCAGCCATTGCTTTACTAGCTGGCGGATCCCCACGCACGCCGTTGAACGCTCCGCAAGGAAATCGTTTTTTGTTGTTGCAAAATTGGCGTTCCGGTTGTGTAGGCTCCAAAAACTTATTTTGCCCACAGCTGGAGCCAGAATGGCTGCTTAGAGGCGGAACGGAAATCACTGGTGGGGGGCGATGTCATGGACACCTGTGTCGCTCGTAGTAGTTTGAGTGACAGAGCACAGGCTGTACAATTCATCATCATGAGGTGGTGTGAGAAGTACGAGTGAGTTGTACGAGTCCCAACGTCGCCCCACACCTGGGGTGCGCCAAGCCCCATTCCGCGTGTGTAGTGACATGCTCAATTGGGGGCAAGGAAAACAGCCGTTAGTGTCGCGACCGTCGCGGGATTGGGGCCAGCCGCCGCCACGCTACGCCCTCAGGGACAGACATTTGGGGGCATTTTTACCCCCAGCCAGAATCATCAGGGTGGGATGACGGGTTCTGAGGAGAGGGGCTGTTGGGTCGGAAGCATGGCTGGGCGGTAATAGTAGAGGCCTGATGGGATGAGGCCTGGAGGCTGATGCCAGACATGCAAGAGAGCTCATTGCGCGCTGCCTTCGCCGCCGCTCGAACACACACACTTGGGGCAGCCACCAACGCGCTGATTCTGGGTGGGTAGCACAGGGGCCACATCTCGACGTGTTGAGGCTGGTCAGAGGGGTGGTGCATGGGTGGTGGAGAGTGGACCGGGATGGGGAGGTTGACGGCGTATGTGGGTGAAGCCTTGCACTCGCTCTTGCTTCTCCTCCGGAGATGTCCTCTCCCAACCCCCCCCCCCCCCACCACCACCCAAACTCGACCTAGCCCTCCCACAGCCCCAACGTCTGAGATACGCAAGTGAAGGCGGTCATAACGCCTGAGGCGGTCGGGGTTCGCCTCAGGCGGGGGTGGGGGGGTTGCATGGTGTCTGCAGTGTGAGGGGAATCGCAGTGCGGTTGGTGGAGCATAACATTTTGCAGTTTACAGTTTACACTACGCACCCTCGGGGCGTGGGATTGAGGGAGCTGCCTAGCGAGGCTAGCTACTATAGTGCTACCATAGATGGAACATGACATCAAACATGCCCGCTTGCACGCGTGCACACCGACACTGCAGCGTACGACATCTTTCCAGACAGAGCTTGTCGCAGTAAGTTCGCCGACAGCTCCCTCGACGCTGGCGCCACCGATGTCGCGTTTCTGCTGTTTGAATTGGGACTAGGGATGGGAAAGGACCTCACCCAATGCCAGCAGCAATGCGCTCAGACCCCCGAGTGCACCGGCGTCGAGCACAACCCGACCACGCTGCGTTGCGAGGTCTGGATCATTCCAATCCTCGCCACCGCTGACGTCGCCGGCTTCAACTGCTACGCGAAAGTAACCGACCCTGCCCCCGTGCCGACTCCCGTGCCGACTCCAACGAGCCGCTATGCTGGTGCGTATTTGTACCGCCTTATGCCTTGTTTGGCATCGCATGGGTAGAATCTGAATGCTTTGATCGCAACGCCATGCAATACAGGTCCTGAAGTCACTTGCCTCCCGTGCTCGCACCGTTGCCGTCGCGTGATTATAATACATGCGCGTAATGCCATGACACAACACTCCTAACTTCGCCCCTCTCATGTTTAAACCCGCTGCCGTGATTTTTCAGATCTTCTTGTCGACAAGGCCTGTCGCATAAAGTTCGCCGACGGATCCCTCGATGGGGGCACCACCAATGTCGATTTTACCTTGTTCGAAGGAGCTGACAGCAAGGACCTCGCCCAGTGCTTGGAGCAGTGCACCCAGACCCCCGGGTGCACTGGCGTCGAGCACAACCCCACCAGTGGTCGATGCGAGGTGTGGCTCACTCCAATCCTCGGCAGCGCTGACGTCCCTGGCTTCAACTGCTACGTTGTGGAAGTGGCTGCCCCCGTCCCCGTGTCTTTGCCCGTGCCTGTGCCCGTCCCCGTGCCGGTGCCTGTGCCGGTGCTTTCCACTTACGGTGCGTGGTGCTTGCTACAACGCTCTGCCTCTCGCATGCCTCGGCCTAGCTCTGCACTGCTAGCTTTTTTGTCTTGAAACACCACGCCTTGACTTAACGTCTCCTCCTTCTTGTGTTTTCACCCCGACCCCACAGTGTTCTTGGCACACCGCTCCTTAACTTAACCTGTCCTCTGTTGTGTGTTTCCACCCTGACCCCGCAGTGTTCTCGGAACACCACTCCTCAACTTAACCTCTCCTCTTTTCTGTGTTTTCACCCTGACCCCGCAGTGTTCTTGGGACACCACTGCTTGACTTAACCTCTCCTCTTTCTTGTGTTTCCGCCACGCAGTGTACGACATGTTTGCCGATCGCGCCTGCCGAACCAGGTTTGCCGATGGCTCCCTCGACACTGGCACCACCAATGTCGCGTTCCTTTTGTTTGAAGGAGCCGACAGCAAGGACATTGTACAGTGCCAGCAACAGTGCACCCTGACCCCCGGTTGCACTGGCGTTGAGCACAACCCTACAAGTGGTCGATGCGAAGTGTGGATCACTCTCATCCTCGACAGTGCCGACGTCCCCGGCTTCAACTGCTACTTGGTGAAGGAGGCCGCTCCTGCCCCTGTGCCGGCGCCCGTGCCAGTAATGACGCCCGTGCCGGCCCCGACGGGCCACTACGCTGGTGCGTGTTGGAATATATACCGGCCCACGCATGTTTGTCATTGCATGATTTCAATTTGTGTAAATTGCATGCTCGCCGCATGCTCACCACATTTGTGTGTGTGCGTGTGTGTGTGTGTGTGTGCGTGTGTGTGTGTGCATGTGTGCGTGTGTGTGTGTGTGTGCATGTGTGCGTGTATTGTGTGTGTTGTGTGTGTTGTGTTGTGGGGGTGGGGGGGCTGGTTGTAGGGGGGAGCTGCAACACGGCGTGTGGCCGTCTTCTGAATCATATTGCCATGAGTCAGTTGCAGTTGCACAACAGCCCACCACACACCAAACCATTGAAAGAGAATATGATGTCCAAAGCTGCCCACCAAGTTTTAACTGAAACTGTTCAGAGCAGGGTGTAGTTGAGGTTGGTTGCCACTTGGCTTGTACCCTCTGGGAGTTTTAAAAACATATTGAGGATGCGGCCGGAACACTCGTATTTCGTCTCCCTACCTGGCACACCGCATGCTCATAATGTGCGCCTTATGCCATGAACAAAAAACACCTGACTTCGCCCCTCTCGTGTTTAAACCCTCTGCCGTAAAAGAGCCCCTTACCGACAAAGCCTGCCGCACCAAGTTCCCCGATGGCTCCCTCGACGTGGGCTCCACCGACGTCGCGTTTGTGTTGTTCGAAGGAGCTGACGGCAAGGACATCGCGCAGTGCTTGGAGCAGTGCACCCAGACCCCCGAGTGCACTGGCGTAGAGCACAACCCGACCACGTTGCGTTGCGAGGTGTGGATAATTCCAATCCTCGCCACCGCTGACGTCGCCGGCTTCAACTGCTACGCAAAAGTGGCCGACCCTGCCCCTGTGCCGGCGCCCGTGCCTGTGCAACCGGCCAACCTGTACGGCTTCACGGGTGAGTGTATGGAAACTGGGCTCTTGGGTGTGGTGGGGGTGCGGTGTAGGGAAAGTAAGATATTTTAATAATCAGCCAAATAATGCCGACTTCTCCAATCTCCACGGGCGACGCTTTGGGTGTTTTGATCTGTGCTGAAACAACGCCTCCCATGTGCGCATGCCTTTGAACAGAGGTCCGCGAGGGCTACGCTTGCCAGACGAAGCGGGCGGACGGTTCCATGCACCCAGGCACAGAGGACGCCGACTACACATCACTCCTTCTCTTCGTCGGGGACATCGACGCATGCAGCCAGGCGTGCCACGAGGTGCCCGACTGCACTGGCGTCGACCTTTCGCTCACACTCGTCGGTGGGGACCAGATGTATGGCCTCTGCAATCTGTGGACCTCCCCCATCATGGGCGTCGCCATTGCTGGCATAGCATCGTGCTACATCAAGGAGGCTGTCCGCTCCGGCACCACGCAGTGTGAGTTTCTTGGCAGGCCTCACCCTCCCGCTCACATCTCCATTTGCGCACCGACGCTGACAGCAGTGTATCCACCCCCTGCCCATGCCCCCTGCTGATATAACCTCCTCGCGACCATTCACCGACCACGCAGACGGGGCAGACATGACGGCATCGATCGAGTTTGCCAATGCTAGCGAATGCACCGTGGTGCAGGAGGCGCACGAGAACCCCAACGATGCGACCATCGGCGCCATCCCCAACGACGTGAGCAGGCGGACTGCCGTTGCTTGGTCCCACGTGGACCAAGCGCAAGACTTGAGCCCACGTTGTGTGGAGGTCCTGGCCCACACAGTCTCCTTTGACTGCCAGAACGGCTCGGGACTCATGCGCGTGTCCGCGAGGCTGGCCCTCCCGTTCTACCCCATCTCCTCCCAAGAGCAGGCATTTGAGGGTGCCGTGGCTGCCTCACTCAAAACTGGCTTTGGCGCCGGCGCCGCCTCGGTGGAGGTCACCATGCTCAACCGCCTCCGTGAGTGCTTGTCGCCTGCGTGCTAGCATGCCTCTCTACGTGCCATGCCCCCCTACGTGCTTGCTCCTACCTCGTCCTCTCTGCTGGATTAGGTTGCGAAAACCCACCGCATGTGATTGCACCAAACACCTTTTTGTCCATTGCATGTCCTCCCGCAGCCGAATGCGAGTCCCCCGATGACATATGCGCCCCTTGGGGCCAATGCGAAGGCGTGTGTGGTGGATCACTTGGCTCGCGAAGGCGCGTGTCGCCCTGCTTTGGGGGTGGCGACAACCCCTCGTGCAAGCCACCGGTCGAGTACGAGGTTTGCACGACCGATCCATGCCCATGCGGCGCCGCCCTGCCTGGCTTTGTCTTTGTGCAAGGCTACAATGTGGTCGACCAGTTTGCCGACAAGCGCCAGACCATCAACACGGAGTCTAGCCTGCCAGACGCGCGTTGGGCGTGCTTGGTAGACACAACCTGCTTTGGCTTTAACACCGAGTTCACATTGTTCAACAGTCCACAGCCGTACGACAAGGTAGGGCTGCGAGAGGGGATGCTGCCAGCATCGGCGGCAGCAAAACCTACAGCGAGTGTTGCCACAAGCCACTACATTGCCTGCCCCCCCCCCCCTCCCCCCTCTGACTTCCGCCTATGTCCACATTCACACACACAGTCCGCGGCCTACGGCACAAACGCATGCAAGGGCTTCTACGTGCGCACAGACTGCGCCGGATTTGCGGGCTACGAGTTCCGCCAGGGCATGAACGCCGAAGGGTACGTGCACAGTGCGTTGCACACCCAGAAACCCACTAGTATCGTACAACCGAAATGCGTATGCACCTACAGGCGCGCTCCCGTGCCCCACGCGTGAACCACCCACACGCCCCTCGCCCTCACTCCCCCCACGTGTGCAGCAACAATATGGCCATCAACTACAACACCGCCCCCAGCTACTACTCCACTGCCGAGAACAACAGGATGACGGACGGCCTGGCACGTACGGCGGGCGCATGCTTCCAGGTCGCTGGCTGCCAGGGATTGTGAGTGGCCGTGGGATGGCAGCATTGCAGCGGGCTCTAGCTAGGGTTCAAGGTCCATGTATCCAACAACGCCCACATCGTGTCTCTTTGCAACTCTTCACACACGCACTGTCCTCCTCCTGCCCCTATATCCTCCATGTGCTCCGCAGCAACAGCAACGGCTACCTCAAGAGCACTGTGTCTGCCCTCAAGCCCAACCCCTCTTGGGCCGAGTTGCCTACGTACACGTGCATTGGTACCTACGTCTTGCCGACACCCAAGCTGGCCGGCTGCACGGTCCCCCAAGTCGAGGCCGGTTTCTCTTTCGCCAAGGGCTTCAACGCCCCACAGGTCAGATGGACGTTGAGAGCAGATGTGACGCGGATGCATGTTACATGAATTGGGGTGGTGCCCCACGCGGCGAGGCATTCATGCCCATTCGGTTGAAGGGAGGTGGTGTGGCATAAGTGTACTCCAATGGCTATCTTGAAGGCGTATGCCGCCCTTACATGCACTGAATGGTTATAGGGTTTTAGGGTTTTAGAATCCCGCAGGTCCCGCAGGTCCAAATGGTCATGGTGGTGTTGCGGGGCATGGGATGGTGGTCTTCCTATCAACAAACAAACACTTGAGGTTCCACAAGAGTCGCCATCTCTGAATCACTTTTCCCACCTCTCCCCACCCAACAATGCATGCATGACCCCATTTTGCGCGGGCGCAGATCAACCCAAACCGAGTTCAGCTCGGGAGCCGCTACCCAACGATCACCACCGCCGCCGCCGCCTGCCGCAACACGCCCCGCTGCATTGGTTTCAACTCTGATGGCGACCTTGTCAACAGCCCGCAAAGCTACGCGGCCTTCTCCGCGTACACCGGTAACTGCCAGGTGGGTGTTGCTCGCCAACAAGGACAATCCACCGCTCACGCCAGAGGGGGGGCAGTTTGGTTGAGAAAAAAAAACATGCAATCGGATGCACAATGAGAAAACTCCGTAATTGACCATAGAAGTCCATTGGCGGAAGTCTCGTCTCAAACGGATGAGTTTCGATGATGGGGTATGTAATCACTTTGTCTGCCCTACCCTACTGTTTGTTCTCAATGCCAATCACCGAGATGCAATCCAATCCACCCACCCTGCCTAATCACCCACACCACCCATTCACACACACACACACACACACACACACACACAGGGTTTCTATTGGAAGACACAGTGCCAGGATTATCCTGGCTACAAGTTCACCCAGGGTTACAACGCGCGCGGTAGCAACCTTGCCGTCGCGCCCAACAGGGGCTACCAGTATGTCGACAACCGCATTATTACGGGCGTGGCCGACACCGCAACGGCATGCACCGACCATTGGGACTGCGTTGGCTTCAACACTAACGGTAGGTTGGCGAATGGGGGCGCGGGTGTGGTGAATGACTAATCTTCGCCGCCTACCTCGGGCCTTTTTGAATGGAGCTCTCTGCCACAGTGGTTTGTCAGTTGATGTGGGTTACCTCTTGTCTACCCTCGATGCTTGCCCGCCTCACTAGCCTGCCTGCCCCCTCCCTACCTCTATGCCCGCCCGGCCGCAGGCTACATGAAGTACGACCAGCACACCGCATGGGAAGCCGGCGCTTTCCCGGCCGACCGTCTTTGCTCAGGTGCAGATGGGGTCTTTTGGGGGCAACGGTGGGATGGGTGGGGAGGGCCGGGGCAGCGAGGGTGCTAGGGTGCTCATCTCTGTGGTGGCACCTTTGTGGTGCACGCATGGTCGACTGTGGTCAACTGTGGTGTCCCTGACTGCAACATCCATCATCAATGGCCGACTGTATGCGCAGGTTTCTACACCAAGGTTGCTCCGCCGGCCGAATTTCATTGTTGGCAGTGCGCCCACCTCTGTGGAGCCCTTCCTAGCTGACCTTGCCAGACACACGTATGCGCAGGTTTCTACACCAAGGTTGCCCCGCCGCCCAATTTCATCCCCGGGTCCGTCTTCTACAGGAACAAGCTCGAGTTCAACGACCAGTACATCACGCTGTGCAACCCTTCGCCCTCGACTTGGACCCCGACGAAGCTGTATGACTGGGTCTATCAGGCGCTGCACCAGGACTGTGATGCACCGAAGTTGAGGTCCATGGACTCAAGGGGCTGCAGGTGGGTGTGATGACTGTGGTGTCCTTGCATTGTCCTTGTACCGCTTGCACCCTTGATATTTTTCAGATCGAGGACAACACACACACACATACACAAACACACACACACACACAACCAACCAACCAACCAAGCGTTACATGAGGCCGTCCGCATGCACCGGCAATACCTGTACTCCTAACAGCAATACACCCCGGCAATTGTTACGGAGTCTGACCCGTGCACTGGGATGTCTTTCGAATAGCGGGTGGCCTTCCCCAATGAACCTCCCCCCAAGGCGGTCAAAATGCGGCCAAACTGCAAACCCTAAAGTTTTCGTATTTTTTTCTCGGCCGTGAGGGGGTCAAACGCAGCGCTCCCAACGTAATTCGCTTGCCGATGTGTCCATATCGACCCATTCGTCGTGGGAGACTGTGCGGTTGAGAGACGGCGACATGCGGGGCGGCGAGGTCATGTTTCACGACCATTTTCCAGCACCGTTTTTTGGAAACATGGCCTCGACGCCCCGCATTGCGCCGTCTCTCCACCGCACAGTCTCCCACGACAAAGGCGTCAATATGGACATATCGGCAAGCAAACTACTGCGCAAAGTCGCGCGGAGATTGCCTGTGCGCGACGCCCAATGACGCTAATCTCAGGATGCCCCCAAACTGGGCGCATCGCCTCGCCACGCCCCCTGGGGACCAGCCCCCCGCCAGGTTCATGTTATGTGTGATACGTATCAGTAGGAGGCGTCGCGAGTGGGCGGGAGGGGCACGCAGAGTCGTTTGGCCATTGGAGGGTTGCATGGAGTCGTGACAGATGCAGTCATGCGGCGGCCCACGACGCCTCCCACCACACGCTATCGTCATGCATGCGTAGATCATGTGCATGCAAGGTAATCCCGCACGCGGGGAGCAGCGAATGAGGCCGTTTTGCGATTTTGGTGTGGCCATTTTGTGGCTGGAGGTTCACTGGGGGAGGCTGGGTGACCAACCAGCGCCTCAATCGAATGGATCGTATCCTCGGGTTGGGGGGGGGTCTGGGAGGGGGCGGGGGGGGGCTGCCACTCTGGCCAACCAACTTCAACTTCTATTGCAGCGTATCATCTCCCCATGGGCCGATCAATTCCATGGGGCAATGTCGGGGTCCAGGTGCATGTCCATCGTGCACGTTGCCGCAACTACTACATCCGTTCAGCCGCGGCCTACTAGACTGATTTTGCGTTGGGCAGGCAGAGGACGTCCGATGAGCTCTTTGGACCGATGAACTCGATGAGCGTCGGACGAACGCAACACTCACACACGCACACACACACACACACACACACGCAGCCGCAATCCGCACACCATGAAGTTCGACGTCCGCGATGACTCTGGCGTATGCGACACCAACCGCGGCACCACGACACGCATCCCAGAGTACGACGACTTTTTCGTCGGAACCGGACCATTCAAGACCTGCTCTAACTGCATTGCAAAAATTTGCACTCTGCAGGTGAGGTCTATATGAAATGAAAGAAGGGATGGATGGAGGGTGTGTGTGTGAATGGAATGACAAGGGCTGGGGCTGAAATGCAAAGGATGGGTGACAATGGTGAAAATGGATGCAGAGGGGAGGGTATCCTAGATCATTGGCACTGGCCGTTTCCTTGTCACATCTTCATCAGATGACAACGTTCCGTTCCCTAGGGTTACACTCTTAACCCTGAACCCTAAACCCTTGACAAACACAAAAGCCATCAACCCCGAGCCCACTTCACCACAGATCTCCTATGGCGACATTCCGTTTGAGAACAAGGCGACCGCAGACAACATGATTGACTGGCTGGCAACCGGCTTCTCCAACGTGTTCAACGAGCGGAAGTGGCTGGACCCATTCCAGTCCCAAGACCCGCCATTTGCAGAGTGCGACTACCAGGTCAGATCCACCACATGTCTGTGTGTTTGTGCCTACAGGTTTGCCATGCAAGCATCCGACACCTCCTCCTCTCTGTCACTCCACAACAGGCTCGGGGTGAATGCGTCTACAATGCTGGTGTCACTGTTGTCGACAAGTGGCTCAACTTGCCCACCCGAATGCGCATCTACCAGGTGCGTGCCGCCTCATGCTTGCACTGGCCTCAAGGGTGGGGTGGGTGTTCAGGGAGGGGGTATTGAACAGCCCCGTTGCATTTCATTTGCTTTAAGCAAGGCAGTGCGAGTGGGTCTGCACAGGTTTTACATGTGCACGCGTGGTATGACTCCAGGGCGTGAGTTCAAGCCTAACACTAGGGTGGCTGTACTTGGAGAGACCGCGAGGCCATGCAGTAACACGGGGTTTCCAGCTAAGCAGGCTACTCTTCTACTAGAGACACCCGCCGATACTCCAGCACACTTGAGTACTAGAGTACCGCCGGCTCCCGGCCGATAGACTACCGCTCCCGCCGGCTAGACTACCCCAAACAGCGGTCTCTGAGAGACATGTCTGGCAAGGAGCATATAGGAGAGGACCTTCCTCAGGGTCACAGTAGTGGCCTTGTGGCCAGTCAAGCCGGCAGAGCCGACTGGCGCTGACTGGAACGGTCCCCGCCTGGCAGTGCATGGCTGTCCAGCTCTCGTTTGCATGGGGCTCAGCCGGCGCCCCATGCCTCATGCATGGCCAGGTCCCACCCACCAGGGGTGCATGGACGACAGAATTGTCATGGAGGCTGCCTGAAGACCTTCCAATGCAAGTCACCAGCAGACGAGCGACCCCGAGGATGAGTGCGGTGACGAACGCTGCGATTGGTGAAGCGGATTTACTCTGTGTTGCCTCGGCGGTCGCCACCGCTGAAGCCGTGATGGTAGCCCGCCTCCACGGGCAGCCATCTTGACCAATGTCCAGCATGCATAGACGGGCGCCAGCTCCTCCGCTCATCGATCAACTCGTCGAGATCGGTGCCGCATGGCGTCCTGCATGGGGGGAGGATAAGGGCCGTCTCCCAGCACGGGCCGCGGCAGCGCCGCGACCACTCGCCAAGCCATGGCAGCGCCGGGCAAGCCGCTCCTGAAGTGTTCCACCGAGGGGCAGTCTAGCAGGAGCCGGGCCAGTCGTATTTTACCCCGCTCGTCAGCGGCACGGAGATCCTCGTCACCAGCAGCGCCGCATTGCTGGATCCAGGGCTCGGCGACGAGAACGCGCCTCCGTTAATCGAGCCCCAAGCGAGGACATGCAAGCGAGGACATGCAAGCGAGGACATGCAAGCGCAAACAAGGTCATGCGACCCTCATAGCCTGATTTTCCAATCCGGCACAACACGGGTCAAACCTCGACCACGAGCCTGTCACACCCTCTTTCTCCTGCTGCACCAATATCTCATGATGCACCATCTATCCGCCCTGATGCAGGAGGAGTACTCGTTGCCCACCATCCCTGGCCAGCAACCCCGCAAGTCCAACCTTGCCGAGGACATCACTCTGACGTTTGAGTGCACGGATATCCCGGTAAGTGGAGCAAGACGCATCACCCGCCTAGAGAATGGCATGTGCCCCGTCGCGTGCAATGTCCACGTTGCTTGCACAGGCATGCAATCGCTAGCTATGGGCATCGCTTGGTCGCTCCATGTCTGCCATGTGTCATTACCAGATGCCAGCCATGTGTCAGTGTCAGTTGCCTGCTAGTGAGCGTCGCAACACAACTCAAAAAATCGTGTTCCGCTGAGCTCTTGCCTCACTTTGAACTCTCCTCCACGCAGCAGGTGACTGCCCCTTCACATAGTGTCACATAGGCCCACCCATAGGGTAGCGTTGTGGCAATTGCACATGCTGACTGCTTGATTCCCTCGAAACGTCTGCAGTCGACCAAATCAAGCATCTGCGACAACGAGTTGTACAAGGTTGCCTCCACCATCGGAGGCGTCGCGGCTGGCTTCGCACCTGAGATTGGCATTGCTCTTGGCGGCGTGAGCCTCATCTGCATGAGCGCGTAGGTCCAAACTACCGGCCGAGCCTCGGGAAGGCCTCAGGCTAGGCGCCTACGAGGCGCCTCGTGATCCACCACCATGAGGGAATAAGGGCTCCGTTTTGGGCCTTGCATGTTTTGACAACTTGCCATAAAGACTGTCGCCAAACACGCGCACCGCTACCCAAGGAATAAAACAACTCCCTTTTGATCCTTACTAAATCACATGGTGTGTGTAGTTGCTCCGGTGGGCTACCACACTTGAGCTTGGTGCACAGATTCGTATGTGAGCGCACCTGGTGAGACAGGGCTGCGCCTCTGGCCCACTTTGGTGGGTAACGCCCCTTTAGCGATCATGGCGCCTCAGCCAGGCGTCCCGAGAAAGTGCAAAGTCCCCAACAGTCCACTCGGGGTCTTTAGCAACGCATGAGTGTGGACTCTGCATATATAAAAAGGTGCCCCTCGCCGCCCCTCACCAGCAGTTTATAAAGAGTTGTAAGCACTGTCTACCTCCCCCCCCCCACCTCCACGTACCTGAAGCGGGAGGGCGGGAGCCTGTCGGCGGAAGCCCACATGCTGGCTCTCGCCCAAGGGATAGCCAAGTACAGGGAGCTGGGGGAGGTGCTAGTTTTGGGGGACCTCAACGCCCGCACCGGCCAAGCGGACGACAGGGGGGGGCACGACGCCGAGGGGGGTGACCCCGCCCTCGCGCTGACCGCTTGGGACATCACACGGGCTGGGCGGGTAGGACAGCGGACGTCTGCCGACCACGGGCCGCAGAACGCGCACGGGAGGGACATGATTAGACTGTGCCGAGACACCGGGATGGTGATTCTGAACGGGCGCTTGCCAGAGGATGAGGGGGGAGCACACACATTCCATGCAACAGGCAGGAATGCGCACAGCGTTGTTGACTACCACGTTGCATCGCCGGCACTCATGTTTAGCGAGACGGGGGCCCCGCGGGAGGGGGCCACGCTCAGGGTGCATACGATCCCCACCCTGCCAGGCTGGAAGGGGTCCTTTGACCACTGCCCAGTTGTGCTGACCATGGGCGAGGCGGCCGGTGAGGCGGTCGCCACGCCACACCCTACCATGCCATGCACCACGCCAACTAGATTTAGGTGGCCTGAGGGGGGGGAGCGTGCCTACGCACGGGAGCTGCAGGGGGTGGCGGCAGAGATCAAGGGGGCGCGGGAGGCCCCCACGGTAGATGAGGAGCAGGCGCTCCTAGAAGGGGCGGTTGAGCGGGCAGCGCGGGCGCTGCACGCGTCAGGGGCGGCTGGGGCGGTGCTGGTAAAACCAGGGGGGGGGGCGCATCAGTGCGACCACACATGGTATATGCCCAGGAGTGCAAGGAGGCACGGCAGGCGTATCGAGAGGCCGAGAGGGCGCACGGGGCGCAGTCGACGCTGACCTCAGCAGCGTTCAGGGCGTATAGGCAGACCACGCGACGCGTGCGCCGGGCATGGGAGGCCCAGGAGTACGACGCTATGCTCAAACACATGCATGGCGCCCCCAGGAAATTCTGGCGCAAGGTTAAACCAGGGAGCCAGGGAGGGGGGCTGAGGGATGTAGAGGGGTGGACGACCTACTTTGAGGGCCTGGTTGGGGGCGAGCATGCCCATGGGGAGCTGCAGGAGGGAGGGAACCCGTTTTCGGATGCCTCCGAAGGAAATAAGCAGCGGGCACGAGTACTCAACGCTTGGATCACCGAGGACGAGGTGAGCACAGCCCTCCTGGGCATGGCGGCGGGCAAAGCGCCGGGCGTGGACGGCGTACCGGTGGAATTTTATCAAAGGGCATGGACTGGGGAGGGGGACACAGGGGGTGGGGGAGATGTGGAGGGGAGCGAGCCGCAACACGCGCTGCTTGAACCGATCACACATCTACTCAATCGGGTCTTCCGCGAGGGGTATCCCAAAGCATGGCACATGGGGGCAGTCACGCCGGTGCCGAAGAAAGGCAATCTGGACGAGCGGGACAACTATAGGGGCATCACGGTGGGTGGGGCGCTTGCTAAGCTCTATAGTCTGGTGCTACTCCGCAGACTAGACGACCTTGCTGAGAAGGGCGGCCATAGAGCCGCCGGGCAGGCAGGGTTCCGGAAGGGGCGGGGGACCCCTGACAATGCCTTCATCCTACAGCACATGATTGAGAGGCGCAGCCATGAGCGAAAACCGCTGTATACTGCCTTCATCGACTTTAGAAAGGCATACGACTGCGTGCATCGGCAGCTCATGTGGGAGTGCCTTAAGAGCCTGGGGGTGGGGGGGGCGTTTTTAGCAGCCCTGACATCACTGTACGATGGGGCTGGCATGTGCGTGCGCATAGACGGCACGGTGGGACCAGGCTTCACCACACGCCAGGGGGTCATGCAGGGCGACCCAATGTCGCCGCTTTTGTTTGGGCTGTTTATCGACTCACTAGAAGGGGAGCTTGACGCACAGATGCCAGAGGTCGGGGTCCCCCTAGGGACAGGAGCAAACAGGCGGCTCCTACGGTTACTCTTGTATGCAGATGACCTCGTGCTCATGGCAGAGACGCCGGAGGCGCTCCAGCGCTTGCTAGATGCACTTCACGTTTTTTGCAGGACGCACGCTCTCACTGTCAATGTCCGCAAATCTGAGGGGGTGGTGTTTAACGACCAGTACTGCCCGGTCACGAGCGCCAGGGGAAGGGTGACCCTGAAGTACGCTGGTATGGACCTGCCCATCAATCACGAGTTTAAATATCTGGGCATGCTTTTTGGGAGCCGTCGGGCAATAGGCGCGGGGCTGGAGCAGAGGCAGGGGGCGGGCCAGCGTGCACGCTTCGCCCTAGCGCGCAGATACGATGCCATGGGCCTCCACAACGTGGGAGTAAAGGCGCACCTGTTCAACGCACTGGTGCGACCTGTAATTAACTACGGGTGCGAGATCTGGGGCCCAGGGTTGATGGCGGGGGCGGGCATGGGGGTACAGGGGATCTTCTCGGGGGCAGCCGACAAGTGGGGGTTGGCTGGAGGGGACGGGGGCCCCTCCAAGGCGGCGCGCCGCAAGTGGCGCGCCATGGAAGCCCTGCACTTGCAATCTGTGCGCGAGGCCCTCCGTATTCGCAGGTGTGGGCAACAGCTATCGCTGCTGGCGACGGAGGTGGGCTGGCGACCGCTGTCGACCGACTGGCTGCGGCAGGCGGCGCGCTTCTGGGCGAAAGCGCTACGGCGGCCGGATGGCGATCTGCTGAAGGCGGCAATGCGGGAGAGCTGGGAGCTAGCGGCGGGTGGCGTGCGAGAGAGCTGGGTGGCACAGCTGAGCGAGTGCCTCAGCACAGTGGGGCACACGCTGGTGTGGGGCCAGGAGGCGGGGGGCATCGCCCGCCTGCTAGAGACAGCAGCGGCAGGTTGGCTGGCATCAGAGACCAGCACACCAGAGCTGCCAGAGGACGCCAACCAGCTCAGCGTCGTCCGCTCAGTGCCTGACTCATGGTCACACCGCTTCAAGATGCTTACTTACTTGCGGTGGATGGCAGACGACTGTGGCGGCGCACCAATGCTCTGGACGGGGCTGAACAGCGCCGCCCAGATCACGACACTCGCACGCTTTAGAATGGGGCTGCATGAACTGCAGATAGAGAAGGGGCGCCACACGGCGCAGGCAGAGCCACGCAGCCAGAGGCTCTGTCGCCTTTGTGGCATGCGGGAGGATGAGGCACACGTGATTTTTGAGTGTCCAGCGTATACGGAGACACGCGTACAGTTCCACACCCTTTTCCTGAGCGTCCCTGGGGACGATAAAGGCTTGGATGCGAAGATGCGGGCGTTTATGAACCCCAGCCCGGGGCTACTTTACCCTTGTTTTTGGCGTGACATGGCCAACTTTCTGGTCTCGTGCCTTGATATACGTAACACAAGCCTGGAGATGGTAGAGGATCGGGAGGAATAATTGACCTGAAGCGAACGATGTTTTGAATTAGGAGTCAATGAGGCAGCCACGATAGTGGCGGGGACCCAAGCGTGGGTTCCCGAGGAGCTGCGGTGGACTGTGCCGTTTGCAGTGCACCGCAGCTGGCGCACCTGAGAAATGCCCACGCTGGGTCTCACACGTGAAAGCTGCCTCAAAGATGACGACCTCAAAACGGAGTATGCAGAAGGAACATATTTATCCGCTATAACCGGGGGGCAAGCTTGCTTTCTAACCTATCACCAAATCCCACACTGTTGGTCACTACTGACCGCCTTTTCCAGCCCCTTTCTAGGTAGTTAGGCTTAGGGATGTGCCCCTCACCGAGTCCTTCTGTGCCTCCCCCCTTCAGCAGGGGGGGGGCCTGCGACACGTCCAATGTCGTGCTCGGTGCAACTACAAGGGGTCAGCTTCTGCTCAGAGCCGGGTTAAGGGTAACAGGTTGAGAATCCTGTGAATGCTGGTTGAAATCCCAGTTAGAAAACCCCTTAACACGTTAGAGGTTGCGGCCCGGCTGGATATCCTTTTCGGCCACGTCTTGGCCTTTCTCCCCACGGGGGGATGTCTCTTCTGGCAATTGGCGACGAACCTGCCTTGCGTTTTCCGTTTCCCAACATGCGCTCACCGACTTCAACAAGCGTTTGCTGCCGCTGCGGTAGGGGACCTAGGGGTGCGCCCACGCTCTTTACAGAGTTGGGGTTCCCTACCACCAACAGCCAGCCATCTCAGTAAGGTGCTCGGGCCATATGGCGCCGAGCACGGTCTTATACGCCTTTAGAGGTGTCCCTGACTGTAACATCCATCATCATCATCATCATCATCAAGCACACCCACCCCTCTTCGTCGTCCTTCCAGCCGACCCTGCAGCCAACATACACGCTGCCCAATCTACCCCGCCTACTTGTCTACAAGCCTGCTCGTGCGTCCCGCCGTTGACCCTTGGAACTCCTGCTCACTAGCTGAGCAATAGCTGGACAAGCCTCTTACCCAACCCTCTAGTGGGACCCTCTACCACGCCCCACGCCAGATCCCCGATTCTGTCACATGTTGCATGCGAGATGCTGGAGTTGATCGCCGGGGCTTGTTGCAAGGTAGGGGGGACGTGCATGGAGGTGGCAAGAGGCGGCTGAGGTGCTGATACACGCCAGCGACTGCGAGCATGCCCCCACGCCAGGAGCTACGTGCTCAGGTGGTTGTGAGTGCCAGTCAACGCCAGGGTGCACGGTACGTGAGCAGGCGTACATACGTGCGTGAGGGGGCGTATATACGTACGCCGTGCACGCAGCACTATGCGCCTTTTACTTGAAACACAAAACGGCCATTTCTCACGTTCCTGTGCTTGGATCGAAACCATTCCACTTGCATTTGAAAGCTTGTAACAGGGGCTATCCAGATCACTGCTCGTATGCAGCATTTCACTGCAGTAGGGGGTGGGCCTTGGGTTCTGCTGCAGCACCACGCACGCGCGCTTGCAACGCTGCACACAACAACGGACGCAACTCCCTGCCCTCTGCCTGGATTTGAACCGTTCGACTTGAATTGTAAAGCTTGTAACACGGGCTATCTGTATGAACTCAGTATGCAGCAGTGCACTGCAGTAGGGGGGCGTGCTTGCGGGGGTGCTGCAGCACACCACGCGCGCACGCGCTCGCACCGCACCACAAGCAAAAACAGCAGCAAATCCCTGCCCTCCAGGTCGCGCACTGGATGGCCCTTTCTATCAGCTTTCCAATGCATGTTTTATGGTTGCGATCCCAGCACAGGAACGTGAGTTATTGCCGTTTATGTGTTTCAAGTAAAAGGCGTATAGTGCTGCGACGTCCCGATTTTCGCACGCGTACGGCCAGCGTACGTACGTATTTCCAAAAAATACGTGCGTACGTACGCTCCAGACCCGTTATACGTACGTACCGTGCAACCCGGGTCAACGCAGCGGCTGGTCAACCGTGCATCTACCCCTGACCCTCCCTGGCCCCTGACGCTCCCTGGCCGCTTCAGCGGCCATATCGGCCTGATGCAGGCCGATACATCGTGGGGCGCTGCGGGGGGCTAGGGGGGGCCCATTCAGCGGTTCACACATTTCTCGAGTTACGGCTCCCATATCTCCCATAACAGAGACGGACGGGATTGAGTTACGGGGGTTACAGTTGCAGTCGCGGCTCTCACTCTCAGCTTGCTACAGTCTTCACCTCCCACCTAACGCGATTGCAACACATCTGCCCTTCTTTAGTCTGGGGCGTACGCCTAGACTAACTGCCGGGGTTCGCTATCATCCATCTCTGAGGCGCGCATTACCCACATTCTGGAGGTGCGGCTCAAGCGCGTCGTCGATTCCCCCGTTCGACGAGGCTGAGGGCGCAACGCGATGGTGAGTAGGCGCGCAACACCTGTCTCGGCGGATGGGTGGGAAATGGGGGACCCCAATCGCATGCATCCACGCGCCCAGCATGCGCATGGAGGAGCCGAATGGTGTTGAATGGGGTGATTGAGGTGACTGAGGCGAGTTTGCAACGCCATGACAAAACTCATCCGCTTGAAATAACCTCACACAACCACAAACACACACACGCACACACACACACACACACACACACACACACACACACACACGCATCCACACACACACATACACACACACACACACACATGCATACATGCACACATGCACACAAGCACACATGCACACACACACACACACACACACACACACACACACACACACACACACACACACACGCATATGCACACACACACAGGCACACAAACACACACAGAGCTGGCAGCAAGGGGCCACCGGAGTAGAAGCACCACCACCGGAGTAGAACAGCACCCCCAGCAGCAGTCCCTACCACATTCCCAACGCCTGAGGCGCCGCATTCACTTGCGCGGATCAGGCGGCACCTCAGGCGTGCCGACCGCCTCAGGTGTCGCCTGAGGCGGCGCCTGAGGCGCACCCCTAATCGCCTCAGGCGCCGCCTTAGGCATCCTCCCAACCGCCTCAGGCGCCACCCCAACAGCCTCAGACGCCCACCACCGCCTGCGGCGCACCCCCGACCGCCTCAACTGGCTGCCGGGCTAGGTTGTGCACTCGCGTGCGTGCAAAACCTTGCCCCACAAAAAAAAATTGACCCACGCACACCGCAGACCCACCCCTCTGAATGATGGAAACGCGACTGATGGCCATGCTTCATCATGTCGTGCTGGCACTGGCTGCAGCGCTGGGTTCTGCACACGTGTATGTGCAAGACCTTGCCCCACACAACAAGAGACACCACTGACCCACGCGCACCGCAAGGCCACGCCTCTGAATGACGGACACACTACTGATGGCCATGCTTCATCAGGTCGTGCTGGCACTGGCTGCAGCGCTGGGTTCTGCACACGCGTATATGCCAGACCTTGCCCCACACAAAAAGAGACACCACTGACCCACGCACACCGCAGGTCCGCCCCTCTGAATGATGGCCAAGCGACTCATGGCCGCACTGGCACTGGCCGCGCTGGCACTGGCCTCAAGTCTGGGTTCCACACACGCGTACGTGCAAGACTTGACCTCAACGAGCCCCTCTCCCCCAAGCCCTGGCATCTACCCGCCGCCAGGCCACCCAGGCGATGCCGTGGCACGCCACTTGTACCGGAACGTGGTGCTCGGTGGCACGGACACGTGGATGAATGGCAGCTTTCATCAGGTGCGTTTTACACACGTGCGCACATACACACACAGAGAGAGAGAGAGAGAGAGAGAGAGAGAGAGAGAGAGAGAGAGAGAGAGAGAGAGAGAGAGAGAGAGAGAGAGAAATGGAGAATACGAGAGAGAGAGAGAGAGATAGAGAGAGAGAGAAAGAGATGAACGGCAGGCCAAGGTAGGCGGTTTCTGGTCATCAGCACACGCACACACACACGTACATGCACACACACATTCACACACACACACACACACACACACACATACACGCACACAAATAAGGTACCGGCATGTGGGCAAGCATCCTTGTAACGCCTTGAAATGGGATTGCGTGAAGGCAGACGTAGACACATCTCTGTCAAACCCCCAGATCCGCGCCGCCTCGCCCTCCCTCCCCCTCCCTTGCCTGACGCCAGAGAAAAGCATGCTAAGCTAAGCCTAGCGCAGGTTAACAGCCCATTGCCTGAGCATGGGGCGACGCGTTGGCAGGCAGCCGGCGAGTGGCTACCATCATGCACACGTAGTTGCAAGGGCCAGAACATGCCGTAGGTCTAGACGGTGGTACTAGGACTAGGAGGTTTTCTTTGATGGAGAGCCGATGTTAATGTTACCGACTGGGATAACGGTGGCAGTAGCAAGAGAATGTGTGTGTGGTGGGGGCGGGGGGGCGAGCAGAGCTCCGAAGCAGGAAGCAGGCATTGACCGGGCACGGAGACCGTTGGGCTGGTGGGGAGGGGCCAATGTTACTGGCGCTGGCGCTGTGGCGCTGGCGCTGCCACTCGGTGCATGGGGGTGATGACGAAGTTGTTTTACAATCCACTGCCGGCGGTCACACGTTCGGTTCCGGGGTGGCATGCCACGCCCACGAATAACGGGGGTTCCCTGCCCCCAGGAGCCAGCCATCTCAGCAAGGCGCTCGAGCTGAGCGCACTGCAGTTTCTTGCTTTTTTGTTGGTTTTCTACTTAATCCCTAGATGGGTAGAAAACTGGAGTTTTTGTCGGAAGCTACTTTCTAAGTGTGAAGTGAGAAGTACGGAGCGCCTCTTAATGGTGCTAGCACCCCAAGATTCCTATCCGTCTTCTTGGTTCGCTAGCACCGCTCCCTTTTCAGCTTCCAGTTCCGTTGTCAGCCTTTGATCTACCACCCACCCACCCTGATGAATCGTGGTGTCCCACCGACTTTTGAGTTTGAGCGAGTTAGGGAGAATGGTGCCTAGCTGCAGAGTCCGGCCGCTCGACATTGGTCGTGGGTGGTGACTGCCATGCCTTACGGCGGGTCACCATCTGCGGCCGGTGGAGGTCAGGCTCTGCCCCAAGCCGTGGCCGTTGTCACGCGTGACTGTAATCAAACGAACACTACTGAAAGGCTGAGACAGAAAGGGACAACGCGATGGCAGGCAGCCGCCGGTAGCTGCCGTTCGCACATGTGATTGTAAGGGCCAGAACTAGACCTGGGGAGACCTGGGGACCTGACCACAAGTCTGTTACCATGATAGCTAGTGGTGCCATACAGCCTATCCTATACAGTCTGTGCTATACAGCCTGTACTATTCAGCCTTCCCTATACATCCTGTGCTATCCATCAACAATTGGGCATCTGCATGCGCACAGGTGCTCCACAGCAAGCGAGCATTTTTCCTCACTAGTGGCGCGGAACCGACTGTTCTATCCACCACCAATTTTTCATCTCCTTGCAATCTGCACATTGGTAGGCTGGCGCGCTGCGTGGCCTGGGCGGCTCAACTAGTAGAGCTCTCCTGGACGTGTAGTCTAGGCCTAAACCCACGCCCCGGGGTGCTCTGGGCGCGTTAATGTAAAAACTGTAAAAATGTGCCATCTGCATGCCCACTTGATGATGGATAATGACATTGTTGTCCATGGCATGGCGCAGGTGCTCGACAGCAAGCAAGCGTTCTCTCTCACGATGGACCTCGACTTTGACATGTACAATGACACCAACGCTGGCGGTGAGTCTGCCCATGGTTGTTCAACCTGGCGTTTAAAATGATGGTTGCTTGTTGTCCACAGGAGTTCTCCAGAGAGCTCCTAGAAATTTTATTATGATCAAATGAGGTGTCTTCTCCTTCTCTTCTTTCACCTGTTCTCCCTCCTCCTTGACTCTATTTTGACACGTTGAATGCCACGGACGCTGGCGGTGAGTCTGCCCCTGGTTCTTGACCCCCGCGGTTGAAACATTGGTTGCCTGTAAAGAGCTCCTCAAAGTTTTAGTATAATCAAATCAGGGGTCTTCTCCTGCTGTTCCCTCGCCTGTTCTCCATCATCTTGGACCTTGACTTTTTCACGTACAATGGCACCGACGCTGGCGGTGAGACTGCCCCTGGTTGTTGAACCTGGCGTTTAAAATGATGGTTGCTTGTTGTCCACAGGAGGTCTCCAGAGAGCTCCTATACATTATATTTTGATCAAATCAGGGGTCTTCTCCTTCTGTTCTCCCTCACCTGTTTTCCCTCACCTTGGGCCTCGACTTCAACACGTATAATGGCACAGACGCTGGCGGTAAGTCTGCCCCTGGTTGTGGACCTTGGCGGTTGAAATATTGGTTGCTTGTTGTCCACAGGAGTTCTCCAGAGAGCTTCTAGACATTATATTATGATCAAATTAGGGGTCCTCTTCGGCTGTTCCCTCACCTTTTCTCCCTCATCTTGGACCTCAACTTCGACACGTACAATATCACCGATGCTGGCGGTGAGTCTGCCCTGGTTGTTGACCCTGACGTTTGAAATATTGGTTGCTTGTTCTCCACAGGAGTTATCCAGAGCTCCTAGAAATTATATTATGATCAAATTAGGGGTCTTCTACTTCTGTTCCTCACCTGTTCTCCCTCCTCTTAGACTCTACTTTGACACGTACAATGCCACCGACGCTGGTGGTGAGTCTGCCCCTGGTTGTTGACCCTGACGGTTGAAATATCGGTTGTTTGTGGATCGCTCCCGAAAGTTATATGTGTATCAAATCAGGGGGTCTTGTCCTTCTGCCCCCTCACATGTTCTCCCTTCTCTTAGACTCTTCTTTGACATGTGCAATGCCACCGACGCTGGTGGTGAGTCTGCCCCTGGTTGTTGAACCTGGCGTTAAAATAATGCTGGCGTGTTGTCCACAGGAGGTGTCCAGAGAGCTCCTAACAATTAAATTCTGATCAAATTAGGGGCCTTCTTCTCTGTTCCCTCACCTGTTATCCCTACTGCTGAACACACAAGCCCTTGCCGTACCGCATGCTCAGGGCGCTTGATCCACGAATCGAGACTCGTCCTAACCGAGGCCTTGTGTCCTCCCTCTGTACCGTTTCCCAACACAGATCCAACCCACCATTTTGTGCCATATGGTGGTGGAGGCCTTGTGGGTCTGCTACACACTTGCCAACACACGCAAGACCTTGCAGTGCCGCATCCGCAGGGCGCCTGCTCCACGACACGAGACTCGTCCTTACCGATGCCTTCGTGTCCTCCCTCTGCACCGTTTCCCCAACACAGAACCAACCCGCCATTTTGTGCCATGTGGTGGTGGATGCCTTGTGGGTCTGCCACACACTGCCAAACACCCAAGGCCTTGCAGTGCCGCATGCACAGGGTACCTGCTTCACGACACGAGACTTTTCCTGGCATGCCTTTTGGGCCTCTTCTTGCACTGTATCCAAAGACAGAGACAGATCCAACCTGCTGGCATGTGCCATGCTGGGGCATGCCTTGTGGGTCTGCTTAACACTGCCAAACACGCAAGGCCTTGCCGTGCCCCGCATGTGCAGGGCGGCTTCTCCACGACACGAGGCTCGCCCTGGCAGATGCCTTTTGGGCCTCTTCTTGCGCTGTATCCAAAGACAGAGACAGATCCGACCTGCTGGCATGTGCCACGCTCGGGGTTGCCTTGTGAGTCTGTTAAACGCGTGCCAAAACACGCAAGGCCCTGCCTTGTTGCATCCGCAAGGTGCCTGATCCACGACACGAGGCTCGTCCTGGCAGATGCTTTCATGTCCTCCCTTTGCACCGTTTCCCAAAAAGATCCGAACCGCCGTGGTGTGACGCATGGTGGATGCCTTGTGGGTCTGTCATGCACTGCCAAAACACCCAAGGCCTTGCCGTGCCGCATCTGCAGGGCGCCTGCTCAACGCCACGAGGCTCGTCTTGGCCGATGCCTTTGGGGCCTCTTATTGCACCTTTGCTCAAGAAAGAGATAGATCCAAGCCACTAGCATGTGCCCTGAATGTGCCGTGCTTGGGATGCCTTGTGCGTCTGCTAAACACTGCCCAAACACCCAAAGGCTTGCCTTGCCGCATCCGCAGGGCGCCTGCTCCACGCCACGAGAGTCATCTTGGCCAACGCTTTCGGCGTGTCCTCCGATGGCGAGGGCTCGCCAAATGCGCCCATTGCAATCCGCGGCGGCGTTCGCCCTGCGGTAGCGCCGGCCCACTTCAAGAACTCGGGTGTGATGATTAAGTTTGATGCAGGTGTGTGTGGGGGTGGGATGCGTGTGTGCGTGCTGGTGCTGGTGCTGGTGCTGGTGTGTGTGGGGGGGGGGCTTGTTTGTGTGTGTGTGTGTGTGTGTGTGTGTGTGTGTGTGTGCGTTTGTGTGTGTGTGCGTGCGTGCGCCTGTCGGCGCCGCCTGCCCACTTCAACAATTCGGGTGTGGTGATCGAGTTTGAAGCAGGTGTGTGTGTGTGGTGGTGGTGTGTGTGGGGGGGAGGACCCCACACGCTCACACACATACACACACACACACACAGACACACACATGCGTTGCACATGCACACACACACACACACACACGCGCGCACATGTGCACACACATGCACACACACACACACACACACTCTTTGCTGTTTGTTGTGATATTGTGGGAGATTATTCTGAGGCCCTGACCTGCTGGACACACACACACTTACACACACACACACACACACACGCACACACACACACACCGCAGATGTAACGCCCCGGTTCGCCACCCCGGGTGGCGTGATCGCCGACCCCACAAACCCTCTACTCTGGTGGGAGCTGGCATGCGTGGCGGGATCGTACAACACGTGCCTGTCGGTCTCCCTCCTAAAATCGAGCTGGAAGAGCTTCAAGACCGAGTACGGACTGTGCGTGGAAGGCGACCACAGACAGAACTGCCTCGTGGGCGGCCGCATCGCGCCGCCGCCGCACGCGCCGCCGCAGCCCTCACCGCCGCAACCCTCGCCGCCGCAGCCCTCGCCGCCGCAGCCCTCGCCGCCGCAGCCCGCGCCGCCTACGCCGCTGCCACCCGCGCCACTGCTGCCCGCGCCACTGCCGCTCGCGCCGCTGCCGTCTGCACCACCACCGGCCGAGACCCTCGCCCAAATGGAGCGAGTGGCCAGCTGGCAGCTGGTGAACCCGGCCAGGTACCTATCTACCTACTTACCTACCTACCTACCTACCTACGTACCTACCTACCTACCTACCTACCTACCTACCTACCCACCTACCTACCTACCTACCTACCTACCTACCTACCTACCTACCTACCTACCTACCTACCTACCTACCTACCTACCTACCTACCTACCTACCTACCTACCTACCTACCTACCTACCTACCTACCTACCTACCTACCTACCTACCTACCTACCTACCTACCTACCTACCTACCTACCTACCTACCTACCTACCTACCTACCTACCTACCTACCTACCTACCTACCTACCTACCTACCTACCTACCTACCACCCACACCACCATCCACCCACCCACCCCTACCTACCTACCTACCCACCACCCACCCACCCACCCACCACCCCACCCCACCACCACCTACCTACCTACCTACCTACCAACCTACCCACCTACCTACCTACCAGGTACCCGCGCGACAGCTGGGTGCAGGCTGCGGGCTACACCGGGATGCTAGCGCTGGCAGAGGTCTCGGCCAGCCCGCGGTTTCACGACGCGATGATGGCGATGGGCGCGGGCAACCGGTGGAGACCCGCGGCGCGCGTGTACAACGCCGACGACCACTGCGTGGGCCAGGCCTACCTCGCGTTGTACGCCCTGCACCTTGACCCCGCGATGATCGCGCCAATCACCGCGCGCTTCGACTTCATTTTGGCGCACCCGATGGACGACAAACTTGAGTTCGTCGGCGCGAGGCGGGGCGACCGATGGGCGTGGTGCGACTCGCTCTTTATGGCGCCGCCGGTGTGGACGTTGCTGGCAGCGTTGACCGGCAAGTCAGTCTACCTCGACTTCATGGTCAACCACTGGTGGAAGACCTCCGACTACCTCTATGATGCGGATGAGCATCTGTACTTCCGCGACAGCTCGTATTTTGGGAGGACAGAGGCCAACGGCGAGAAGGTGTTCTGGTCGCGCGGGAACGGGTGGGTGCTTGGTGGCCTCGTGCGCGTGCTGGAGAACCTCCCCGCCAGCCACCCCGCGCGCCCGCGCTTCGAGCAGCAATTTCGCGAGATGGCCGCACGCGTGGTTGCGCTGCAGCAGCCGGATGGCCTGTGGCGCTCGAGCCTGCTTGATCCGGCGAGCTTTCCGGCACAGGAGGCCAGTGGCAGTGGCTTCTTCTGCTACGGCTTGCTCTGGGGCGTGAACCACGGGCTGCTTGATCGAGCGACATATCTGCCGTCCGCGCTCAGCGCGTGGGGAGCGCTCACCGCGTGCGTGCAGCCCGACGGCAAGCTCATCCACGTGCAGCCCATCGGCGCGGACCCCAAGAATTTTCCAGCCAACTCGACAGAGCCCTACGGCGTCGGGGCGTTTCTGCTTGCGGGTCGCGAGGTCTACCGGCTCGACCAGTGATGTCTTTAGCGCCCCGCAGCCCCTAGGGGCGCAATCCGTGAAATTTCGAAAAGTGTGAAATTCAAACTTCACAGTTTTCCCGGAAAATCGCCTCATGCAGGGGCGATCCGAGGAAGTACGACATGATATGTTTCCTTAAGGATGACGCTGATCTCGACCGCAGCAAGTAGGCACCAGAGATGTTTTACAGGTTTTACACACAGTCATCCGGGGCGTATGGTCGGGCCTAGAGTACCACAGCCCCATCGTCTGATCTGCGAAAGTCAAGGCGGTCATAAGGCCTGAGGTGACGCTTGATCCGCGCAAGTGAACTTCACTTAGTGAAGGCGCTGCCTGAGGCGTTGGGATTGTGGTAGGGCAGGGAGGTTTCACAGGTTTTACATGTGCGCTCGATTAACGGCTCGATTAACGGGGGCGCGTTCTCGTCGCCGAGCCCTGGACCCAGCAATGCCGCGCTGCTGGTGACGAGGATCTCCGTGCCGCTGACGAGCGGGGTAAAATACGACTGGCCCGGCTCTTGCTAGACTGCCCCTCGGTGGAACATTTCAGGAGCGGCTTGCCCGGCGCTGCCATGGCTTGGCGAGTAGCCGCGACGAGAGACGGCCCTTAGCCTCCTCCCATGCAGGACGCCATGCGGCACCGATCTCGACGAGTTGATCGACGAGCGGAGGAGCTGGCGCCCGTCAATGCATGCTGGACATTGGTCAAGATGGCTGCCCGTGGAGGCGGGCTACCATCACGGCTTCAGCGGTGGCGACCGCCGAGGCAACAGAGTAAATCCGCTTCACCAATCGCAGCGTTCGTCACCGCGCTCATCCTCGGGGTCGCTCGTCTGCCGGTGACTGGCGTTGGAAGGTCTTCAGGCAGCCTCCATGACAACTCTGTCGTCCATGCCCCCCTGGAGGGTAGGACCTGGCCATGCATGAAGCATGGGGCGCCGGCTGAGCCCCATGCAAACGAGAGCTGGACAGCCATGCACTGCCAGGCGGGGCCCGTTCCAGTCAGCGCCAGTCGGCTCTGCCGGCTTGACTGGCCACAAGGCCACTACTGTGACCTTGAGGTAGGCCCTCTCCTATATGCTCCTTGCCAGACATGTCTCTCAGAGACCGCTGTTTGGGGTAGTCTAGCCGGCGGGAGCGGTAGTCTATCGGCCGGGAGCCGGCGGTACTCTAGTACTTAAGTGTGCTGGAGTATCGGCGGGTGTCTCTAGTAGAAGAGGGGCCTGCTTAGCTGGAGACCTCGTGTTACTGTTACTGTTACATGTGCGCGCCCGGAGGACCCCGGGGCGTGACTCAAGGCCTAGACTACGCGCTACAGCAGGAAGTAGGCACTAGGGAGCGGTGGCGTGCGTTTGCACCGACTGCAGCACACAGCCCGGTGCCGTGTGTCGGGTGTCGGGTGCCGTGTGTCGGAGTGCTCTTGCTTCGCACTTGCGGTCATTTTCACCCGGATCAGCGGAGTGAACAGGCATTGTTGGAACCCACTTGGTTCTCAACTGCTTGGTTCCCACCCCCAGCTAGAAGACGCGTAAACAGTCTCTCAAGCCACTGATGATACCTAAACCCCAAATCCTAAACCCTAAACCTGAAACCCTAAAAACCTGAACCCTAAACTATGTGAAGTGCTGCATACCAGCAGTGATCTGGATTGACCTTGTAACCACATTTCCAATGCAAGTCGAATGGTTGCAATCCATGAAGCACCGAGGGGAGATTTGTGTGCCGCAAACAGGCAACGCTCGAGGTTTTCAGCGCCCACGCCACCGTTCTCTCCGAGGATCTCTGTTGCCAGCAGCTTTGGCGGCGGCCACCGCCATGGGTGTCCGCGATCGCCATCATGCCTACCCTGCGTGTGGTCGCGAGCGCAGGAGGAGCTATCAGACAGGCAGGTGGTGCGCGGAGAGGTATACGGGCAGCTGGAGCTGGAGAGGTATGCAGGCAGGCACGCTGTCTAGGTGAGTAGGCAGGCACCTACTCATACACAATCGAACATGTGTTGAAATCCCAGCACATGTTGATGATGAGATCATGATCTCTCAGTTGGCTTGGGCATGATGGCAATGACGCAACCACTACACTTCCACTAAGTGGCCAAGTCCACACCTACGGGACGCATTCGCCAGCGTGTTTGACTTGGGACACAGCCATGCAGGCATTGGAGTTTGCGAGTAATCACGCCGTCCTCCTATTCGAGGACCTGAGGTGGCTGGATGCCGACTCCAAGGCCGCGCTGAGGCTCGTGTGCAAGGGCGCACGCAGCCTGGTGGACGGTGCGGTGCAGGTGGTGGCCAGCTCGAGCTGGGGCGCATCTGCAAACGACCTCGCCTCCGCGCTCCTGCGCTGGCCTGCGATCAGGGAGCTCACCCTGCTCAACGTGAGCAGCGCGACTGACCTCTCGCCGCTGACCACGGCGACGCTCTCTGGGCTGACGAGCCTGACCGTGCGCGAGACGGTGGGCTCATGCGTGAGTGCCATATGCATGGGCGCATGGGCGCACGCCATGCATGCGCGCATGCCACACGGGCTCCCTCGATCACGCCTGCTCTGGGGTGTCGCACGCATGGCATGGTTGCATGCCAATCCATGCAGTTTCGGCATGTGAGAGCATGAGAGAGCCATGCCTCACGATCTGGCACACGCATGCATGTCCCGCATCCAGGCGCTTGGGACATCCCTGCACCCAGCAGCAGCGTGGCAGCAACGCTCCGAGTGGTCGACATCGGCGGCTGCTACTACTTGCGCTCCATCGACTTCGTTCGCAGCTGCGTGCAGCTCAGGTGCCTGTGGATGACCTCGTGTCACCGCGTGCCAGAGTTCGCCGCTCGGAGCATGCAGCGAGACGCTCGAGGAGCTGTGGATGGCTGACTCGTTCAACGTCAGCAGCCTGGCACCACTGGCAGCGTGCACCGAGCTCCGCAAGCTCGACCTCCGTGACTGCCGCACCGTGCTATGCAACCAGGTAAAGGGCCTGCAGCTGGCGTGCACCCTGCTGGCAGACCCGCAGTCGGTCGAGCTCGAAGGCCTGGTGCACAGGCTGCTGCCCAACATGTCACTCTCCATGCAGAGGGCAGCAGCGACTACACTTGACAGCCTGGCAGCCAACGGTGCACAGAACCAGGCTGCGATCGCTGCTGCCGGCGCCATTCCGGCTCTGGTGAGGCTGGTTGGGCCAAAATCTGGCTCCTCTGCACGTGTGCAGGAGGCAGCGGCACTTGCACTACACCAAATGGAGGACCAACATGCGCAGAACCAGGCCGCCATCACTTCTGCTGGCGCTGTACCAGTCCTGGTGAATCTGCAGCAGTTCGGCACATCTGCAGGTGTGAGGCAGGCTGCAGCGCTTGCACTGGCAAACCTGCCCCACTGAGGCTGAGACTGATTCAGTAAGCGTCTCCCCATCAATCTGGACACGTGGGAACCTACAGTGCAGATCTGCGCCGTCTCTGATCATGGCTCCACATCACCAGCTTCAGCTCCACAGCGTCGGGCACGCGGGAACACACGAAGCAGGCACCAGCGCCTGCCTTAGGTCACAGGCTTTTATGACAGCGCCCGTGTGTGCGTTAGGCTCGATCCACGCCCTGCACTGCCTCTTTAGATGGCAACCCAAGCTTTGTGTTGACACTGCTGGCCATGGCACCCAT
>VFSX01000012.1:652500-675000 GCA_016618255.1 Chlamydomonas sp. UWO 241 | reverse complement strand
TCCCTTAACCCCAAAACCTCTTTAACCCCCAAACCTCCCTTAACCCCAAAACCTCCTTAACCCCCAAACCTCCTTTCACCCCGAGTACGGTACGGTACTCTGGCTCGAGCCTGAAGGCGGGTGGGGGGAGAGGGTGAGGACTGGTGGAGGCATGGCGCTCCTCCGCCAGCCCTCTCCCTGTCCCCCCTTCAAAAGAAAAAAAGAAAAAAATCTCCCGCTTTGGCATCAGGTTAGACACCGGTTTGAGTTTGCTGCTTTCCCAGTTAGGCGTGCTTTTTAGTCCTCTCTGTGCCCCTCCTTTCATTCCCCCACCTGCCCTCTGGCTCAAGCCGGTGGGCAGGTGTGGGGGGGAGGGGGGGGCTGGCGGAGGATTCCCTCCGCCAGTCCTCCCCATTCCCTGTGCACCTGCCTCCCCATCTGCCTTCCAGCTCCCCCCCCTTCCCTTTTCATCCCTCTCCCTATTCGTCTCCTCTGCCTCTCGCCCCCTTCATTCTTCCTCCCTCTCCCTGTTCTTCTTCTCCTCTGCATCTCGCCCTCTCCTCAGCCACCATGCCCGCCTCCCGATTCTTCCACTTTTACTATCCCTACCCCCTCCTCCCTCTCTCTTCTCCCCATTCTGGTCCGTCTCCCCCTCTCACTGCTCTGTTTGCTCGTCCCACGCTCCCCGGTCTTCACCTCCCCGCCCCCCACCTTCTCTCCCACGCCTCCCTCCCACGTTTTGAGTTTGCTGATTTCCCAGTTAGGCGTGCTTTTTAGTCCTCTCTGTGCCCCTCCTTTCATTCCCCCCCACCTGCCCTCTGGCTCAAGCCGGTGGGCAGGTGGGGGGGGGGGGCTGGCGGAGTAGTCCCTCCCTCCCCATTCCGTGTGCCTCTGCCTCCCCATCTGCCTTCCAGCTCCGCCCCCTTCCCTTTCCTCCCTCCCCCTGTTCTTCTCCTCTGCCTCTCGCCCCCTTCCCTCTTCCTCCCTCTCCCTGTTCTTATCCTCTGCCTCTCGCTCTCTTGCCAGCCACCACGCCCGCCTCCCGTTTTTTCCACTCTTCCTATCCCTACCCCCTCCTCCCTCTCTCCTGTCCCCGCTCTGATCCGTCTCCCCCTCTCTTTGCTCTGTTTGCTCGTCCCACGCTCCCTAGTCTTCACCTCCCCCCCCCCCACGCTTCCTCCCACCCTCCCACGCCTCCCTGCTTTCCCTGCCCTCTTCTCTTCTCCCCGTGCTCCCCGCTCATCCTGCCTGTTTCTCTTTCCCTTCGCTGTTCTTATTGGCCCCCCGCATCTCTCTCTCTTTCTCTCTCCCTCCAATCCCTGCCTGCCCCCTTCCCCGCATCTCCCTGTCTTTCTCTCTCCCCCCCATCCCTGCCTGCCCCTTCCCGCCCTGCCTGCACCACCATCCCTTCTTGTCTGCCATTCCCCCCTTCCCTCTCCCTGCCTGCCCACTCCCTGCTTGTTCCCTCTCCCTGCCCTCCCTCCCCTCCTTGCGTGCCCCGCCCCGCCCCCGCCCCCGTGCCCCCCCTCCCTCCCCCTCCGCACAGGTAGCATTTTGTCGTCCTTTGCTTCTACGTCTCCCTCTCCCCTCGAGTCCTTTTCAGCTTTCTTGGCGCCATCTGGCGTGTGCGCTGTGACCGCCAGGCAAATCCTTTAGTCCTGTCGGCTCTGGTGCTCTAGATGGATTGGCTTGCGTGTCCCTGTGTTTTCAGGGGCCACCACAGCTCCGACCGTGCCTTCGGGAGTCTCCGTTCCAACACCAGGGTCTCTTGTTTCCTCTTTGTTCCTGTGTTGCTATCGCTTAGTGTCGGTGGCAGGCTGAGGGGCACGCGACCACCCAAGCCACCCCGGGGGGGGGCACAGCTGCCTTGGTAGCGGGCCCCGGCAAGCTCGTGGAGAAAGAGGTCGCGCTACGGGTGGGCGCCGAACGTGCCCAGAGCCACCCACACCGCCTTGGCACGCATAGCGGTGAACGCAATGCCGAGGTCAAGGAGGCCAATGCCTCCTTGGGCCGAGGGGAGGCGGGAGACCGCAAAGCCGGGGAAGAGGCGGCCTGGGAGGGGGGCCACCTCCTCCGGCAGGCCCGAAGAGGCTGCAAACTGATTAATGCGCAACTGCATGTCGCGCTGAACTAGGAGGAAGGGCGCTAGGGAAGAGGACAGGAAGGCGCTTACATAGACCGCCTTAGAAGCTAGGATCTGGAGGGCGACGTGCGCCCGGCCGAGCGCGTTCAGGCGCAAAGGCAGCCAGGCGAGGGAGGCCGCGGCCATCTTTCCCGGCATGCCGGAGAAAGCGGCAGAGGTGCAGGCGTGGGCGGCGGCGGCTACAAACACCCCCCAAAGACGGATGGGCACGTCAAGGGGGCTGAGGCGGTAGTCACACGGGGCAGCCGTCGAGACGTTGGGGTCAAGAGCCGACGGCAAAGGGCGTGGCCCGGTGAGGCAAACCAGCTCACTCTTCTGAACCAACTGAGCGGGCCCACCTGCGGCGTGGAACAGAACATATGCGTCGCGGGCCGCGGCAGCGGCAGTGTCAACCGGCTGGGCGACAGCAGCATCCCGGGACGCCCTTGTGGCATCAGCGACGATGCCAATTGCGTGGGCTACTGCGATGCCGACGGTAGCCACTGTGGCGGCGGTAGGGCCCGCGATGCCAACTCCTGACACGGTTGTAACAACTGTGCCCGTGGACAGGCCCGCAGCGCTGGAGGCCGGGCCCACAATGACCATGGTGGAGTCATCGGCAAAATCAATGGTGACCGGGGCGGGGTCGCCTGAGGGCAGGACGATGGTGGGGATGTGGCCCGTGGAGGCAAGGCTGCCGAGGTAGCTAACGAGGGTTTGGAAGACGATGAGCCACTCCTGGCAGATAACCGCCGAGCCCTGAGCCAGAGAAGAGCGCACGGGGAACTCGGGGGAGGGGAAGCCATTGACACGCGCGTGGGAGACGGAGCCATGGAGGAGGATCTGCGCACAGCGGATGACGCCCTGCTCCTTGAAGCCCATGCGGCGCATGACATGCACGAGCGAGCCGCGGTCAACGGAGTCGTATGCCTTGGTGAGGTCGCTCTGCAGCATCCAAGCCGGGAGGCCGAGCTCATCGAGGCGGGCTTCCAGGCCCTGGGCGTACCGCACGTTGTCACTGATGTCGCGTCCAACGAGGAACGCGGACTGCGTGATGTCAATGAGGTACTCCAAGGTATGTTGCAAGCGGCCGGAGAGGCCTCCCATGCGTGCGGCTACCCCGCCCTCCGAGGCATCTAAGCTGCTGCGCGGTGGTGGTGGAGGGAACCGGTTGGGACCCTTGTGGGGGCCCGCCAGGCCCGCAACAGCGACCCCGTGAGCGGCGATCACCGTCTCCCCAGCAATTGTGCTGCGGCGCAGGGGCAGGGGAGGGGACCAACCGGATCCCATTGAGTGACCACCCGGTACAGGACCACTGAGGGAAGGAAGAAAGGACCAAGGCACTAGTGGGGCAGGGGCTGAGGAGGGGGGGGGAATGCGCCCCCCCGTGCATGGAGCCCACACTCCGGCCAAAGCCTATCTAACGGCGACCTGGTAGGGGACGCGGATAGATGGGGCCGACGGGGGGGCCCGCATGGCCCCCCTCAGAGACCCCGAGCGAGGCGCCCCTGCCCTCCCCGAAGCCCACGTTGCTGAGAGGAGGGGGGGGAGGGAATCGGCTAGAGCCCGCCGGGAGCCCGCCCGGCAACGCGGCACCGGGGTAAGGAAGAGAGAACCTGAGCGTAGATGAGGCAGGAGCCAGGGAGGGGGAGGCATGCGACCCCCCTTGCCCTGAGCCCACTACCAGCCCAAAGACTATGCCTCGGTTTGACTGCCTGGGAGGGGTCCAGTCGGGGTCGGTGGGGGGGCCCGCTGAGCCCCCCGCAGTGCCCCGATGCACGGGGCCCATGCCCTCCCCGTAGCCCACGCTGCTGAGCGGTTGGGGGGGAGGGAACTGGCCGGAGCCCACGGTGGGCCCGCCCGACGCCGTGGCACCTGAGGCTAGCAGAGCGGGCCAAAGCGTAAGAGAGACAGGAGTCAAGGCGAGGAGGGCGTGCGACGCCCCCACCCCAAGGTGCCTACCCCCCGCCCCAAAACTATGACGCGGCGAGCTGGCGGGAGAGGGGACAAGAGGGGGACGCTGCGGGGGCCCACAGGCCCCCCCATAGCGGCCGGGTTTGTTTGGCACGCACGCATGAGGCAGTGCATGTGGAAGGAGTGCCTGCAGGGGGGTGATGAGGCACCGCGCCTCCCTGGCAGAAAGAGTCTCCAAACACACCGGGCAAATTTCCTCGGAGGCTGAGGCAGCGGGAGGAGCAGCAGGCACAGCACTGATTTTTGTTTTGCGACCCGGCGCGAGCCCAGCCCGCGGCGGATTATTTGCGGGGGGCGCTCAATCGTGCAGCACCGCCTCTCCAATTCCCTTGCCCATCACGGATTCTGCAGTTGGTCCGCTCGGTAACGAAACAGTGCAAATAAAAAAATATTACGCCCCTGCGCAAGCCGCGCCTGGTGCAGAATGTATGCGGGAGGCGCTCAATCGCAACGCCGCGCATAAACAGAGCTCGATTTTTTCCCTGGCACGGTCTGGTCCAATCCTGGTGTTGATTCAGCTGGAGAGATAGTTGCGCAGTTGCGGAGCAGCACAGCACTGATTTTTGTTTTGCGACCTGGCGCGAGCCCGGCCCCGCGGATTATTTGCGGGGGGCGCTCAATCGTGCAACACCTGCCTCTCCTGTTCCCTTGCCCATCACGGATTCTGAAGTTGGTCCGCTTGGTCACGAAACAGTGCAGATAAAAAAAAACTGCGCCCCCGCGCAAGCCGCGCCCGGTGCGGAATGTATGCGGGAGGCGCCCAATCGCAACGCCGCGCAGCACTCGGGCTCCTGTGGCGATTTTTTCCCAGGCAGTTGATTCAGCTAGAGCGATAGTTGCGTAGTTGCGAAAAAGTACAGCACTGATTTTTGTTTTGCCACCCGGGGGGCGCTCAATCGTGCGGCACCTCCATCATGTTGACGAATTACAAATTGAGTTTACGTCACACCCTCTTCCAAGGGCCTGCTTATCCCATATAACCAGTGCGCATGTGTGCATGCATCTTTGTCTTTGTGGCTGTGTGTGTCCTGTCTTGTCATGAGTCAAGGTACAGGCGCTCGTTGCTCAGATGAGGAAGTGCGGATCCACCAGCGTCTTGCTCGCCAGGTTGTTCTTGCCCATATGCTTCCGTGCCCACCGCAGCGTCCACGACACCACGTAGACGATGAAAGCGGACGTGGGCACCTACACAATGCGAGATGCAAGCATCGAATTGTGAAGCGTAGTGAGTTCAGGGGGCACGTATGGCCAGGTGTATGTAATGTATTCGACAGACTGAGGTTCGTAAACCAGCAGGAAAAGTGACATGCCAGTGCCTCCTCACGTTGTTGAGCGCGAGTGTGTCAATGGTGCAGAAGAAGAGCGCCTCGTACACGAAGCACTTGAGGTCGTTGCCAAGCAGCATCGTCTTGGTGAAGGAGTTGAGTTGGTCGTGCACAAAAACGGACTCCTCGGCGGCTTGTAGCGGTGGCAGCTGCGTCAGCATCTGAAAGTAAGTTGGGTCGATCACCTGCAGAGCAGCAGTGGCGGCACGTGCCATTCGACGCGATGAACAAGCAAGGGAGGGACACGGGGCGAGCCCTTTCGTCCCAACTCTGATGCTAGCCTCACGATGCAGCTTTCTCAATCCCACGACCTGAGGGTGCGTACTATGAACTGGCAACTGTACAATAAATACCCTCCTCCTGCACGCGGCCTCCCCCACCCAAGCATGAGCCAAAGTGGCCAAAAAGCTGCCAAACTCATATTTTCGAACTTTTTCGTATGCTTTTTCTCGGCCGTCATGGGGTGAAATGCAGCGCTTGCGACGTAATTTGCTTGCTGATGTTCCCGCTTAGACGCTGTTGTCGGCGAGAGACTGTGCGGTGAAGAGACGTCGAAATGCGGGGCGACGAGGTCTTGCTTCAAGACCATTTTCGGCCACCGTTATTTTGAAGCGCGGCCTTGGCGGCCGGCATTTCGCCGTCTCTCCACCGCACAGTCTCCCCCCGACAACAGCGTCTCAGCGGGAACATCAGCAAGCGAATTACGTCGTTAACTCGCGCGGAGATGGCCTGTGTGCGAGGCCCAAGGACGCTAATCTCGGCATGCACCAAAACGGGCGCAGCGCCTCGCCACGCGCCACGGGGACCAGCGCCCCGCCAGGTTCATGTTATTGGTGGTAAGCATCAATGGGAGGAGGCGCGAGGGTGCGGGAGGGGCGCGCGGAGTCGTTTGCCATTGGTTTGCATGGGGGTTGTTGCATCTATCGTCCTGGAGCGGCCCGCGACACCTTCCACCACACGCCATTGTCATGCATGCGTTATCATGTGTATGACAGGCAATCCCGCACGCGGGAGACAACGATTCGCGATTTTGGTGTTGCAGGTTTGTGGCTCATGCTTGGGTGGGGGAGCCCACACTCACACAATAGCCACCCTTCCACCGAAACTAAGCCCTGTCCCTGAATCTCCTTGCCTCGCCGCCTCCCCGTCTGCCCTTCTGCCTCCGTCCCTGGGGTCCATGGGTTTGTGTACCCCCCCCCTCCCTCGCCGAAACCACCTGTCTAATAACCCACCCGCGTCGCGTAGTTCCTCTGCGCGTCATCGATCATCTGCTTGAACGTGCCGGACAGCTCCTTCTGCGACTCGATGCGCGCGTCGTCTGCGGTCTTGCCGACGCCATTGACCAGGATGGACGCGTAGTTGCGGCTCATGCGTTTTGCCTCCATCGACTGTGTGCGTGTTGTGTGTGTGTGTGTGTGTGTGTGTGTGTGTGTGCACGTTTGGGATGTGTGCATGTGCGTGTGTCTGTGCGTGTGTATGACAGCATGACAGAATTTGGGGGGGGGGGGAGGGGCGAGTGGCATGCAGGGCAGTGCACAAGGTGGGCCGACGGTTGACCAGGATGGACGCGTAGTTGCGGCTCATGCATTTTGCCTCCATCGACTGTGGGCGTTTTGTGTGTGTGTGTGTGTGTGTGTGTGTGTGTACGTTTGGGATGTGTGCATGTGCGTGCGTCTGTGCGTGTGTATGACAGCATGACAGAATTTGGGGGGGGGGGAGGGGCGAGTGGCATGCAGGGCAGTGCACAAGGTGGGCCTGTCAGTCTGTCTCCCCCTCCCGCACCTGCCCCACTCTCGATAGATACGCACCCACCCTGCCACCCCCGGTAGGTTTGCACGCACCTGCGCGATGAGTCGCAGCATCTTGGACTCGTACGTGTTTCGCATGTCGGAGGTGATGAAGAGCGTGAACATCTGGTTCTGGTTGAGCGTCTCTGCGTTCTCGCCGTCGTACGTCGTCACCAGGCCGCGCTCTCCTTGAAGGCCCTCCTCCTGCGTGGGGCAGCGAAACCACACGGCAGAGGTGACAGGTGGTGATGAGACGGCATTGCGTTGCGTTAGGCTTGCTTTGGAGGGAGGCAGGTGGACGGGAAGCTTGAGCTGTCAGCCGATTTGGAGCCAAGGCAGCCCCTACTTCGATCTCTGCTGCCTGCAGCCATGAGCTGAGTGCCGTCGGGCCTTGCCCCCTGCGTACCTCCTTGATGGCCTAGCAGCCCCAGGGTTGCCGGCCGTCCCTGTAACTCTCTGGAAAAAGGCTGTTCCTCACTCTCCCCCTCTAGCTCTTTCTCTCACCACCGTGATGGGCTCGTTGTTAATCGAGTTGAGGTTGTTGTCGGAGTGACAACCGCCCTTGTAACTCTATCAAACAAACTTAATGTTGCCCGCTCTCTCCCTTTCCCTCTTGCCCTCTCTCCCTCTCTCTCTCTCTCTCTCTCTCTCACCTCTTTGATGAGCTCATTGTTGATCGAGTTGAGATCGGTGTCGGAGTGCTGCAGGTTGTTGCGGCCGTGGATGTAGTAGCCCGAGTTGCGCTGGTCAAAGATGAAGATGGAGATATTGGCGAGGTAGGCGAGGTCGACAAAGTTGGACACCTGTGTGTGTGGGGGGGGGGGGGCAGCAGGTGTGTGGGGATTTCTGCACTAGCTGTCCCACTGCGGCTCACTGAGTGAGATTTGGACGAGACGAAGAGACGATGGACTGGCACCTGTTTGTCTTCTTTGTCTCGCCCGATCAGATCGGAGAACAGGGACAGGGGAGATGCCCCTGGTTGAGTCATGTGATGCTGTATGACAGGGGACGGGTCTGCTGAAGCCAGCAATCAAAGCTGCTTTGTGTGAACATAACTGGTGATGCCGATGGATGTTGCACTTGTGTGTGAAGCACCAAGCTAAGGCTCGACGGCCGCTCAAACTCACAGGGTTGGACACGTAGCGCCACTTCAGTATGCGGATGATCACAAACTGGCCGAGCCACAGCACGAGGAAGAAGGCAGCCTGCGGTGGGCAGTGTGTGTGTGTGTTTGTGTGTGTGGGGGGGGGGGGGGCGTGTGGGCGTGTCATAGCGACGAGTGGTCACCCGCTTTTGACAGACGCCTTATGCAGACCTCTGGAAAAATATCACCGTTATCTTTGTAACGATCTGGAATGGAATGTATGTGTGTGTGTATGCACGGGGAGGGGCGAGCGGCGCCGGGCGACGAGCGTGCCAGCGGGACTCAGGGCGGGCGCGGTTCGTTTTGTTTTCCAGTGAGCCTGGCATTTTGAGGGCTGCCAAAGCGAGAGACGAGCGAGCCAGGGAGCCGCGAGGCAACAAGGGAGCCTGAGAGTCTCTACATACGGTCGAATATGCCAACATGGGCATCCAACGGACTGTAAAATCCATGGTGATGGTTCCTCCCCACCTCGACACCAAACCTCAGGATGATGGACGTCACGTTATTGTGGTACACGACGTAGTCCTCCGACTGGGGCGTGATGTCGCCGCTGGCAATGACCTACACGTGTGTGCATGCATGGGTGGGTGGGTGGGGGCAGCATGTTGACATCTAGGGCTGGGAAGGAGGGGAGGGGGAGAGGGGGGGGGGGGCAAATCCATGTGTCTGCCCTCTGCAGGCAGCTCCCCACACACACACACACACACACACACACACACACACACACACACGCGCATGCACACAAACAGCACGCACCTCCTGGCCTGCAAGAATAAACACGATGGCGAGGAGCGTGAAGGCCGGGGACGTCACGCGCCGGATGGACATCTCGCTGAACTCATTGGCGATGAGCAGCGTGCGCCAGCAGTTGACGGGGGCACCCTCCTCGCGATTTCCCTCTGCACTCAGCACCTGTGGGGTGCAGCGGGGGGGGGAGGATGGGGAGTGCGGCAACACAAGGGGCGTGAGGGGGGGGGGAGTGAGGCAACAAGAGGGGTGTGAGGGGGGGGGGGGGAGGATTGGGAGTGAGGCAACAAGAGGGCCGTGAGGAGGGGGGGGGAAGAGGATTGGGAGTGAGGCAACAAGAGGGTATGAGGGGGGGGGGTGGAAGGATGGGGAGTGAGGCAGCAAAAGGGGCGTGAGGGGTGGGGGGAGAGGATGGAAGGTGAGGCAACAAGAGGGGCGATGCGCGCGCCAGCAGTTGATGGGTGCGCTCTCCTCACGGTTTCCCTCTGCGCGCAGCTCCTGAGGGTGCAGCAGGAGGGAGGGGAGAGGACGGCGAGCGAGGCAACACGAGGGGCGTGAGGGGGGGGAAGGATGTGGAGTGAGGCAACAAGAGGGGCGATGCGCGCGCCAGCAGTTGATGGGTGCGCTCTCCTCACAGTTTCCCTCTGCGCGCAGCACCTGAGGGGTGCAGCAGGAGGGAGGGGAGAGGACGGCGAGCGAGGCAACACGAGGGGCGTGAGGGGGGGGAAGGATGTGGAGTGAGGCAACAAGAGGGGCGATGCGCGCGCCAGCAGTTGATGGGTGCGCTCTCCTCACAGTTTCCCTCTGCGCGCAGCACCTGAGGGGTGCAGCAGGAGGGAGGGGAGAGGACGGGGAGTGAGGCAACACGAGGGGCGTGAGGGGGGGGAAGGATGTGGAGTGAGGCAACAAGAGGGGCGATGCGCGCGCCAGCAGTTGATGGGTGCGCTCTCCTCACGGTTTCCCTCTGCGCGCAGCACCTGAGGGGTGCAGCAGGAGGGAGGGGAGAGGACGGGGAGTGAGGCAACACGAGGGGCGTGAGGGGGGGGAAGGATGTGGAGTGAGGCAACAAGAGGGGCGATGCGCGCACCAGCAGTTGATGGGCGCGCTCTCCTCGCGGTTTTCCTCTGCAGACAACACCTGTGGGGTGCAGCAGGCGAGAAGGGGGGGGGGTAAGGAGTGAGGCAGCAAAGCAAAACGGAGGATGTGCGCGTCAGCAGTTGATGGGCGCGCTCCCCTCTTGCTTGCCCTCTGCGGTCCGTACCTGTGGGGTGCAGCAGGACAAACGGGGGGCAGTAGGAGTCGGGGGGGGGGGGGGGGGGCAGCAAATCAAAACGGAGGATGCGTGCGCCAGCCGTTCATGGGTACGCCTTCTTCTTGCTTGCCCTCTGCAGACAACACCTGTGTGGTGCAGCAGGCGCGATGAGGGGGGGGGGGTGAGGAGTGAGGCAGAAAGAGGGGTGGTGCGCGCGCCAGCAGTTGATGGGTGTGCTCTCTACGCTGTTGCCCTCTGCGCGCAACACCTGTGGGGTGCACCATGCATACGTGGGGTGGGTGGGGCACGTGTGAGGCATCAAGACGGAGGATGCGTGTGCCGTTACATGATGGGTGCACTCTCCTCACGGTCTCCCTCTGCGGACAGACCTCGTCAGAGCGAGTGAGAGCTGGCCCCTGGTTGCCATCTCCTTCACTCCAGGAATGCATCAGCTCTGCATGCACGCGCACGTGCGTCTAGACCAGGCCACCCAAGTCACATCTTTCGCTGGTTCTGCCACTCTAGTATGAAACAGATGCCGGCCTTGGTCGTTTCACTCCCCAGCACTCCCCAGCACTCCGCTCGGGCCAGGCTCAGTCAGGAGAGAGGGAGTGGAAGGTGGTCGTTCACCCAACTTTCGCGGCTTCTCCCGGCCTAGGATGATGACGTCCACCGTGGTCTGTGTACTGCCCACCGCCTCACTCCCAATGCAACAGTGCGATTTCCAGGCCTCCTTCCAGTCGGGAAGGGGGTGGGTCATCCACCCACCTTTCGTGGCTTCTCCAACAGTCAGGGAAGCAGATGTCGGCCTCTATGTATTCACTCCCCACCTGCTCCCCACCACCCCAATCGCAATGCGGCAGTGTCATGGTCATGGCCAGGCCTCCAAGTGAGGGGCCATTGTCACATCTTGTCGCACAAGTGTAGTACCATGTGAGCTGGGCCTCACGTCGCCACAGCACTATTCAGCTGCCTGAACACAAAAAAGTACACTCGTGTATCGACCCAAAGTCATCCACCCACCTTTCGCGGCTTCTCCCAGTCCAGGAAGAAGACGTCGACCTTGGTCTGCTCGTAGATCATGTTGAGGATGCCGACGGTCTGACCGACGATCGCGAGGTACACGGTGATCTGTGGTAGGGAGGTGCTGGACGTGAGCGGAGGGGAGGAGAGGGGAGGGGGGGGGGAAGGGGAGAGAAGAGACGCCAACGGCAGCAGGTCGTGTGTGTGCGTGGGAGACAGACACCCTGGCCGACGATTGCGAGGTACACAGACGTGGATTGCGGACACGTGATCTGTGGGAGGGGGAAGGGGGGGGGGGGAGAAGACGCCGTCAGCGATTCGGTCGTGTGTGTGCGTGAGCACAGACGCCCTGACCGATGATTGCGAGGTACACGGCGATACGTGGAACGGGGGGAAGAGGGGGGGGGGGAGAAGAGACGCCGTCAGCGTTCGGTCGTGTGTGCGTGAGCGACAGACACCCTGACCGACGACCGCGAGGCACACGGTGATACGTGGAAGGGGGGGGAGGGGTGGCGGAGGGGGGGGAGGAGGGAGGAGAGTGAGGAGAGAGCTTCATCACCAGGGCGACAGACATCGTGGCAGACGATCGCGAGACACATAGTGATATGCAGAAAGGGGATGGAAATAGGGGCGGGGGGGGGGAGGAGAAAGTGAGGCAAAATATAAGAGAGCTCGTAGAGCCCCTCCTATGCAGGCCCTATTATGCAGGTCATATGACCGTGAGTGGGCGATGCCACGCGTAACAGTAACAGTAACACGGGGTTTCCAGCTAAGCAGGCTACTCTTCTACTAGAGACACCCGCCGATACTCCAGCACACTGAAGTACTAGAGTACCGCCGGCTCCCGGCCGATAGACTACCGCTCCCGCCGGCTAGACTACCCCAAACAGCGGTCTCTGAGAGACATGTCTGGCAAGGAGCATATAGGAGAGGACCTTCCTCAGGGTCACAGTAGTGGCCTTGTGGCCAGTCAAGCCGGCAGAGCCGACTGGCGCTGACTGGAACGGTCCCCGCCTGGCAGTGCATGGCTGTCCAGCTCTCGTTTGCATGGGGCTCAGCCGGCGCCCCATGCCTCATGCATGGCCAGGTCCCACCCTCCAGGGGTGCATGGACGACAGAGTTGTCATGGAGGCTGCCTGAAGACCTTCCAACGCCAGTCACCGGCAGACGAGCGACCCCGAGGATGAGCGCGGTGACGAACGCTGCGATTGGTGAAGCGGATTTACTCTGTGTTGCCTCGGCGGTCGCCACCGCTGAAGCCGTGATGGTAGCCCGCCTCCACGGGCAGCCATCTTGACCAATGTCCAGCATGCATTGACGGGCGCCAGCTCCTCCGCTCGTCGATCATCTCGTCGAGATCGGTGCCGCATGGCGTCCTGCATGGGGGGAGGATAAGGGCCGTCTCCCAGCACGGGCCGCAGCAGCGCCGCGGCTACTCGCCAAGCCATGGCAGCGCCGGGCAAGCCGCTCCTGAAGTGTTCCACCGAGGGGCAGTCAAGCAGGAGCCGGGCCAGTCGTATTTTACCCCGCTCGTCAGCGGCACGGAGATCCTCGTCACCAGCAGCGCCGCATTGCTGGGTCCAGGGCTCGGCGACGAGAACGCGCCTCCGTTAATCGAGCCCCACGCGTGGCTGGGGCATATGCCTCCGCATCACACACGCACCCCATCAAGTCAGCTCCCACCCCCCTAAAAACACCTCCCACCTCCCTCCCCCTTTCTCCCGCAATCCTCGCCTTGAAGTTCTCCAGGTCGTTGTTGGGGACCATGAGGTAGAAGACGGTCTGCGGAGGGGGGAGGGAGGAAAGGAGGCAAGGCAGTGAGTGCGGGCGGTGAGTGCATGCATGTACTGCAATTGAGTGGTGCAGCAGCATCCAGGTCGTTGCTGGGGACCATGAGCATGGTAGAAGACGGTATTTTGGTGGAGGAGGAAGGAAGGGGGGCAAGGCAGTGAGTGCGGGCAGTGAGCGCGGGTATGCACCGCACTCAAGTGGTGCAGCGGCATCCTCTAGGTCGTTGTTGGGGACCATGAGCACGGTAGCAGACGGTCTGTTGAGGGAGGAGGGAGGGTGGCGGGGCACGCGCGGCCAGGCAGTCAGTGCGGGCGTGCGCTGCACTTGAGTGGTGCAGCAGCACTAGGGGGCGCAACGCCCCTAGGGGTGCACCCCCCCCCCCCCCCCTCCTCCATCATGTATGAAGCAGCGTGTACAAAATGACGCCAAAAAGCGCCCCCCTCCCCCAAAACTTGCACATGGTCAGTGCGGGCTACCAACTGGCCACGGCCTCTCACCTGCTGCGCATTGCTCTGTCTTTCTGCGCCCCCCACAATGCAGCTACTACACCCGCTGCCAAAGCACCCTCCCGGAACACATAAACAGCATCACCCCCACCACATTCACACACTGTCCCCATCCCCGTCCCCCCTCCCTCCCCCCTCTCACGTTCTGCAGCTTGTACATGATCAGGTGGCACGACAATGAGCAGCACAAGCGTGAGGCCCCATTATCCGCTGCTACTCGCAAAACACCCACACAAGCACACATGAACACAAACACACATGTCCAGCACTCCCTTCCGCCCCCCCCCCTCTCACGTTCTGCAGCTTGTACATGATCAGGTAGTAGAGTGTGACAATGAGCAGCACGAGCGTGAGGCCCCACGACCCAATGTCGCAGACGGCAATAACGCCGGAGAAGAGGAAGTCCTGCGATGGTGGGGGTGGTGGGTGGAGATGGGTTGGGGGAGGCGACACACGTGAGTACCGTAGCGACGCTTAGCCTTTGCGCCTAATAAAGGCAAAAAACGCCCCCCAAAGGCTCTGCAAACGTGAAATTAAGTCTGAAAACGCGCCCCAAAGGTAAATGTCAAACAACGCCCCGCAAAGGCAAAAAAAACAAAAAATAAAGAGGAACCTTAGTGAACCCCCGCAAAGGCTAAGCGTGGCTACGGTACATGCACGCACGCAAACGCACTCACACACAGCGAGGCAAGAACCCTTCTCCTCCCCCCTGCCCCTCCCCCCCCCCCCCCCGGTCGGCGGTCTTGGAGCAACAGTGACAGTAGCAGCAACAGCAACTGACCATCACTACAACCAACACCACCGCCACAACTCTCAACAAACCACACCCACACCCAGACCCAAATCCACACCAGGGTTGCACGGTACGTGAGTACGCGTACATACGTCTTTTTCATACGTACGTACGTACGTGCGTACGTGAGGGAGCGTATATACGTACGCCCCTGTACGCAGCACTATACGCCTTTTACTTGAGACACAAAATGGCCATAACTCACGCTCCTGTACGCAGCACTATACGCCTTTTACTTGAGACACAAAATGGCCATAACTCACGCCCCTGTACGCAGCACTATACGCCTTTTACTTGAGACACAAAATGGCCATAACTCACGCTCCTGTGCTTGGATCGAAACCATTCCACTTGCATTGGAAAGCTTATAACAGGGGCTATCCAGATCACTGCCTGTGTGCAGCAGTGCACTGCAGTAGGATGGTGGGCCTTGGGTTCTGCTGCAGCACCACGCGCGCGCGCTTGCAATGATGCACACAACAACGGATCTGCCTGGATTTGAACTATTCGACTTGCATTGGAAAGCTTGTAACATGGGGTATCTGTATGATTTCAGTATGCAGCACTGCAGTAGGGGGGCGTGCCTGCGGGGGTGCTGCAGCACACCACGCACGCACGCGCTCGCACCGCACCAAAAACAAAAACGGCAGCAACTGCCTGCCCTCCAGGTCGCCCCTTACTAAAGCGCACTGGATAGCCCTTTCTTTCAGCTTTCCAATGCATGTTTGCGATCCAAGCACAGGAGCGTGAGGTATGACCGTTTTTGTGTAAACGGCCATAGTCAAGTAAAAGGCGTATAGTGCTGCGGCGTCCCGATTTTCGCACGCGTACGGCCAGCGTACGTACGTATTCCCAAAAAATACGTACGTACGTACGCTCCAGACCCGAAATATGTACGTACCGTGCAACCCTGATCCACACCCACACCCACAACCAAAACCACAGCCGTACCCACACCTACATCCACACCCACACCCACGACAACAAAAAACCCACCTGGTCGGCGGTCTCAGATCCGCGCCGCTGGCGTGACAGCACCCACACCTTCCACACGAGCATTGGGAACGCCACCACAGTCATGACGACGATGAGAGTGACCTGCCATGCATACCTGTGTGTGTGTATGTATGTGTGTGTGTGTGTGCATGTCAGCAGCGTGCCTGCATGTGTGTGCATGTGTGTGTGTGTGCATATGCTGGAACAGGCATTGCCAGCGCATGTGGCTCGCACTCATGCAATGCTCGGTTGCTTGGTTGCGCGTGTGCGTGTCCAGTGCGTGTGCGTGTCCATGGGGAGGGGTGCATGCGAGCAGGGTTGCTTCGTAAGGCACGATTTGGGAGAGGGGGACGGTCAGGCAGAACGGGGCTTGGGTTAAAGGGAGAGAAGGGGAGACAAGGAGAGGGAGAGTGCGGAAGTGGATGTGGGAGAGGTGGACAGAGGGGACAGGGGGGCAGAGGGAGAGAGAGAGAGGGAGTGGTCCAGCCGCGTGTGTCAGAGGATCCCCGATCAAACTGCCGACCAGGACCCTGTCGTCCAACTTGCTGGTGTCCTGAGTCCTGATCCAAAATAGTCAAATGGAGAGAGTAGGAGAGGGGGGGGAGCGGGGTGCATGGGGGGGGGGGGGGTACAGAATCTTCCATTACAGTTTCTCAGCCCTGGCCGCTGCAGGGGGCGCTCCCCCGATCCCCCTATACCAGTGGAAACATGGATCACACATATATGAAGCCCCCAGAAGTGGGACGGGCGGGAGGGCGAGGGGGGTCCTGCTGGGGCAATGCTGGCAGAAGCCTGCTTCCAAATGTGCCCCAGCCCACCATCCGGGCCGGGAGTTGAGCCTCCGGTCACCCCTAAGTAGGGCAATCCAAGCCAAAATCGACCTTGATTGTTTCCGGTCCCTTTGAAACCAGAGATAGAGGGTGCGAACCCAGTCCCGCAGCACCGCTCTTAGTAAGAGAGCTCAGACATGCTCGAACCCAAGAACAAACCCACAAGAACTGGTTCTGCAGATCAGCGTTGTTTTGATGTGCTGCGCCAAATGAGACTTAGTCACGGGAAGTGGCACAAATTGGGCAGATTGAGCGGGGGGGGGAGGTTCAAACATGCTAAAACACAGAAAGAAGGACCACCCACCCGGACTGCTTCTGCAGCAGCGGTTGTGTCGCGACAAGTCTGCAAAATAGGCAGATGGGGATCAGACATGCCCGAAAACAGAAGGAACACCCACCATAACTGGTTCTGCAGCACAGCGTTGTTCTGATGTGTTGCGACAAAAGAGACTGTGTCACGACAAGTCGCTCAAAATAGGCAGATGGAGCGGGGGAGAGGAGGTTCAAACATGCGTTAACACAGAAGGACCACCCCACAGAACCGCTTCTGCAGCAGCGGTGGTGTCGCAACAAGTCGCGAAAAATGGGCAGATGGGGCAGGGGAGAGGAGGTTCAAACATTCTGCAAACACAGAAGGACCACCCCACAGAACCGCTTCTGCAGCAGCGGTGGTGTCGCAACAAGTCGCGAAAAATGGGCAGATGGGGCAGGGGAGAGGAGGTTCAAACATTCTGCAAACACAGAAGGACCACCCCACAGAACCGCTTCTGCAGCAGCGGTGGTGTCGCGACAAGTTGCTCAAAATGGGCAGATGGAGCAGGGGAGAGGAGGTTCAAACATGCTTAAAATACAGAAGGAACACCCAGGTGGGAAGGGGGACAAGACATGCCCAGACACAGAAGGAACACCCACCAGAACTGGTTCTGCAGCACGGCGTTGTTCTTGTACGTCGCGCCAAACGAGACGGTGGTCGTCACGATGGCAGACGAGGTGGTGGAGCGGGAATTGTACCTGGATAGGGTTTGGTGTGGTGTGGGGTGGTGCGTGTTTCTTGTGTTGTGTTATGTGGTGGAGCGGGAATTGTACCTGAATAGGGTGTGGTGTTGTGCGTTGTGGTGTGGTGTGGAGTGCGTGTTCCTTGTGTTGTGTGTGTTATGAGGTGGAGCGGGAATTGTACCTGAATAGGGTGTGGTGTTGTGTGATGAGGTGTGCGTGTTTATTGTGTTATGTGGCGGAGCGGGAGCTGTGCCTACATGATGATGTGGTCGATTTCCGTCGGACGCCTTTGGTGGCGCATGACGTGTGTGGTGTTGTTGTGTTGCTCAAGAAGTACAGAGGTCATGGCTACAAACATGCTCGTTCACATCCGGGTCTGTGATTTCCGCTTCCGGATTTTTTATGTGTGCACAGACGGCCATCCCCACCCAACCTGGGCCTGCCCCAGGGGGAAAAGCGGCCAAACGGGCGACACCAAACTTTGGGATTTTTTGTGGCTTCCCTGGTTGACCAAATCCACTTTTGACGGGTGCTTTTTAGTTGCCGCCAATCTCATTTAGACGCATGCTTCGTGGGGGGCCGTGGCTTGGAGAGACGGTGAAATGCGGAGCAAAACCGTTTGGGGTCAAACGTGACCGTGACGTGTAACGTCATTTGGTCCCGAGGCGACGCCGCAAAACATGCCGAAAGTTTGTTGTCGCCCAGCAGCGAGCCAGCAGCGACCCCGGCAACGCGGCACGGCACGGGACCCGGCCCCTCGTCAAGTTCATGCCACAGGTGTTGAAGATCGGTAGGAGGCGTCGCGGGGGGCTGGTTCACCCCAGCAGCGCGGCAGGGGCTTGGGTGCGACTGTTGCATGGCGCTCCGCGAGGCCCGTGACAGCCCCACGACGTATCCCAGCACACGATCTCGACACGCATGTCTATATTACGTGTCGAGAAGTCATTCTGCACGCGCGATGGGGCCGTTCTGTCGACTTTGGAATTTTGGGTGTGGCCACATTTTGGTCACAGTTTAAGTGGGGATGGCCATGATGATGATGAGTTGAGTGATGGCCAGACGTTTGACTGGGATTCCGGGTGTGCCTGGCTGTGCATCCACAATTCAACAATTCAATCAATCATGTATCCAATAAACCAATTGCTCCAGTTTGGCGGCTCCAGTTTGGCGGCACTTCGGTCGATACGACCCTGGCTGCTGACCAGCAGCAGACGGTGCGTCACCATGCACACGTGCGCACACAAACACACGCACGCACGCATGCACACGCACGCACGCATGCACACACACACATGTCCTGGCTGTGTAGTCGAAAAGCAGAGCATTGCGCAGGGTCTCCAGTACTTGGGAAGCGCACGACCAGCTGCAAGTTCATAAAAATTGCGCACATGTTGTCGACTGATACTACACACGCGCACACCACGCATGTGATGAGCAGTTGTGGCGGGTCCACACAGACAAACACACAGATACGCGGGTACACCCACCCGCCCAGCTACCCACCCACCCACACCTGCACACACACATGGACCGACACAATCACACAACCGCATCCCCCTGCGCATGTGATAAGCAGGTGCAGCGGGTCCACACACGCACACGCACGCACAAACGATCACACAATCACACAACCACACGCCACCCCATGCCCACAACACGCCCAAGTAGATTATGCGTAGTAGAGAACGCCATCAAGGCGCCCGACGGACTTTAAAATCGGCCACCACGCCACCACTTGCGTGATGAACAGGTACGGCGGGTGCACACACACACACACACATACACACACGCACACACACACATACACAAACACACAGACACACGCGCGCACACATATACATGCATGCCCCCCCCCACACACACACACACAAACACACACAGACACACACAGCCACACAGAGACACACAGACACACAGCCACATGTCGCCACTCACGTGATAAGCAGGTACAGTGCGTACAAAGACACACAAACACACACACACACACACACACACACACACACATGCCACCACTCACGTGATCAGCAGGTACGGCGGGAACATCTCGTTACGTGGGTCGCTCTGCAGCGTGAAGACCATCTGCATGCTGGACGGGTAGACAACAACCTGCGATCGATAGTCGATGGCGCGTGCACACGCATGTAGTTTATTGCATGTAAAATCACAGAGAGTCAACTGGCTGCGGTGCGTATAATATATATCGCTGTGCAGCGTGAACACCGTCTGCATGCTGGATAGTTACAGACCACGAATTGTAACATAGACAGTGCATTCAGACGTGTCTGTAACCAGTGGTGTTCGATTTTTTAGGGTTCAAACCACAAACCCCTCACCCTAAACCCCTCGACCCCTCACCCTAAAACCTAAGCCCGTGTGAAGCATGGAACCCCGGACCCAACTGCGCCTCGCCCTTTGCACCAGCTACATAGCCACAAATTCTCTCTTGTTCTCTGTCTCTCTCGCACACGCGTGCTCTCTCGAGCATGCACGTGTTAAACGGTCTACAACCCGCATGAAGCGTGACGTAACAACCCCACCTGCACCTCACCCTATGCGCCGCCCCTGTTTTCACAGCCATTTGACATGAATTCCAGCTGCGCCCACGGCTGTGCATTGGCTGTGTCAGAAATCACGGCAGCAAACCCACCTGCACCGCGCCCTCTGCGCCGCCCCTGTTTTTCACAGTGATTTGACATAAATTCCAGCTGTGCCCACGGCTGTTCATGGCTGTGTACAAAGTCACTGCAGTAAACCCACCTGCACCGCGCCCTCGGTGCCGTCGCTTTTTTCACAGCCATTTGACATAAATTCCAGCTGTGCCCACGGCTGTGCATTGGCTGTGTAAGACATCACGGCAGCAAACCCACCTGCACCGCGCCCTCGGTGCCGTCGCTGTTGAGCTGGCGGCCGGTGGAGCCGTCGACAAAGAAGAAGCGGCGCACGGCGCCTATGTAATGGATGGCGGGCCAAGTTAAAACAACGACTCGAACAGATGCCAAGCGTTTAGGTGATTTGCGTAGTGCATGGCGACCGGGTGTCCCCGTAAATGTAGAAGAAGCGGCGCACGGCACCTGTGTGGTGGGTAAAGCAAAAACAACGACTGTACCAGACTTAACGCGAGGGGTGTTTGGGTGATATGCGAAGTGCATGGCGACCGGTGGAGCCGGCGACCAAGAAGAAACGGTGCACGGCACCAGTATGGTGGGCGGTGTTGAAATAAAACAACGACTTGAACCGAGAGGTGTTTGGGCGTTGGGTGGAGGGGATGGCAGCCTGTGGATCCCTCGACGTAGAAGAAGCAGCGCACAGCAGGGTGGATGTAGTATAGTGGTGTACGGTAGTGGGCCCAGGCTTACTTTCAAAAGTACATAAAGGCGAAGCCTTGTATGCTTCCTATAGGATCATGCAAGGTTTTGCCTTTCTGGACTGTTTAAAGTAAGCCTGAGGGGCCTAGGTTGGACCTAGGAGGGTGGCCTATGCTAGTGGCCCTCACAAGTGAGTTGTTAGGGCCTGACCTGGACTTGGATCTGGACGGTGGTGATAGAACTAGAAGGCGTCTTTGCCGGAAGGCCGATGTTACCTGTAACGTTTACTGCCTTTGGAGTGCCTTTGGCATGGAACCACTGTCACTGTCCTCACCGGTTGTCGGATCATATGCCGGAGAGATGTTGCCGGTTGACTTGAGTCTAGGCGGTGGTGCTAGGATGTGTATTTGCTGGAAGGCCGATGCTACCTGTAACTCTTTCTGCCTCGGGAGTGCCTGAGGCATGCGTTAGCTGAACCACTGCCACTGTCCTCACCAGTTGTGGGATCAGATGCCGCAGAGATGTTGCCGGTGGCGACTGGGTTGTAGTTGGTGAGCTTGACTGGGATGGGGTAGAGAGATTCGACGCCGTTCTGTGCGTGAGGAAATGGGGGGAGGGGGGGGGGAGCAGAGTGTGTGTGTGTGTGTGTATGTGTCTAGGGTCACTAGCTTGGCAAATACAAGAACAGCAATCACAGCAACTGTAACATTGCCCCTAGGCTCGCAGCCTGTAGCCCCGGGTAACCAGCACATGAGTTGTGCAAGGGCCTCCCCCGCCACCTTGCCAGGGCTCAGCCGGACAACCAAACGCCCTAGCTAGTTGGAGGAGACGACATACAACAGCGTGTCTGGCGACCCGGTGTCTACCTCCATGATGACACCTGTCCCTTCCCTCCACACACACACACACGCATACACCCTGCCACCTTGCCAGGTCTCAGCAGCACACACACACACACCACACACACACACACACACACGCACACAGAGAGAGAGAGAGAGATCGTTACAGAGAACTCTGCACGGCAGACCTAGATAGGCTGTTTCTAGTCATCAATTGAGGAGATTCCGTTTGAAGGCGGGAGACCAACCGTGCGCCAGCAAGAGGGTGAACAACCTCATTCGTAAAGCAGTTGGGGAAAGGGGCAGTGGCGGGTCATTGACGGCTGTGTTCGTCAATCTGCCTCGACTGAGTTTAAACTAGGTGTCGGCAGAAGGACTTCCACAGTTTTGGAAATCATGCTAAGATGATCCACTCGGTGGTGACTCGCTCGGCGAACTCGGGGCGCTCGGGGATGTTGCGTGTGAAGTTGAAGAGATGGATGTTTGCGGAGGGCGTAAAACGTGACGGAGTGGCGCAAAAGTCATCGGCGTGAGCCGGGAGAAGGTGATGGCGCCGCCGGCATAGAGCGAAGTCGTGTCCGAACAGCGGTAGTCGTGCAAGTGGGAGGCAGTGGGAGGGAGGCAGCGGGAGGGTAATCGGAGGGAGAGGGGGAGGGTTAGGGAGGTGCGGGGGGCACAAGATGGGGTGGGGAGCAGCGGGGATGGAGGGGTGGAAGACAGGAGAAGGGGAGGAGGAGAGGGGAGAGGGGAGAGAGGAGGGAGCCACACTGTGGCCCGGCCACATGGTGCATACATAGGCGCTTGTAGCAGGGAGGGGGGTGCATGGGGTGCATGTGCGCGCATGGGGCGCATGGGGAGGGGCAACTCCATGTGACGAGCATGTGGGTGTATGGAGGTGGACGGGGCGGCAGTGGGATAAGCGGTGGGTCTCTTGAGGTGGGGCGTGGGTCGAATGAACGACTGGGCAGTGGGCGGTGGGCGGGACGGTGGCGGCTGGAGGAACTCGGTAGCTCAAGTTGAGCGCTGGCTCGGGCCGCATGGCGGTCGCGGTGATGGCACTGAGATACCTGGGCTCCGTTGTCTGAAGC
>VFSX01000012.1:645000-647500 GCA_016618255.1 Chlamydomonas sp. UWO 241 | reverse complement strand
TTTTGGTCAGGTGGCGGGGACAGCACCGACACATCGTAAACGTCATAAAACGGTGCAACACAGATCACCTGTTGAACCACGGGGGGGGGGGGGGGGGGGGGCAGAAATGTAGGCATGCTCAATATAAATCTACTTGATCAATGTACATGAGCGATTTTTTTGAATTCGGACCAGTGGAGGCCGAGATGTGGGGGCTCAAAGTGTGTGTGTGCGGCAAAGGGGGGGGGGGCTCAAACAAACTGTGTAAGTTGAACCCTTTCATTAAAGGGAGCAATTCTGCGTTCACGTGTACGCCACCCAGTGCTCAATCAGCCTCCCCCACCTGCCGCACAGCCCAGCGCCGCGCTGCCCATGTACTTGGACGCAGCGTATGAATCGGAGAGCGGGCCTGGCGTTCCCAGGCCGCCCAGGGCTTGCGCGGCGGGGAACTTTGCCTGGGGACGTAGGGAGGTGGGGGAGGGCGGATGGGGCGCGGTTCAGGCAAATTTGGGGGGGGGGGGTCAGGCCGGCGGGGGAGGACAGCGCGGTGCATGTGCGGTGTGTGTGTGCGCGCTGCCATGTGTGCATACACTGACAGAGCAGCCAAGCTACCCACCAGTCAAACTTGGGGGGGGGGGGGACAGGCCAGCCGGGGGGGCAGCGCGGTGCATGTGCGGTGTGTTTGCGCGCTGCCATGTGTGCATGCACTGACAGAGCAGCCACGCTCCCCCCCAGGCGCACGCGCACTGTGGTCGCGGACCAGCAGATCCATGCACCGCCCCTGCTGTGGGTGTGCGCATACGCTGCTGCTGCTGCCTGTGCGTACACAGACAACCCTGAGTAGGCTCGGCTCAGCCGCAAAGAATGCCAGCTCTCCACCACCCCACACACACGCGCACACACAAACACACACATCCCCCCACTGTTGCAGGAGGCCGCGCAAGGGTGCGTGTGTCAGAGGGCACGCACCGTTGTGGCAGCCGACCAGGAGATTGAGGCGCCTCCCCCGATGAGCGCCTGTGCCTGGTTGAACTGCTGCTCTTGTGACAGGCCGGTGTCGTAGTTGACGCCTGCGTGTGATGGAGGAAGGGGAGGGAGAAGGGGGGGGGGCGTCGGTCACACTGATAAGCGCCTGCGGTTGTTGGTTGAAGGGTTGGTTGAACTGCTGCTCTTGCGACAGGCCGGTGTCGTAGTTGACGCATGCGTATGATAGAAGAAAGGAAGGGGGAAGAGGGGGGGGGGCAGTCACATGGGTAAGCGCCTGCAGCTAACGGTTGAAGGCTGGATGAGCTGCTGATCCCGCGACAAGCAAATGTCCTAGTTGACGCCTGCGTGTGAGAAGAAAGGTAGGACGCCGGTGACGGTTCAAGTTTGAAGTTGCAACGTTGAAGGCGGGTTGAAATCCTGCTCCTGGTCCCACACTGGTTGGACAGGCGAGTTTCGTAGTTGGTGCCTGCGGTGGGAGCGAGGAGGGGGGGGGGGCACATGGGGGGGGGCGGGGGGGTACACACATGGGGGAGGGGGGGGTACTACATGGGGGGAGGGGGGTATACACATGGGGGGGGGCACACATGGGGGGAAATAGGGGGGGTACATACCGCGGGAGAGGGGAGGGTACACACATGGGGGGAGGGGGGGGGCATAGACATGGGGAGCTGTGGCTGACCTCAGCGGACCCTCTCCAGTTGCACAAGATGGGGCGAGCCAGCCGCATCATGCTAGCTGGTGGCACTGAGGCGAGTCTGACCCCCAAATGGAAGGCACTCAGAATCGGTCGGATACGCTGCCTGTTAAGGTGCGTCACACACGACTTGAAAACCCATGATGAGCACCCAAGCGAGGAACCCTCCAGAGAGGGGGACGCACGCCGGCTCCTCAGTCGAGGGACTTGTGCTTGCCGCGCATCCCGATGGGCAGCTGACACACACACACACACACACACACACACACACATAAACACAGACACACGGACACACACACAGACACACGCACAGCGACAGATGCACAGACCACACCAAGCAACCCATCAGAGGGAGGGATGCACGCCGGCTCCCCAGTCGACGGGCTTGTGCTTGCTGTGTACCCTGTTGGACAGCTGACACACACACACACACACACGCACACACACACACACACACACACTGACACAGACACACACACAGCAACAGATGCACATACCCTAACCAAGCCACCCAACAGAGGGAGGGATGCACGCCGGCTCCCCAGTCGAGGGACTCGTGCTTGCTGTATACCCCGTTGGACAGCTGACACACACACACACACACAAACACACACGGACACACACACAGACACACGCACAGCGACAGATGCACATACCCTAACCAAGCCACCCACCAGAGGGAGGAATGCACGCCGGCTCCCCAGTCGACGGGCTCGTGCTCGCTGTGTACCCTGTTGGACAGCTGATGCAGCGCTGCTGGAAGAGGCCGTCGTTCTCAACGGTCGTGCTGATCGTTGAACCGGCCGAAGAGCATGCGCACGACGACCCTGAAGGGAATGT
>VFSX01000012.1:612500-640000 GCA_016618255.1 Chlamydomonas sp. UWO 241 | reverse complement strand
GCGATGCGGTGTGGGGCGCCTTGACTTTTGCAATGCGCCGCCGGGTCGCTGGGCGGCCTCTTGCGACAGGTCCGCCACCTCCACGGCCACTAAGCACGGGCTTCTGGGCCGTGCATCAGCAGGACGTTAGTGGCAGCGGAGGGGCTTTGTTTTTGCGTTTGGCTCCAATGTCACACGCGTTACAAACAATGATCAAGCGGGTGGAATTGCTCCGGTCGCGGGTAATCACGCGCGGCGGGCATTGCGACACTCCCCCACGTGCGCGCGACCCCGGGCATGCATGGAAGCCAGTGATTTTCTTTTCGTTAATTGTTCCACAGCCACATTTTGTTTTGGCCACGTTGACCGTTGGCTTCTCGTTGACCGTTTGTCCTCATGTATAGGTAGGTTATTTGAAAATTGTTGACGCTTTCTGTCTGGTGGGCTCGTCAGAATAACAAGCCACCGTATGGGTTGAGCTGTGTTCAATGTCAAAGTACAGCCGGAGTACAGCCAAATGGCTGTGTAGAGCCGAAAAGGACATCACTGATGAAAGCAATGCCCAGCCACCATGCATGCATGCAGCTTGGCCAGTCGAGGCCAGCCCCATGCCACAAACGCACCTGCGGCTGAACACCCCACCTGTCCCCCTGCAGAGACCAATCATCGTCATGGAGCCATCGATCACGGCACCGGCGCCGATCGTCCGTCGTGTCAGGCAAGAAGACCTGACCCTGAAAAGTACAACAACCCAAAGTTAAAGATGACTGAAAGGACCTTGGGATTCAAGGTGGGCGACCCAATGGCTGTGTGTCCCACTGAACTGGCTAGATAGGGCTTGTCAAGAGCTTGGAAATGACCTAGATTTGACGGTCAACGGTCAACAGTAAGGCAGCAGTCAGTTACAGTTACATGGCATTCCAGCTAAGACAACACTAGTCCTAGTGCCACCGCCCTGTGAAGGACGATAGCCACCAGCCGGTTACCTGCCGTCTAGACTACCGCTCCCGCCGGCTAGTTTAGACCCAAACAAGTCCCTGAGGGACATGTCTGGCAAGGAGCGTATAGGAAAGGACCGTCCTCCTCCTGGCCTTTGAGGCCAACCACGCCGGCTGTGCCGACTGGCGGCGCTGAAGCAGAAAAGTCCCCGCCTGGCATGGTGCATGGTTGTCCAACTCCATGCATGGGGCTCTGCCTGCGCCCCATGCGTCATGCATGGCCAGGTCCCACCCTCCAGGGGGGTCTGGGCAAACAGAGTCGTCATGGCAGGCAGCAGTCAAGTCGATCAAAGTTTGGGGGTGGGTGTTTTGGCCTTGACCCAAAAACTTTCATTATACCGCCAAAAGAGTCCATTGGCGCAAGTTCCGTCTCAGACGGATGAGTTTCGAGTCACAGGGTCACACAACAACTGCCCCCCCCCCGCTCCCCTTTCCCCCCGCAGGTTCTCCAGAACTTCGTGAACGGGGACGACACCTTCATCCCTGACACGTAAGAGAGAGCAGCACATGCTTGCACACACGCTTGCATGCACGATTGCACGCACGCTTGCCCGCACGCTTGCACGTGGAAGCCGGGAAGAGAGTGTGTGTGCAGCTGACACGCGCGCCTCTGTGACGATGCATGTATGCCATCGCAGTTACGGCTGCGGGGGCTCTGGGGGAGCAGCGAGGAGGAGCAGCATGCGTCCCGCCAGGTGTTCCGGTTGAAACTGATGATGCACTTCAACCACGCGGTCGGACGACGACCTCAGAGTGTGGAGGACGTGAATGACGAGGGGCGCAAGCAGTGGGTCGTCTACCACATGTGATGGGGGCACGCATGCCCCTACAGCTGCTTGTCGTGAACTGGCATCCCAGCACATCACCAGTAGTACGGAGTGCGGCTCTGGAGGCCGCCAAATCGGCGCAGCGTTGTGACGCCGTGCGTGAACTAGTGCCGACCACGTGTGCGGGGGAAGTGTAGGAGGCAGTGCAGCGGGTGTGTGGGGCAAGTGTGGGGGGGGAAGTGCGGGAAAACAAGTCACCTATGACTCAGGATTCACCCATAAGGGCATAAGTCCCCTATAATGCATCACATATGATGATAATGGATGATACAGTCAGGGACACCTCACTCATGGCACCTTTAGAAGTGTCCCTGACTGTGACATCATCATGATCATAATAGACGAATAAGGTACGACGGTCTGAGTGGAGCTTCAAGACTGTTTATTTATTTCAAATCTGAACTCAGTTACAGTTACAGTTACATCGGCTTTCCAGCAAAGACTACATCTAGTCCTAGTACCACCGCCTAGACCCAAGTCCAGTTCTGGCCCTAACAATTACTTGTGAGGGGCGGTAGCCACCAGCCGGCTGCCTGCCAACGTGTAGTCCCAGAGCAAAAAGGAGAGCTATTGTGCGACGCCTCCAAAATAGGTCCTAACTGCTTCTAGGGGATAGGGGGTCAAGTGGCGCTTGCCAATCTACTTGACCGCCGTGGTGGAGGGGCCGGCGCCTGAGGGGCAGCCGGACCGTACACCACGGCTCTCCACCCGACCCTATCCTGAGCACGCTCAAACGCCGTGTCCGAAAAAGTCTTCCAATCAAAACGAGTGCCACTAGTTTCGCCTAGCTGCTGAATCAGTAGCTTAAGAAAATAGTGTCGGGAGGAGGCTGGAGGCCGGCCTTGCTGCCGAGCCACATCCATTGTGCAGTCAAAAGTCGTACGAGGAAGACGAGAAGCCGGCATGCGCATCACATGGCCTAGCCACTGCATTGATCGCTTTGCCACAAGGCTCTCAATTGGCTCAGTGTCGCACGCCTGCCGAATATAAGTTAATCTGTGCCTGTCGACCAGGCGCACACCCAGAATGCGACGAAGGCAGTTAGAGTGGGCAACCTCCAATCGAGTCAGTTGTGTTTTAGTAGGGGCCCATGTTTCGCAGCCGTACAGAAAGTGGGGCAGCACGAAAGTGTTGTAAACCCGCATCTTAGACTGCACTTGCATCTTCTTGCTGGCCCAAATCTTATCAAAAGACGCAAACACGCCCAGCGCGCGACCGACACGCACACCGATCTCCTTTTCCACACCACCACTCTGGGTTATCCAACTCCCTAGATACTTAAATGCAGAGACGGTCTTCACTTCACCACCAGTCAGCGCAAACGTGGGCAGATCCGCGACAAAATCTGCTGGCAAAATCATCACTTCTGTCTTGGCGGCGTTGATTTGCACTGTACTCTCCACAGTGCCGCACGGTTTATGCAATCGTAAGCTTTAGAAAAGTCGACAAATGCCACAGCCATGCATTGTTTGTACTTGGCATGTGCCGCGCTCAGCGAGCGCAGAGTAAAAATCGCATCAACAGTGCCTCTGCTTTTTCTGAAACCACACTGAGCTTCATGCAACTGACCATCAACCTGCGTGGAGACGCGGTGCAGAAGTATGGCAGCGTACACTTTCCCGGCAATAGAGAGAAGGCTTATACCGCGGTAGTTACCAGGGGAGTCACGCGGACCCTTCCCCTTATATAACGGTGTGATAATAGCAGTTTTCCATTCCCTTGGGGCTCTCCCCGACCGCCATACGGCGATGATGACCCGGTGGAGCCATGCGATGGCAGGTGGGCACCGCAACAGCATGGCGTCCAGCTGGTCACCGCCCGGAGCGGCGGCCGAGCGCAACGCTCGCACACACGCCTCCGTCTCAGCCAGGTCAGGGGGGCGCCCGTGCGCCTCGTCCACCTCTGTGGCGCGTGTGAGCTCAAACGCCGCTACATCGTTCTCCAGCTGGTTCAGGGTCTCGTCGCTGAGCTTGGTCTCCCCGCCATATAGCTTGTCGAATGACTCTGTCATGGCCTTCAGCACCCCGTCTGGACCGCTGTGCAGCGCGCCCGAGACGTCCCGCATGGCAGGTGGGATCTGATGGCTGCGGCTGCGGCCCGCCAGCCTGTCGCACGCGCGCGCAGACTGGCGCAGATTCTTCTTGCGTAGCATGTCTTGCGCCTCCGCCACCTGCTGGCTGATCCACCTCTCCCTGTCTCTCTGCACAGCTGCGTCGGCCGCGCGGTTGGCGCGGTTGCGCTCTCGTTTGGCAGTAGCAGACTTGCTCCTGAGCCATGCCGTGTGCGCGCGCTGCCGGGCGTCCATGAGCCGGAGGGTGCGCTGCGACAGAGTGAACTGCCAGCCGCGCCGCCGGCGGCTGCCGCGTGGAGCGAGGTGGTTGGTGGCCACCTCGCGAATGGCAGTAGCCATCGCGTCGTACTCCGCCTGGGCATCAGCGCCCTGAACTCAGCCCGCCTTTGAATTCAACCCTTCAACACCCACATGTAGATCGATGGTGAGGCCCGCCTACTCTCCCATTGAGACTCTAGCTTTTCCATGTGTGACTCTAGCCTTGATTTGCGCGCAATTCTCCCGCGACACGCCTGAAATGACAGGGATTTGCGCACGTATTCAAGTACAGACAGACAGCAAAAACCATTTCGGCTCATCCATTCTGGCCAACCTTTCAAGCCATGAATTCAATACCAACGCGGGCACGCTATAATGTCGATGTGTGCTGCACATCCGGAAGTCGCAGCAGCGAGGAAACAAGCGCGAAGCAACAAGCTCTTTGAGGCGTCGCTGTTGCGTGGCCACGCACGTGCCAGGCTTGGTCACAGCTGGCGCCTCCCTGGCCCATCATGCGCACACGAGCAAGGCCGTTGCGGACTCGTGGCCCCCCCCCCTGGCAGTGTTGGTGCAACGGCACCGCCAGCGCCTGCCGCCGACTGCGTGCTCATTGCGAGCGTGGACTGTGTCCCCGTGGCGCTGCTGCTGTCTCCGCAGCAACAGGACCAGCAGGATCAAAAAGTGCCGCTGCGTGCCACGCCGCAGTTTAGACGGCGTGCGTCATCTGCCAGCCCGCGTTACGAGCACGCGGGCGGGTCTCCCGGATCCAACCTACTGAGCGCTGGGTGGTGGCGCGGTGCACACTCTGCTAGGGCTGGTGAGTCGACAGTTGCACATGGATTCATCTGATCACACAGCTCAAGAGACACAGGCTCGCAGTGTTTACACAGACCAGGCAGTCGTTTAAGCCCCCAAGTCAGGAATTGTCTGGCATGTGTACCCCCCCGAGTACGCCAGACGACAACCTCAACCCCGACTGCACCGAGCGAAGCAATGGCTGGCAGCAGCTTGAGCGCCGCGCACGAGCGGTCCGACGCCTGCTCCACACACAGCCTGCTCCTCATGCGCGTGCTCAAACAACACCTACAGGTGACTCAGGAGAGATACGCAACACCCCTCACAGCACACGGCCACCCACTCACCTTCTGGAGCACCAACCCGATCGATGCGGCGTTTGGGGCCCGAATTGACCCGTACTCAGTGCCATGGGAAGGCACATCAGTCGCCTTCCCACCACTGACAGCGGCCGCACAGAGGCGGACGGTCCGCTGGGCCCTCATGTCTGTGATGCACAGCGACGTGGCTGTGGCCACAGTCCTGATCCAGCCAAGGCAAGTGAGCGACAAAGGTGGGAACACACACAACGAACTGCTGAAGCTGCTGCCTGAACTTTGCACCCCGGTCGCCACGATCGCGGGTCTGCCCACTACCACCAACGTGGCATGGGACGGCACTGACACGCCGACCACAGCAACGGGCTGGCGCACCGACATCCTCATCATCTCCAACCCATCTGGCCGCACGGGGCCTGTCTGGACAGAAGCCGAAACCGGGGAACTCCTCGCAGCGCTCCGGGTGGCATGCGCTGCCATGCCAGACCAAAGCCGCATGAGGTTGGTCAACGCCGGAAAACGGAGCAACACAGAACACCTAGGCACGTGCTGGGGCAAAGCGCTACCTGACGCACGCACGGCCAACGACGCGGGCGGGGGCATCCTCTGCATGACAAAGGATTTCCGGGCAGCGCGTGAACAGCTGCAACTAGAACTCACGGCCGCACCACCCACCACCGCAAACAACTTGCCGGTACGATTGGAAACCGACCCGACTCCTCCTTGCGCACCCCTGCACCAGTGGGAGGCCCTCACCTACACTGATGCCTCACGAAGACGCGTAAAGCTGCCTTGCGGCCGGGCCGTCATCCGACTGGGCGCGGCAGTGTACACACCGCACGACAGACACCGCGTGCGCACAGTCGACCCAGGACACAACCGTGATGGGGACACAGCCAATCACGCAGAGCTCGTGGCAATACACGCAGCCATCGCGGACGCGCGGGAAGTCGACCAGCCACCCCAATCGTCACAGATTGCGCGGCGGCCATCGACCAGATCATCAACGTAGTGCACCAACCGGCAAAACTCACGTTCCACCGCCACAGAGCCCTACTTCAACGCATCTACGACCTCCTGAAAAAGAGAGCAGACAGGCAACAAGGCCCAATCGAGCTACTGAAGGTGGCCGCCCACACAGGCGAAATCGGAAACAGCTGGGCTGACATGGGCGCCAAATGGGCAGCCTCTCAGACCAACCACGACGTCCCTGCCCCCCAAGGGCTGCACTCGGTGAGCGACGACACTGTGTGGCCGTACCGCGCGGCACATGCAAACGACCGTGAAACCCTGGCACCGCACGGGGACCAGGAAGCCGGCACACAAAACAGACACCCGCCGGGCCTGAAACCCTTGCTCAGCACCGGGAACGGAATCGCGCAGCACATGCACACGCGCCACCGCCTCGGAGCAGCAAACACCGACAGCACGTACAACACGTTCTGGCAGAAAATCCTGGGAGATACGGAGGGCACCATCAGCAACGCCTACCTCACGTTGCGAGCAATCACTCACGCACAGCGACGCACAGTCCTCAAGTATCGGTACGGCCAGCTGTGGAACAACAAACTGGCACTCCGGTACAAGTTCAGCGACACAAACAAATGCCTATTGTGCCGCCAAACTGACGGGGGAGGCCACATCGCCTCGGGATGCCAAGACCCCGTCATGAAGCGCATGTACACCGAGAGGCACAACGAAGCTGGCAGAGTTGTGCTGGACACAATCTCCAACGGCACCAGGGGTGGCGACATCTGCATGGCAGATGTAGGGAGCCAACAGCGAGAGAAGACGACGAGGCGCCCTACGTCGGCCTCAACCACGTGCCCGCCGAGATGCTCCCCCCCCAAGCTGACCAAGGGACCGAGGAACACGCCCGATGGCTGCGCACCAAGCGGCCAGACATCATGCTCTGCAACACGCAGGGACACTCGCAAGCAGACAGAGGACGCCACAGCATCAACATTGTGGAGCTCAAGACCTGCCAAGACACGTGGCCGACCGACCAGCTGACGGCGGCGCGGCTACAACACGAGGAGCTAGTGGAGCGGCTGGTGAAGCGAGGCTACCAGCGCGACAACATCAAGATCTACCCCATCCTACTCGGCGTCAGCGGCACCATCGACGCGGCGCATACGATAGACAAGCTAGAGCAGCTGGGGGTGCAGCGGGATGCTGCCCTCAGTTGCGCCCAAAAGTTGCACACCCTCATGGTACAGCAACTCCACTCTGGAGTCACCACCCGGCGACACCTTGAGCACAGAGCCACCCCTGGCTGACCCCCCTACCCCCCCACTGTTTCACAGTAGCTAGCCTCGTTAGGCAGCTCCCTCAATCCCACGCCCCGAGGGTGCGTACTGTAAACTGTAAACTGCAAATCGAGTCGAGACCGACTGCACCGAGCGAAGCAATGGCTGGCAGCAGCTTGAGCGCCGCGCACGAGCGGTCCGACGCCTGCTCCACACACGGCAACGGGAGCACGCATGCACGTTGGAGCTCCCTCAGGAGTGGTGACATAGAATTGGGCATGACACGCCAGCAGTCGATCGCAGCCTCGACTTTTTCCACCGCTGCCGCTACGGCACCTGGTTCCAGTGCGCAGTGGTCGAAATCATCTGCAGACAGCCGCAGGAAGTGGCCGTTGAGTGCAGAGCCGCCGTCACTCTCAATCTGCGCCACGACATGGCCCACGGCCACGGCCACAGCGGGAAATACGGCCTCCAGTGCGCCTGGTCGCTTGTCGTACTTGGAGGCTACCACCATGAGCAGGTGTGCCAGCTGCGATGCCGCCTGCGTCTCGTAGACCATGAACGCCAGCACATCGATGCCCGAGTCGCTGGGGCGCTGCCTGACAAGGGGGTACTCGAGAAGCCGCGACAAAAGCGTGGCAACCGACGGCGCAACACGAAGCAGGTCGGCAGAATGCAGCATGAGCAGCACCTGCACAGCCCGCGCGTGCGCTGTGACGACCACCTGCACGTCCTGCTTGCTGGGCGACTGTGGGTCCAGAGCCAGCACAGCCCATGCAGCACACGCGGCGTTGTGCGCCACACTATCCAGCACGCCAACATCGGCTTCCCTCAGCGCTGGCAGCGCCGTGCTGAGCAGGTCTATCAGGTAATGCATGCCGACCGATACGTTGGCATCAGTGACGCGCGCAAGAAGGCGCTCCCCTTTGGCGTTCTGCAGCTGCGTGCCATTCGGCTCTCCTTCTCCGCCAAACTGCAGCCCGCCCCAAATGCCCCAGCTCACACGGTAGACAAGCTGGGTGCATAGAAGTGCCAGCAGTGCTGCAAAACGAACACATACAAGGTGGTTGGGCAGGCATACATCAAGGAGGAGATGTGGGCAGGCATATCAGGGAGGACACCCGTGGGCAGCAGGTGTCGGGCGCGCGCCAAAACAGGAGCATGCGCGTGCACAAGAAGACCATGGCCCATACGCGCACCCTGCAGCAGTGGCAGTCTGTCTGGAGCAATGTCTCGCAGCTCCTCCCGCCTCTTGAGGGCGTGCAGGATCTCACTGAGGTGGCACGCGTTCGTGTAGACGTCACGCGTCACACGAGGTGACTGGGGCGCGATGCAACGCAGCTTCGGCAGCGCGATCAGCGACTTGCCGCTGTCGACAAGGAAGCGTGTGAGCACCCACAAAGACTGGTTGTCCTCTTCCTTGCAGCTACTGAGGGGTGTGTGGGTGCGGCCCTGAAGCTCCAGCTGCCACAGGCCCTCGCTGATCGTCAGCACGGCGGCGACAGCACTCGGCGTGACGATGCGCTTCACATCCGACTTCCACGTGTTGATCGCTCGCACCACAGCCTGCACGATGAAGCTAGATGCCTGCAAGATCACACACAGCAGATGTGGCGCTTGGTTTGAGGGATGGTTCGGGGCGGGGAAGGGGGGGGGGGAGAGACGGCCAGGCGCTGCGCTGCGCTGCGCTGCGCTCCGCTCACACGTGCGCCCCGCATGCACGCGATCGCTCTCCGTGGCCGCACCTTGCTCAGATCCGACAAGCACTCGGCGCTGGTGGTGCTCCAGACATCTGCGAGGGCCGTGATCAGGTCGGACAGCACGCCGCAGTTGACGATGCGCTCGCGCAGCTTCTGCGCGCCCATGCGTGCGTCGTCGTCATGCAAACCATGGCTGCACGCGATCGTGACGAGCTCCCCGAGCGCGATACCCGCCCACTTTACTCCGTCCAACACGTCCTCGTAGGACATGCTGCTGCTGTGCGTCATTGTCACGGCCAGGCCCAGGCCTAGCATGGCGGCCTGCATCTGCAGCCTCTCCGGATCGCCCCCCTCTCCGTTCTCATCAGCATCAGCAGGCAGCAGCTCTTCGCACTCCTCGAGAGATCGCTGGGTGCGCTGCAGCGCGGCCGACACGCCGCTCACGATGCTGGCGTCCATTGCGAAGCCTCGGTCGCCTACAGGCGACGGCACAAGGCCCTCCACCTTCCACAATAGGCCTGTCGGACGGGCCCTGCACGGTCAGGGGCTTGGGAGATGAGGCGCAGCGTCGTAATGGATGTCGCGGTGGACATTTCGAAATGGACATGTCAAAATGTGTGAATGTGTCACGTTTTTCTTTTTGTTTTTTCCTTTTGTTTCCCTTTTTCTTTTTATTTCTTGAATAAAAAAGCAATTTCAGTTCATGCAAACCACACCCCAAGGCCGTGGCGTCGACAGGGGGCTCTCTGCCATCCACGCTTCAGCTGCCGGTGTGGTCGCTGAGTAGAGTGCTGCGGCGGGTGTGCTACGAGCCCCGCTTCCGGTGGTCTGGGGGAGGGCTGTTTGGTCCCTTCATGGTTTTATACCTTGGGTCCGCCCTCTGGCCATTTGAGGGGCTGGGTGTGCAGCCTGCACAGTGGTGCTGCTTGCTTGGCGCCCGCCACCAAGTGTGGATGGCGTTACCGTGGGCTACTTGTAGCTTGACCTTTTGTGGGCCTTGAGCCTTGTTTCTCTAAGTCCCACTGGAGCTTTGGAACCGTACGTGTGACCGCCAGAAGGGGTTGGAAAACTCTCATCATCATCATGCCATAACGCCATTTCTGGCGTGGCTCTCGCAGCTGTCGCCCTCACCCTGAGAGCCTCGGCTCGTTCAGGCACAGGCCGAGCACCGCAGAGGGGCGGCGGCCTGGTGCATTTCACATGATGAACTTTCCAGCTTGAGCGGCGAGCTCCCTCTCTTCGTGCCGCGGCCGCAACTGTGTGAATGCAGCTCCCTGTCTCCCTCTCGCATCCAACAGTGTGTGTGCAAGCCTCTCGAGGCCCACTGTTTTTTGCCCTTTGTATTAACACAAGTTTTATGCGCAGATGTGGGAGCAAGCGCCACTACCACGCCATTTGTAGTAGTCCTCGTGACACCTGGAGACAGCTGGGCGCAGCGCCGCCTGCCCGCGTGGAAACACTGCTGCTCACTCGCACACGCACACACACACACAATCACACACAAACGGTGGCACAAACGCACACCCACGCGCAGGTACTACAGTTACAGTTACAGTTACATGGCATTCCAGCTAAGACAACACTAGTCCTAGTGCCACCGCCCTGTGAAGGGCGATAGCCACCAGCCGGTTACCTGCCGTCTAGACTACCGCTCCCGCCGGCTAGTTTCGACCCAAACAAGTCCCTGAGGGACATGTCTGGCAATGAGCGTATAGGAAAGGACCGTCCTCCTCCTGGCCTTTGAGGCCAACCACGCCGGCTGTGCCGACTGGCGGCGCTGAAGCAGAAAAGTCCCCGCCTGGCATGGTGCATGGTTGTCCAACTCCATGCATGGGGCTCTGCCTGCGCCCCATGCGTCATGCATGGCCAGGTCCCACCCTCCAGGGGGGCCTGGGCAAACAGAGTCGTCATGGCAGGCTGCCTGAAGACCAATGCCGACGCCAGTCACCGGCAGACGAGTGCCCCCGAGGGTGAGCGCGGTGACAAACGCTGCGATGGTGAAGCGGATAAACTCTGTTGTTGCCTCGGCGGTCACCACCGCTGAAGCCGTGATGGTAGCTCGCCCCACGAGCAGCCATCTTGACCGATGTCCAGCATGCATTGACGGGCGCCAGCTCCTCCGCTCGTCGATCAACTCGTCGAGATCGGTGCCGCATGGCGTCCTGCATGGGAGGAGGATAAGGGCCGTCTCCCAGCACGGGTCGCGGCAGCGCCGCGGCTACTCGCCAAGCCATGACAGCGCCGGGCAAGCCGCTCCTGTAGTTTCCACCGAGGGACAGTCTAGCAGGAGCCAGGCCAGTCGTATTTTATCCCGCTCGTCAGCGGCACGGAGATCCTAGTCACCAGCAGCGCCGCATTGCTGGGTCCAGGGCTCGGCGACGAGAACGCGCCTCCGTTAATCGAGCCCCAAAGCGCAGGCACTGCTGTCTTCGTTTTCTTCAGGCCACGGTTGCCAACCAAAGGACTGATGGATGTTACAGTCAGGGACGCCTCTAGCTTCCTTGAGGGGTGTGTACAAGCAACGAATCACTTACACCCACCCAGACAATGCCAGCGCTAGGCCGACAAAACAGGATTAGTAAGCTCGTCGCGAGCGAGTAACGGGCCGCCGCTGGCGAGCGAAGAGGGTGCCGATGGCGCTTCCCATGGTGTGAAGCAGCAGCTTCTGCTGCTGCTGCTGCTGCTGCTGCTGCACCAGGGATGTTCAGAACCACTGCTGGTAGATGCAGGAAGCAGGATCCATGCTGCAAGTAGATGTGGGGATGGAGCAAGGACGCGGAAGCGCGGGGCTGTTGCTGCACGCAGAGATGCGCCAGCACTGAGGCACACGTTTTCAGTGGGTAGGTGACGAGATCCAGCCCCAGAGCCCTGTCTTTCCTATACGCTAGCTAAAGATGCTGTGAGCATGCCACGGCAAACACCAGGAGACCAGACACCTGCAGCGCTAGCTGCCTGCCTGCCTGCCTGCCTGGCGAATCAGGCCCTGCTCCCTGAGGGGCAGGGCAACGCACCTGGAGCCGCCGTGCATGTGCTCGCCTGCACGGCGCACACACAATGCCCCTGCGGTTGATGGCGTGCATGCCTGCGACACATGCTGGTTGCACCGACCCGCCAGCCAGCAGGCCTTCCCTCGGCTGCCGTCGCTGCGCCTGTGCCCGGAGGTGATGAGGTGACCCCCCCCCCCCCAGTTGAGTCACCAGGGAAGTCTACGGCACACAGGCCCTAATGTTGGTGCACGCTCAGGAGTACGAGCATTCCAATGCAGTCGTGCGAAACGTTGGAATGTGGAGGGCTGGCCGTTTGTGTGCGACAAGCAAAAGGCATGGAATGGAACTGTGCCCCACGCGCCCCCCCTCTCCCCTCCCCACGTGCGCGCTCACCAAAGGCTCCAACGCCTCAGTTGCACCAGCCGTGCATGTGATGATGGCGCCCTTCACACGCACCACTCGATGCAACCACTGCTTCTGCCACACACAGCACTCCCCTTGCGCTGTATCCCCCCCCCTGGCCCCCCCCCGCTCCCCCCTTCTCTACCTAGAGGTTCTCAATGAAAAACACTTATGCTGGCGATTCACCATGCCTCTGATGACGACCCTTACATTTCCTGGCAACCACCAATGCTGCCTGGTAGACTTTGCTGGAAACCCGATGTTACTGTTACCAATGCCTCAGTCACACATCTCTGATGTCGCCCACTAGTTCTCCTGATTCTCTTACATTTTCAAACAAGGCAATCGAAATGGCGCAGTATGGCGTTGTTGGTGCATCGCAGACACAAAGCCTCCACACCAAGGCGCTCGGCCTGATGGCCGTTTACCCCGTGGATTGGAATGGACCCAAGGTAAAATGGCGTGGGCAGAATCATGAAAGTCTGCTTCATAATGCAAGCCCAAGAGGTGCTGCCCCCCCTGGAAGTGTGAAAGTATGAAGAAACACTTCAGAAAGTGTGAAGAAACACTTTCACCAGGGCCGACTCGTTCTCCAGAGAGTAGGCGAAGTGGGTGTAACAGAAGGAGAAGGAGTGAAGTAGGTGTAACAGAAGGAGGACGGCTCGCAAAGGAGCCGTGCCAATGTGCTGAACAGCAGGAAAAGCCCTCGAGGGAAAGGAGCAGTGCTCTCGCGCCATGTCGTCCTCGGTGGCGCCCTCCACCACCCTTGCGCCGGGCCTGTCGCGCAAGGTCAAGAAGGTGCGGTTCGGGAGAGGGAGAAGCATGAGATCTAGAAACTCGTCTCTCGTCGTCCCTCTTGTCACCGTACATCAGCCCCGCGCGCATACCAGCCCATTGAGTTGTACACGCATCGTAGATACTGGACATCAAAACTGAGGGGCAGGACCTCGTGGCCGCGCTGTCAACGCTTTCCACGTTCTACGACGACAACACGCCCGCAGCGCGGCGAGCGCTGCGCTCCACCATTGAGAAGCGCGGTCTGTCCATCCATGAGAAGTTCCTGGAGTCAGCAGAGGCGTCGATCAAGGTGGAGGGGGGGTCCACATGGGGCACGCATGGGGGTGCATGGCGGGCATGCTCCCATGCGCCCCCAATATCACCGCCATCTCCCGATCCCACCACACTCACACACATACACCACCATCCCTTCACATCACCGCCATCCCTCCCCCCCCCTCCCCTCTCCCCAGGCACTGGATGCCGTGCAGGAGCAGCTCGACGGGCTGTCCTCCAACTGCGGCCGCATCTCGAGCGTGCTCGCTGCAACCAAGTCGACGACCGCGCCGCTGCTGTCAGACATGGACCGGCTGCAGAGGGAGCTGGACTCAGTGGAGACCAAGGGGAGGCTCATCAAGGCGCGTGCGCGTGTGTGTGTGTGCGTGTGTGTGTGTGCGTGTGCACGTGTGTATGTGTATGTGTATGTGTGCGTGTGCACTGTGTGTGTGTGTGTGTCTGCATGTGCGTGTGTACCGGGGGCAGAGAGTGATGGTGTCGTCTGCAGAGCTTGTCTCGGTTGAGCCCAAGGGGCGGCTCATCAAGACAACCAGTGATGTCCTTAGCGTCCCCGCAGCCCCCGCAGCCCCCCGCTGCGGGGGCAAATCGGAAAATCGGGGGAGGAACTGCGGGGGCGAACTGCGGGAGTTTTGCTCTGAAAAGTGTGAAAATCGACAATTCCATACGTTTCCGCAAACAAAACTCTGGGTGCGGGGGCCTTCGGCATATACCCTCCAATGTTGCGGGGGCAAACACAACATTATCTGTTTCTTAAGGACACCAAAGACAAGGAGACAACCCCTTTGCCGTGCTGCGACGTGCCGTGCCGTGATGTGCTGTGCCGCCTCGCACACCACCATCATTATATTCTGCACACACACACGCACACACACACGCACCGCAAACAAACTAACACCCACACACACACACTCGCACCGCAGGAGTTCTTAGAGCAGTACCAGCTCGCCCCCGAGGAGGTGACCGCCCTCCAGGGCGAGGACATCGGCCCGGCGTTCTTCGACGCCCTCGCACGCGTGCGCACAATCCACGACAACTGCCGCGCGCTGCTGCGCACGCACCACCAGGTGGGCTCTTCGTCTCCTCCACTCTCTCCTCTATCCCCCCTGCGCACGCTGCCCCCTCCACCACCCCCTATGCACGCACACACACACGCTCCCTCGCTGTGTTTACCCTCGCACGCTTGCGCACAATCTACAACAACTGTCGCGCGCTGCTGCGCACACACCACCAGGTATGCTCTTCCCCCTCCCCTGCGCACGCTGGCCCCTCCCCCCCCCCCCTGCGCCCGCACGCACGCACACACGCCGCCCTTGCTCAGTGGGTTGCCCCTTCCTCACTGGTTTGCCCTCGCACGCATGCGCACAATCCACGACAACTGTCGCGCGCTGCTGCGCACGCACCACCAGGTATGCTCTCCCCCCTCCCCTGCGCACGCTGCCCCCCCCCCCTATGCGCACACACACGCGCGCTCCCTTGCTGCGTTTGCCCTCGCCTGGGTGCGCACGATCCACGACAACTGCCGTGCGCTGCTGCGCACGCACCACCAGGTGTGCCCCCCCCTCCTTTACGCACGCTGGGCCCTCCTCCCTCCCGCCCCCTGCACACGCACGCACGCGCACGCGCCTCCCTTGCGCAATGGCTTGCCCCTTCCCCACTGGGTTGCCCTCGCACGCGTGCGCACAATCCACGACAACTGGCGCACGCTGCTGCGCTCGCACCACCAGGTTGGTGTGTCCCCCCCTGACGTGTGCCGTGCGGTGCGGCCCGTGCTGTGCTGTACTATGCTATGCGGTGCTAGCTGTGCTATGCGTGATTACACCATCATCACCTCCCCAGCTGACCGTGTGCTGCCTGTCTCCCCCCCCCCCACACACACACACCCCACCCCACACGCGTGCACGCACCACCAGCGCGCGGGGCTGGAGCTCATGGACATGATGGCGACATACCAGGAGACGGCGTATGAGAGGCTGTGCCGGTGCGTGTGCGTTGCCCAACAGATGAAGAAATCAATGTGTCGGGGATCAATGTATTGGGGTGGAACGCATATCGGAGTGGGAGAGTGCGCGTGTTATGGAGGTCATGGACATGATGGCGACATACCAGGAGATCGCGTACGAGAGGCTGTGCCGGTGCGTGTGCGTTGCTCAACAGATGAGGAAATCAATCTGTCGGGGATCAATGTATTGGGGTGGGATGCATCGGGGAGTGGACGGGTGCGCGTGTTATGGAGCTCATGGACATGATGACCAGCCCCCATGTCCCTTCTGATACACACTGATCAGTAGCCTCTGCTGCCGCTACGGTGGAGCTCTAGGGGACACGGTCCTGCAGGCTTGTGAACCCCGGCCGTGGCCCCACGGTGGGGAGTCAGATCTGGGGGCCGAGTGCCCTGTCTAGGTCCAGCCCCGAATCAATAGCCCCTCACCACCAGTAGCCAGCCACCCGTCTGTAGCGCTCGGGCGTTGTACGCCGAGCAAGGTCGAATACGCTGCCGGTAGGTGCGTCACACACGACTGTAAAACCCATCATTACCATCATCATCATCATGATGGCGGCATACCAGGAGACGGCGTACGAGCGGCTGTCCCGGTGGGTGTGTCGGGGAGTGCCGCAACTCGGCAACTAAGTACTTATTAGTGTCTTGGACTTGCATGGCACTGACTGCATCGCACACAGAAGCGCCCCCGCCAAGCACATCAAGAGCATGATCACCTTGGAGTGCACCTGATGATCATGATGATGATGGATTTTACAGTTGTGTGACGCACCTACAGGCAGCGCCTACGCCTAGTTGGTGCACCAAGGGGGAGGACCCCTGCATACCACACCCGCTTGCTGTGCTGCCGGCTGTGCTGCGCACATGTGGGTGCAGAGGGCGAGTGCCGCAACATCAGCTACTTCGTATAGGAGGCTCCTACATAAAGCCTTCTTCCTAAAGCTTCCTACCACTCATCACACGTGCATGCTGTGCTGCGCGTGCTGCGCGTGCTGCATGTGCGTGCGTGCTTCCCAGGTGGGTGCAGGGCGAGCGCCCCAACATCGGTGGTGCCTCCGCCTGGCATGCTGTCAACATGCAACTGCCATGCTGTCAACATGCTTCTACCATGCTGCGAACACTGACACGCTGCGTGCTTCTGCTGCTGTGCTGTGCTGTGCTATGCTGTACTGTGCTGCGCAACATTTTCTACTAATCGCACTCGTGTGCTGTGCTGCACACAGGTGGGTGCAGGGCGAGTGCCGCAACATCGGCGAGTACGACGCGCCCGAGGTCAGCCCCACGCTGCACGCCGCCGTCAAGGTGGGGCTCACACACATAAACGTGGGTTTAGGTTGTAAAGCTGAGCTCACACACACACACACACACGCACACACGCACACATGCAAGAGCGTGCCTGTCAAGGTGGGGCACACACGCGCGCGCACACACACACGCACACGTACACACACACACGCGTGATGTCGAATCACATCACACGTGTGCTTCCCCTCCACTTCCCTCCCACACACAACAATCTGCTCATCAAAACCAAAGGTTTGCCCTGTCACTGCTTGCCCCCCCCCCCCCCCAGCCCTGCGATGCCCCGTCCTCCTCACGTACTCTCCCCTGAAACCATCACAGTTAATGGCATCAGAGGAACCGCTGTCAGAGTAACCTCGACATGTGTACTGCGTCTCCACCCCACCCTCACCCCCTGCAGGTCATGCGCAAGCGCCCTGTGCTCTTCCCGTACTCTCCCTTGCAGCCATCAGAGTAGCTAGCCATCATCAGGGTAACCTCAACATGTGTACTGCTTGCGCCCCCCCTTCCCTCTCCCCCCGGCCCTGCGCTAGCGCACCGTCCTCTTCAAATACTTTGCGCAAGAGGTCCCACCTGTTCATCAGAGCAACCTTTTACCGTGTGTACATCAGAGTAACCCCAACCTGCCCATCAGAGTTAATCTGTGTGCCCTCTCATCCCTCCCCCCTCCAGGCCCTGCGCGAGCGCCCCGTCCTCTTTGAATACTCCCAACTGGCCATCTGATGTGCGGTATAAGCGCAACCTTTGTTATGCGTGCCCCCCCCTCCAGGCCCTGCGCAAGCGCCCCGTCCTCTTTGAATACTCCTAACTGGCCATCAGACGTGTGGCATAAGAGTAACCTTGTCCTGTGTGCCCCCCCCTCCCACCAGGCCCTGCGAGAGCGCCCGTCCTCTTCAAATACTTTGCTGAGGAGGTCCCACTTGTTCATCAGAGTAATATTTTCCCGTTTGTACATCAGAGTGACCTGCAACTGCCCATCATATTAACCTGTGTGCCCTCTCCCCCCCCCCTCCTCCCAGGACCTGCGCGAGCGCCCCATCCTCTTCGAATACTCCTAACCGGCCATCTGATGTGTGGCATTAGAGCAACCTTTGGTATGCATGCCCCCCCCCCCGCCCTGCACGAGAGCCCCGCCCTCTTCAAGCACTTTGCAGAGGAGGTCCCACCTGTTCATCAGAGTAACCTTTTACCGTGTGTACATCAGAGTAACCCCAACCTGCCCATCAGAGTAATATGTGTGCCCTCTCATCCCCCCCCCCTCCAGGCCCTGCGCGAGCGCCCCGTCCTCTTCAAATACTGCGCGGAGGTCCCACCTGTTCATCAGAGTAACCTTTTACCGTGTGTATATGTAGGCCTTTAGTGGACCCTCGCGAAGGCAAAGCGAGGCTAGGGTCACTTTGTCATGCGTGCCCCCCCCCTCGCAGGCCCTGCGCGAGCGCCCCGTCCTCTTCAAATACTGCGCGGAGGAGGTCGCGACCGCGCGCCACAACGCGCTGTTCCAGGTGTGTGCTTGGTGTGCAGTGCGCGTGCAGCTGTGACACACACACACACACATACGCACACACACACACTGGAACGCACATGTGCATGCGCCACAACGCGCGCGTCTAGGTGCGCTGTGCGTGCAACAGTGTGGCACACACACACACACACACACACACACACACACACATGCATGCACACACACGCACACATGCACACACACATGCAAGCGCACACCACACACACACGCACACACACACATTCTGTCACGCACACGCGCATGGGCCACAGCGCGCCCTTCCAGGTGTGTGCTGTGCGGCAATGTGCGTGCAAGTCTGACACACGCACACACACACACACACACACACACACACACACACACACACACACACACACACCACTCACACACTGGCACGCACATGCGCATGCACCACAACGCGCGCGTCCAGGTGCGCTGTGCGTGCGGCAGTGTGGCACGCACACACACACACTTACACACACACGCTGACACTCACACGAGCATGGGCCAAAACGCGCCTTCCAGGTTTGTTTCTTGCGTTGTGTGTAGGTGTGACCCACGGGCACACAGACACACACACACACACACCAGGGGTTTCCTTGGGTTCAGTCATCCTTTCGTTTTTCCCAAAGAGACTTTCCCAGTTTCATCGGGATTTCCGGCCGCAGCCCGAAGAGTCGCTTCGAAATCCGAGAAAATTGACGATTTCACACTTTTCCCCGAAAAAATTTGTCTCCGCACAGGGGGGGGGGGGGGGGGGGCAGGCAAGGTTTTTTCAAACCCCATGCCCGTTTTTTTTGAAAAAGTCCCTGGGGGGACCAACCAACCCCAAGTACACCCTGGCCTTATCTGTTGCTGCTCAAACTTGGTGTGCAGCTCCGTAACATCATTCCCTGTCTATGGTTTCAGTGGGTGGCTGTGCAACTCACTCCAACTTCTTGAAACTGGCCTCAGAAGGCGGCCACACGCCCCGATGCAGACCCACACTCCAAGGCCCCACCCACATCCTCCCAACTAATGAACCGCATGAATGACCATGCATTTGGCATCTTTGTTGCAACACGAATCTAGCGCGCCCACCCCCAGCCCAATCGGAGGTCTGCAGAGCATCCTGGCTCTCAGGGGGTGTGAACCAGTGGTCCACACCAGCTGCCCGGTGTGGGACCCCCACACCCCTGCAGTATGTATTGGGTGTGTGGATGATCTGAGGGTGGATTTGGACTCCTCTTGACGAGAGAACTCTAACGCGCCCACTCCCAGGTCGAACGGAGGCCGGAGTAGAAAGTTACAAGATATTTTGAAAAGTCCCCAGACCAACCAACCAACCCCCCACTGCCCATTTTTTTAGGGTGGATATGGACGTAACTAAGGGAGGCGAAGGGCATGGCGCCGGTCCGGTGCCAAAATTTGACGTTTTGGGGCATGGGGTCTTAAATCGACTTTCCTGCCCCCCCCCCCTGTCTCCGCACGTTGGTTTTCCCGAACGCACTCTCACCAAAACCATCGGGGGCGCGCCCTCGAAGCACGTTTTTTTCGTTTCCCGATCGGGGAGGAAACCCCTGACACACACACACACACACACACACACACACACACGCACTCACACACTCACACGCACACACCACGCACACACACACAAATACACACACACTGACACACACACAAATACACACACACTGACACACACTGACACTGGCACGCCCATCCAGCGCTTCATCACTGCGCTCACACGCGGCGGGCCAGGCGGCATCCCACGCCCAATCGAGATCCACGCGCACGACCCAAAGCGGTGAGGGGGGCAGTAACAGTTATATCGGCCTTCCAGCAGAGACATCTGTGAGGTAGTGGTTTGAGTTACATGTTAAGGGCGTGTTTAGGGTGTTTAGGGCCAGGCGGCATCCCGCGCCCAATTGAGATCCACGCGAACAACCCAAAGCGGTGAGTTGTGGGAGTGTGTGTACGGAAGAAGAGTGACAGACGCAGGACGGCACAGGGACGTGACTAGGAGGCAGGCCAGATGAGGGACCCTACTACGCGCACACCCGGGTCTCGTGTGCCACCAAAGGCGCCCGGCAGGCTGTAGATCGACCACACCCAAATGCCTCGGCCCTCAGCACATCCGCCACTCCGCCACAGCACACGCGCCCGCCTGCCCCCCCCCCTGCCCTCCCCCCCCCCAAATTAAACAGCTTCATCGACGACACACTTTGCTCTGGTCAGATCCCCGAGCCCACATTTATTTGAACGCTCGAATCCATTCAAACTCTCGTTTTGACTCTTTTGAGTCAACTCGCGTGGGTTCACCAGGCCTCGCCATCCCAAACCCTCCCTTTCATGGCACCCTTCCAGGGGGGGGGGGGCAGGGAAGTTAGAAAACGACCCAACGTTGAAGATCTTCGAATTTTCTCACCGGACCGGCGCCATGCCCTTCCCTTTCCTAAATGATGGAGAATTCCACTCTAAAAATGAAAAATGGGGGGGGGGGGGACTGGACCGTTTCTCAGATTTTTTATATCTGAGAATTTTTCATATCCCCCACACACCCAATAGGTAGTGCAGTGGTGTGGGGGTGTGAGAGGGTCCACACCAGGCGATAGGTGTGGACCACTGGTTCACCCTCCCTCAGAGCCAGAATGCTCTGCAGACCTCCGATTAGGATGGGGAAGGACGCGATGGATTTGTCTAACGACAGGGATGCCAAATCCATGGTCATTTCTGAGGTTCATCGTTGGGAGGGTGTGGAAGGGACATTAGTGTGTGGGGCTGCACCGGGGCGCGTGGCCGTCTTCCGAGGCCCGTTTCAGGAACAGGATTGGGTTGTACAGCATCCCAAATAGTGCGATGGAATGGGAACGATGTCACGAAGCTGCCCACCAAGTTTCAGCTCCGGCAGACAAGGTCTGGGTGTACACGGGGGGGGGGGTCCAAGCCCGTTGTGAAAATAATGCAACGCTGGGCCTGAAAAATACTATTCTGCCCCCCCCTGCACCCTTCTTATAAATCTTGGCGTAGCCTACCATCACCACCACCACACACGCAGGTACTCCAATCCCCAAACTCTCCTTTTTTCAACTCTGAAGTCAATTTGGACTCTTCTTTTTTACTCCCGAGTTGCCTCCACCACCCACCACAACATCTACACACACAAGACACACACACACACACACGCGCGCACACACACGCAGCTACATCAAACGACATGCTGGCGTGGGTGCACCAGGCGCTCGCTCACCGAAGCCCTGCTCAAGCCCCAACCCCTCCCTCCCCTTTTCAACTTCAACTTCCCCCCCCCCCCCCCCCCAACACACATGCAGGTACATCAACGACATGCTGGCGTGGGTGCACCAGGCACTCGCGGGCGAGCGCGAGTTTGTCGTCTCGCTGTTTGGAGACGAGAAGAGGTGTGACTCGAATAGGTGGCCATGGTTCACGGTTTAGGGTGTGCGTTGCGACTGCGGCATGCGTGCTTTTTTTGGTCGCGCTTTTTGGAGAAGAAAAGAGGTGGGAATCCGTTGGGTGGACTGGTTCTGCTGGCAAGAAGAACAGGCGGTATCGACGCGGTATGTAGGGACAGGGCCTTGGGGTTTGGGGGGCTGATTCGTTGTGTGGGGGGTGGGGGGGCTTAGGGTTTAGGGTGCAACAGGCGGGGGGGGAGGCTCAGGGTTTAGGGTGCACCAGGCGCTCGCAGGCACGGTGCGGGTGGCGACGCCTCTGCACTCCCCGCCGCACCCTCCATAGCATAGCTTGCTATAACCCAAGGGCTGTGCGCATTGACCACACGCCATTGGCCTCTGTCTGAGGGCAACGGCGGCGCACTGACCACCCCAGCTGCCGCAGAGGCGCTGCAGCTGACACACATGCACCAGGACTTGCATGCATGACGACGCTATGCGACCCCGACTAACCTGACGCAGGGGCAGCGCAGGTGACGCAGCTTCGCCCGCGCTGATGCGGAACCACGCGTGCAGATCCTCATGACGTCGCCGCCGACGCTGCAGCGCACTGACCACCGCAGCTGTGACCCACCCAACTTTTCACACTCCAGATAGTTGGCTAACTTGACTTGCAGCGACGCCTCAAATGGCTGGAGTGACGGCGTATGGCAACAGCGCATTTGACCCAACGCTGCTGCCACGACAGCTCCACACAAAGGCAGTCACCTCTCAGTGGCGCCTGCTGCCGCGTCAAACAGTCAGGGCGCTCCTCTCACGAATGGGCACGAGCCTTCCCAAACACACACACACACACACACACACACACGCCATCACACGCACACACACGCACACACACACACACACACACGCACTCCAGGTGGCACGTGTTCTGCAGAGACAGCGCCTTGAGCACGGCACATGCACACGAGCAGGCGCATGGCGCGACGTTCGCGAGCAGCTCAAGGCGCGCCGCACACGCACACACGCCCGCACGCCCGCACGAGCACACACTGCACGCACATCAACGCATACGTAACTGCTGAAGCGACTTTACGCGTGTGTTCTTCGAGCAGCTCAAGGCGCGCGGGGACAAGCTCGTGCGTTCGCCGCCACCGCCACCAAAGGACCTAAGCCCGCCTCCGCAGGTGGACCCACTGCACTTCAGGTTCTAATGGATGGCCAACCCCCCAGGGCGCGGGTCGCCCAGCTCCGTCCGGAGTGGGAGTGGGCCGACGGCCCCGGGTCTGCAAGCTCGTTTTTGCCACCGCCGCTCCAACCTCAGCTGGCCCCTGCATGCGACGCAGGGTCATTGCACGCGCGACTAAGAGTTGGCGTAGGAGCGGACCTACATGTTGCAGCTGTCCACTTGAAAACCCCCTAGCTGCCATCTTCTGCCATGATTTATGTGCCAGCGGTGCGACTGAGCAGCAGCCTCCCTTAGCCCCAGGGTTGCATCCCTGTGCACTTGGGGTGAAATTTCACACAGTGGATGCGCTTAGGATTTTGGGTAAATGATGGCCGCACCGGGCCTCACCGCTCACTTCCGCAATCTCAACTCGCCTGAGGCGATGTTTTTGCCAAGAACATGTGTGCGAATGTCGGATTTCACACTACTTTCACACTTCCAGGCCGGCCCCGGGCCAGCACTTTTGCGGGGTGCGGGGTGGCCAACGGAAACACTGTTCTCACACCCTTTTTCGGGTCCTCCAACCCACGGGGAACACATGCCATCACACCGAGCACCTTGCCTTCTTTGACCCCGCACCCCACCCGACACGCCTATTTGCGCCATCTGCCGCCCTCTGCGCGTGCGCATCGAGCAAGTGCTCATGACGTCGCCGCCGACGCTGCTGTGCTTCCAGCTGGCGCAGGTGGGGTCGACCCTTATCCCTGTTATCTAACCACTGTTATCTGATCAACGATCGTAACTGTTAGTAACTGTTACCTTGCGGCTGACGTGAGGCTAATCTAATCACTGTTCGTAGTCCCAACTGTTTTTTTTTACTGTTCACTCCTACTCCTAACTGTTATCCAACCTTTACCTAACTGTTAGACCTGTCGTTGATATTCCAGATAGTTGGCTAAGGAGGCCAAGCTAAGTTGTTGGTGTTGACGCCGCTGTGCTTCCAGCTGGTACAAGTGTGCAGGCAGGATGTAGGGATTTCAAATGGCTGGAGTGACGGCGTATCACGGGCAATATCTATCTGGGCCTCGTTTCAAAGGCATTTGCCACCACCAACAACACCCCTCCAATCCCATGCACGCTACGCTGCATGCACCTCCTACCATTCTCCTACCCCCACCTCACAACACCCCCCACTCCTCACTTCCACGACACAAACCCCGCAGCTCCACGCGTTCTACCTGGGCCTCGTGTCAAAGGCAGTCGGGGAGGGCGCTGCTCTCAGTGGCGCGCTGCGAAGGTGTGGGTGGGAGGGGGGCATGGAAATGGGAGAGGGGAGGGGGAGGGGTAAGGGAGAAGAGGAGGCTCCAGGTGCGTTGCCCTGCCCCTCAGGGAGCAGGGCCTGATTCGCCAGGCAGGCAGGCAGGCAGGCAGCTAGCGCTGCAGGTGTCTGGTCTCCTGGTGTTTGCCGTGGCATGCTCACAGCATCTTTAGCTAGCGTATAGGAAAGACAGGGCTCTGGGGCTGGATCTCGTCACCTACCCACTGAAAACGTGTGCCTCAGTGCTGGCGCATCTCTGCGTGCAGCAACAGCCCCGCGCTTCCGCGTCCTTGCTCCATCCCCACATCTACTTGCAGCATGGATCCTGCTTCCTGCATCTACCAGCAGTGGTTCTGAACATCCCTGGTGCAGCAGCAGCAGCAGCAGCAGCAGCAGAAGCTGCTGCTTCACACCATGGGAAGCGCCATCGGCACCCTCTTCGCTCGCCAGCGGCGGCCCGTTACTCGCTCGCGACGAGCTTACTAATCCTGTTTTGTCGGCCTAGCGCTGGCATTGTCTGGGTGGGTGTAAGTGATTCGTTGCTTGTACACACCCCTCAAGGAAGCTAGAGGCGTCCCTGACTGTAACATCCATCAGTCCTTTGGTTGGCAACCGTGGCCTGAAGAAAACGAAGACAGCAGTGCCTGCGCTTTGGGGCTCGATTAACGGAGGCGCGTTCTCGTCGCCGAGCCCTGGACCCAGCAATGCGGCGCTGCTGGTGACTAGGATCTCCGTGCCGCTGACGAGCGGGATAAAATACGACTTGCCTGGCTCCTGCTAGACTGTCCCTCGGTGGAAACTACAGGAGCGGCTTGCCCGGGGCTGTCATGGCTTGGCGAGTAGCCGCGGCGCTGCCGCGACCCGTGCTGGGAGACGGCCCTTATCCTCCTCCCATGAAGGACGCCATGCGGCACCGATCTCGACGAGTTGATCGACGAGCGGAGGAGCTGGCGCCCGTCCATGCATGCTGGACATCGGTCAAGATGGCTGCTCGTGGGGGCGAGCTACCATCACGGCTTCAGCGGTGGTGACCGCCGAGGCAACAACAGAGTTTATCCGCTTCACCATCGCAGCGTTTGTCACCGCGCTCACCCTCGGGGGCACTCGTCCGCCGGTGACTGGCGTTGGCATTGGTCTTCAGGCAGCCTGCCATGACGACTCTGTTTGCCCAGGCCCCCCCTGGAGGGTGGGACCTGGCCATGCATGACGCATGGGGCACAGGCAGAGCCCCATGCATGGAGTTGGACAACCATGCACCATGCCAGGCGGGGACTTTTCTGCTTCAGCGCCGCCAGTCGGCACAGCCGGCGTGGTTGGCCTCAAAAGCCAGGAGGAGGACGGTCCTTTCCTATACGCTCCTTGCCAGACATGTCCCTCAGGGACTTGTTTGGGTCTCAACTAGCCGGCGGGAGCGATAGTCTAGACGGCAGGTAACCGGCTGGTGGCTATCGTCCTTCACAGGGCTGTGGCACTAGGACTAGTGTTGTCTTAGCTGGAATGCCATGTAACTGTAACTGTAACTGTAGTACCTGCGCGTGGGTGTGCGTTTGTGCCACCGTTTGTGTGTGATTGTGTGTGTGTGTGCGTGTGCGAGTGAGCAGCAGTGTTTCCACGCGGGCAGGCGGCGCTGCGCCCAGCTGTCTCCAGGTGTCACGAGGACTACTACAAATGGCGTGGTAGTGGCGCTTGCTCCCACATCTGCGCATAAAACTTGTGTTAATACAAAGGGCAAAAAACAGTGGGCCTCGAGAGGCTTGCACACACACTGTTGGATGCGAGAGGGAGACAGGGAGCTGCATTCACACAGTTGCGGCCGCGGCACGAAGAGAGGGAGCTCGCCGCTCAAGCTGGAAAGTTCATCATGTGAAATGCACCAGGCCGCCGCCCCTCTGCGGTGCTCGGCCTGTGCCTGAACGAGCCGAGGCTCTCAGGGTGAGGGCGACAGCTGCGAGAGCCACGCCAGAAATGGCGTTATGGCATGATGATGATGAGAGTTTTCCAACCCCTTCTGGCGGTCACACGTACGGTTCCAAAGCTCCAGTGGGACTTAGAGAAACAAGGCTCAAGGCCCACAAAAGGTCAAGCTACAAGTAGCCCACGGTAATGCCATCCACACTTGGTGGCGGGCGCCAAGCGCAGCACCACTGTGCAGGCTGCACACCCAGCCCCTCAAATGGCCAGAGGGCGGACCCAAGGTATAAAACCATGAAGGGACCAAACAGCCCTCCCCCAGACCACCGGAAGCGGGGCTCGTAGCACACCCGCCGCAGCACTCTACTCAGCGACCACACTCGGCGACCGCAGCGTTGACAGCGTGGATCGCTGCAGTAGAGCCCCCTGTCGACGCCACGGCCTTGGGGTGTGGTTTGCATGAACTGAAATTGCTTTTTTATTCAAGAAATAAAAAGAAAAAGGGAAACAAAAGGAAAAAACAAAAAGAAAAACGTGACACATTCACACATTTTGACATGTCCATTTCGAAATGTCCACCGCGACATCCATTACGACGCTGCGCCTCATCTCCCAAGCCCCTGACCGTGCAGGGCCCGTCCGACAGGCCTATTGTGGAAGGTGGAGGGCCTTGTGCCGTCGCCTGTAGGCGACCGAGGCTTCGCAATGGACGCCAGCATCGTGAGCGGCGTGTCGGCCGCGCTGCAGCGCACCCAGCGATCTCTCGAGGAGTGCGAAGAGCTGCTGCCTGCTGATGCTGATGAGAACGGAGAGGGGGGCGATCCGGAGAGGCTGCAGATGCAGGCCGCCATGCTAGGCCTGGGCCTGGCCGTGACAATGACGCACAGCAGCAGCATGTCCTACGAGGACGTGTTGGACGGAGTAAAGTGGGCGGGTATCGCGCTCGGGGAGCTCGTCACGATCGCGTGCAGCCATGGTTTGCATGACGACGACGCACGCATGGGCGCGCAGAAGCTGCGCGAGCGCATCGTCAACTGCGGCGTGCTGTCCGACCTGATCACGGCCCTCGCAGATGTCTGGAGCACCACCAGCGCCGAGTGCTTGTCGGATCTGAGCAAGGTGCGGCCACGGAGAGCGATCGCGTGCATGCGGGGCGCACGTGTGAGCGGAGCGCAGCGCAGCGCAGCGCAGCGCCTGGCCGTCTCTCCCCCCCCCCCTTCCCCGCCCCGAACCATCCCTCAAACCAAGCGCC
>VFSX01000012.1:532500-610000 GCA_016618255.1 Chlamydomonas sp. UWO 241 | reverse complement strand
GCGCGCTCTCTCTCCGATGCAGCCAAGGGTCACGTTTGAGCACTGGCGGGCGGAGAGGCCCACACCAGCCGCCCAAGCACACACGCCCAAACACACACATACACACACACATGTCAGTTGGTTGTAAGCCCAAGAAAAACATCGCACAGACACACTTGCTCACACACACACACACGCACACACACTCGTGTGCGCGTGCAGGCGGCCACACGCTCTCTCTCTCTAATGCAGCCGAGAGTCATGTTCGACTACTGGCGGGCCGCTAGGCCCATACCAGCCGCCCAAAACACACACGCCCAAACACACACACACACACACACATACACGCACACGTCGGTCGGTTGTAAGCCCAATAACACACACACACACACACGCGCGCGCACACACGTGCAGGCGGCCACGCGCGCTCCCTTGTCTGATGCATCCAAGTGCCACGTGCGTGCGCTATGGCCCACACCAGCCCCCCAACACACGCCCAAACACACACATACACACACACATGTCAGTTGGTTGTAAGCCCAAGAAGAACATCGCACAGACACACTTGCTCACACACACGCGCGCATACACACTCGTGTGCGCGTGCAGGCGGCCACGCGCGCTCTCTCTCCGATGCAGCCAAGGGTCACGTTTGAGCACTGGCGGGCGGAGAGGCCCACACCAGCCGCCCAAGCACACACGCCCAAACACACACATACACACACACATGTCGGTTGGTTGTAAGCTCAAGAAAAACATCGCACAGACACACTTGCTCACACACACGCGCGCATACACACTCGTGTGCGCGTGCAGGCGGCCACGCGCGCTCTCTCTCCGATGCAGCCAAGGGTCACGTTTGAGCACTGGCGGGCGGAGAGGCCCACACCAGCCGCCCAAGCACACACGCCCAAACACACACATACACACACACATGTCAGTTGGTTGTAAGCCCAAGAAAAACATCGCACAGACACACTTGCTCACACACACACACACGCACACACACTCGTGTGCGCGTGCAGGCGGCCACACGCTCTCTCTCTCTAATGCAGCCGAGAGTCATGTTCGACTACTGGCGGGCCGCTAGGCCCATACCAGCCGCCCAAAACACACACGCCCAAACACACACACACACACACACATACACGCACACGTCGGTCGGTTGTAAGCCCAATAACACACACACACACACACACACGCGCGCACACACGTGCAGGCGGCCACGCGCGCTCCCTTGTCTGATGCATCCAAGTGCCACGTGCGTGCGCTATGGCCCACACCAGCCCCCCAACACACGCACAAACACACACACACACACACACACACACGTCGGTCGGTTGTGAGCCCAAGAAGAACACACACACAGACACTCACGCACTCGCTCACACTCTCACACACACACGCACATACATATGCAGGCGGCCACGCGCGCTCTCTCTCTGATGCAGCCGAGGGCCACGTGCGTGCGTTGGTGGGCGGAGAGGCGGGCCGGCTGCTTGCGCGCTGCGGGCTGGCTGAGGTGGCAGAGCGGATGCGCATGTACAGGTGTGTGGGGGTATGGGGGGTGGGTGTGTGTGAGGGGGGGGGCGGCTGCTCGCGCGCTGCAGACTGTCCGAGGTGGCGGAGCGAATGCGCAGGTGTATGTGTGTGTTAATGTGTGTGTGTGTGTGTGTGTGTGATGGAGGGGGGGGCTGCTGCTTGCGCGCTGTGGACTGGCTGAGGTGGCGGAGCGAATGCGGATGTACAGGTCTGTGTGGGGGGGGGGGGGGGGGATTGCACATTCTGTGCTGATGGATGGACGGATGCGCTGTTTATGTATCGCAAGGCCGAAACCACGCCCTCGAGCTGCCTCTCTTACTCTCTCTTTCTCTCTCTTTGTCTCTCCCTCTTCGCTCTCCTCTCTTCGTTCCTCTTGTCTCTCCTCTCTTCGGCTGTCTCGTCTCACCTCGCTTCGTCTCTCTTGTCTCTCTCTCTGCATGCTATATACCGTTGTGACAATGTGTATGTATGGGTGCGTGTGTGCAGGGCCGAGGGCGCCGACACCACCCGCCAGCGACCCAGAGGTGTTTCTCTCTCTTATCACTTTTCTCTCTTCTCTCTCTTTCTCCTCTCTCATTTCCTCTCTTCTTCCTTCTCATTCAACATTTCCTCACCCTCTCTCTCTGCAGTGTATGCTGTGCTGATGGTGGCGGTTTGCGCTGGCGTGCGTGTGCGTGTGAGTGCAGGACCGAGGGCGCCAACGGCACACAAGCCAGCGAACCAGAGCTGTCTCCCTCACGCGCGCGCGTGCGCTCTCCCTCTTTCTCTTCCTCTCTCGCTTCCTCTCTCTCTCCCTGTCTCTCTCCCTCTCTCTCCCTCCCTCTCAGCATGCTAAACTGACAACGTGTGCGTGCTTGTGTTTTCAGGACCGAGGGCGCCGACACCACCCCCGCCAGCGACCCAGAGCTGTCGCTACAGCGGGTCGCCGACGCGATGCGCGCGTTCTTCGTGGTCGTGTCCTCTCCGGACGCACTGCCCGAGTTCCTGGGCATCCAGGTGTGTATGTGCGTGTGTGCGTGTGTGTGTGTGTGTGTATGCGTGCGTTCTTCGTGGTCGTTGCCCTCCCAGATGCACTGCCCAAGTTCCTGGGCATCCAGGTGGGTGTGTGTGCTTGTGCGTGCGTGTGTGTGTATGTGTGTGTGTTAGTGTGTGTGTGTGTGTGTGTGTGTCCTCCCCGCATGCTTGTTGCTAGGCCGAGCACTCGCTGGCAGTCGCGCCAGAGGGCCGGACGCCACCACACGCACCCCTAGATGGTTCATCATCTCCATCCAGTCCATCATATCAGATAGCCTGGTCAAGGAGCTTGACGAGAACGACACGTGCATGTGTGAGCGCAGGTGGCAGTGGCGCGCGTGCCTTGTAGAGGGCTTGTAGAGTGTGGCGGGCAGGAATTTCCAGGCCCCAAAACCTAAACTATTGAGCTACCCTCCCCCCCCCTCCTCCTAGCCCCTGGTGGCCGGGACAGCGGCTGTGCTAAGGTGTGCACACGCCGGCAGTCGCGCCAGAGGTACGACCGCCACCATGCGCGCCCTCCTAGGTGGCCCTCCTTTGTAGAGAGGTCTCTCCCGACTCCACCACTGACACAGGGCAGTGGCAGTTACAGTAACATCGGCTTTCCAGCGAAGACTACCTTCTAGTCCTAGTACCACCGCCTGGACTCAAGTCCAGTTCTGGCCACCGCTGTGACTGGCCTAGCTTGGCCTGACGGCCTAGCTCGGCCTGTCAGGCCAAGCCAGGCCAGTCACAACCGCTGGCTCGATGAGGAGCAGGTGCTTGCTGTGACTGGCCTAACTTGGCCTGACGCTGTGACTGGCCTAGTTTGGCCTGACGGCCTAGCTCGGCCTGTCAGGCCAAGCTAGGCCAGTCACAACCGCTGGCTCCGTGAGGCGCACGTGCTTGCCAACGCATTCGTGGTCAGGCGCCGAGTCCCTCCCCACTGCTGCATTGAAATCACCTGCCACTGCCACGTGTGACACCCTGCCAGAGACTCATAGACGCGAAATGGAGTCAGCTATCCATCGTGCTCGATTTTGGGGCCATCGGCGGAGTTTCGTGCATCCTCGATTTAGTAACCTACCCCTGTCGGTTACGGATAGCTGCGCATGTTGACCACTTTTTCCTCATATGGGCACGTACGTCGTGACAATACCCGTCTATAGCCAAACAATTGCGGGTCAAGATGCGCAGCTATGGGTAAAGCCCCGGGGCGCGCCCGCCCCCTAGACCCCCCCCCTTAGGTGTGACACAGGGCAGAAGTCCCCCATCAGCGATGGTGGGAATGGCGACACACCATCCTGCACCAACCACCCCCGCGTCCACACACACCACGCAGGCGCCGCGCACGCGCGCCGACGCAGCCGCGCGCCTCTCCCGCTCCCTCGTCGACGCATACGAGTCAGTCTACGCTGCGGTCGCAGACCCTGCAAGCGGGTACGCAGACGCGGGCGGACCAGGCGCGATCAAGCACACGCCGGCGCAGGTCGGGACGATCCTCGGCGTGCTGTGACCACAGAGGGCGGGCGGCGTGGTGTGTGCTGGTCGCGTTTGCAACTTCAGCTGTGCCGGTTCAGCTACCTCACGCGCAGAGATAACCCCTGTCACCCCGACCCTAGCTATGGCATCCCCCACCAGTAGTGTGCCAGGCAGTGTTACAGTGAGGCCAGCATCTGGGCGAGTGTGTGTGGGTGTGGGTGTGCCGCAGCGCCCAGCACAGCGCCCAGCACAGCGCCCAGCACAGCAAGAATGCAATCGGCGCATGCAACTTGACGCTCATCCTCGGCCTCTCCATCCAGGCTGTGCCCATATCGGCGGATCCGGTGCATTGCCCTCCACGTGTGCCGTGTAATGGGCGAAGGGAGGATAAATTCTGCAGGTAACCAAGAACCACCTGTGGACACTCTTTAAATTTGGATTTGTCACTACCTCGCTGGAACCAGAAATCGCCCATTATTTAATAAGCCAGTGGGGTACTCCAACAACAAACAGCTGTCCTCCGCGCCCATTGCATGGGGCGTACTGCTGAGTACAGAACCCAGTGCAAAACCCAGCAGGGGTCAGGTCGAACGTTGGCAAACCGTTCGGTGCAGGGCGCCGGCAGGGCGTACCCGACGAGGCTGGACAGCCTTTCCCTGCACTCTGCTAGCAGTGCTGGCAGCTCTTAAAGGGGGGGTTCAGCCATTTCAGAAACATGAGGTGTTATCGCAGCGGCAGCGTGGATGACAAAGTCCGTGGATGGCAAAGTCCCTGTCGACGCTGCGGCCTTCGAGTGTGGTTTGTAACTCATTTAAGCTTGCTTTGTGTGAACAAACTATTTTTTTTAACAAATGAAATGTGAAGACGGGGAGCTGCATGCACACGGTGGCGGCACGCAGAGAGGGATCCCGCCGCTCAAGCTGGCAAGCTCATCATGTGTGATGCACCAGGCCGCCGCCCCTCTGCGGTGCCCGGACTATGCCTGAACGAGCCGAGGCTCTTGGGTGGGTGGGGGGGGGGGGCAACATGCGAGAGCCACGCCAGAAACATCTGGTGCTGTGACGGCAGAAGCGTGGCTGGCAGAGACCCCCCCGTCGACGCCGCGGCCTTGGAGTGTGGTTTGTATGAGCTGAAATTGTTTTTTATATTAAAAAACAGGGAAAACATAAGGAAAAAGGAAGAAAAAAAAAAAAGTGGCACACATTCACACATTTCGACATTGGCATTTCGAAATGTCCACCGCGACATCCATTACGACCCTGCGCCTCATCTCCCACGCCCTTGACCGTGCAGGGCCCGTCCGACAGGCCTATCGTGGAAGGTGGAGGGCCTCGTGCCGTCGCCTGTAGGCGACCGAGGCTTCGCAATGGACGCCAGCATCGTGAGCGGCGTGTCGGCCGCGCTGCAGCGCACCCAGCGATCTCTCGAGGAGTGCGAAGAGCTGCTGCCTGCTGATGCTGATGAGAACGGAGAGGGGGGCGATCCGGAGAGGCTGCAGATGCAGGCCGCCATGCTAGGCCTGGGCCTGGCCGTGACAATGACGCACAGCAGCAGCATGTCCTACGAGGACGTGTTGGACGGAGTAAAGTGGGCGGGTATCGCGCTCGGGGAGCTCGTCACGATCGCGTGCAGCCATGGTTTGCATGACGACGACGCACGCATGGGCGCGCAGAAGCTGCGCGAGCGCATCGTCAACTGCGGCGTGCTGTCCGACCTGATCACGGCCCTCGCAGATGTCTGGAGCACCACCAGCGCCGAGTGCTTGTCGGATCTGAGCAAGGTGCGGCCACGGAGAGCGATCGCGTGCATGCGGGGCGCACGTGTGAGCGGAGCGCAGCGCAGCGCAGCGCAGCGCCTGGCCGTCTCTCCCCCCCCCCCTTCCCCGCCCCGAACCATCCCTCAAACCAAGCGCCACATCTGCTGTGTGTGATCTTGCAGGCATCTAGCTTCATCGTGCAGGCTGTGGTGCGAGCGATCAACACGTGGAAGTCGGATGTGAAGCGCATCGTCACGCCGAGTGCTGTCGCCGCCGTGCTGACGATCAGCGAGGGCCTGTGGCAGCTGGAGCTTCAGGGCCGCACCCACACACCCCTCAGTAGCTGCAAGGAAGAGGACAACCAGTCTTTGTGGGTGCTCACACGCTTCCTTGTCGACAGCGGCAAGTCGCTGATCGCGCTGCCGAAGCTGCGTTGCATCGCGCCCCAGTCACCTCGTGTGACGCGTGACGTCTACACGAACGCGTGCCACCTCAGTGAGATCCTGCACGCCCTCAAGAGGCGGGAGGAGCTGCGAGACATTGCTCCAGACAGACTGCCACTGCTGCAGGGTGCGCGTATGGGCCATGGTCTTCTTGTGCACGCGCATGCTCCTGTTTTGGCGCGCGCCCGACACCTGCTGCCCACGGGTGTCCTCCCTGATATGCCTGCCCACATCTCCTCCTTGATGTATGCCTGCCCAACCACCTTGTATGTGTTCGTTTTGCAGCACTGCTGGCACTTCTACGCACCCAGCTTGTCTACCGTGTGAGCTGGGGCATTTGGGGCGGGCTGCAGTTTGGCGGAGAAGGAGAGCCGAATGGCACGCAGCTGCAGAACGCCAAAGGGGAGCGCCTTCTTGCGCGCGTCACTGATGCCAACGTATCGGTCGGCATGCATTACCTGATAGACCTGCTCAGCACGGTGCTGCCAGCGCTGAGGGAAGCCGATGTGGGCGTGCTGGATGGTGTGGCACACAACGCCGCGTGTGCTGCATGGGCTGTGCTGGCTCTGGACCCACAGTCGCCCAGCAAGCAGGACGTGCAGGTGGTCGTCACAGCGCACGCGCAGGCTGTGCAGGTGCTGCTTATGCTGCACTCTGCCGACCTGCTTCGTGTTGCGCCGCCGGTTGCCACGCTGTCGTCGCGGCTTCTCGAGTACCCCCTTGTCAGGCAGCACCCCAGCGACTCGGGCATCGATGTGCTGGCGTTCATGGTCTACGAGACGCAGGCGGCATCGCAGCTGGCACACCTGCTCATGGTGGTAGCCTCCAAGTACGACAAGCGACCAGGCGCACTGGAGGCCGTATTTCCCGCTGTGGCCGTGGCCGTGGGCCACGTCGTGGCGCAGATTGAGAGTGACGGCGGCTCTGCACTCAACGGCCACTTCCTGCGGCTGTCTGCAGATGATTTCGACCATTGCGCACTGGAACCAGGTGCCGTAGCGGCAGCGGTGGAAAAAGTCGAGGCTGCGATCGACTGCTGGCGTGTCATGCCCAATTCTATGTCACCACTCCTGAGGGAGCTCCGACGTGCATGCGTGCTCCTGTTGCCGTGTGTGGAGCAGGCATCGGACCGCTCGTGCGCGGCGCTCAAGCTGCTGCCAGCCATTGCTTCGCTCGGTGCAGTCGGTCTTGACTCGAGCAGTATGGCGTTCCAGACGGTAAGGGCTGCCTTGCCCGCGCGTTGCCTCGCCGACACGTTGCCTTCCCCCTTGCCTTCCCCGCGCGTTGCCTCGTCCCCCACCCTGGCCTCTCTCGCCACGCGGAGATTCCAAACAAAGCGCCCAACTCCCTTTGCCCTGTTTTCAGACTGAGATCCTTGGCAGCCTGAAGGAGAAAAGCGCGGCGCTCGAGGCCAAGCTCAAGGCCAAGCCCAAGGCTGCAGGAGGCAGCAGCGACAAGCTGGTGTCCGACGATTACACGGGCCACCTGGAAGAGCACACCCTTCTTCTCGAGGTGCAGCAGTTTGAGACCCTCGGCGGAGCGGGCGCTACCACGCTCAAGCTCGTGGCCGCAGCGTGCGCTGCGGTGCTGGCACGGCAGAAGTCGCAGCAAACACGCGGCCTGGCCGCGCTGCCGCTGCTGCTTGATCTGGAGTCGACGGGTGTGCTCGAGCTGATGGCTCGCGCAGGCAACTGGATTGGGGTGCTGCTCGAGGCGTCCGCTCCGCTGTTGGAGCCCAAGGCTGCGTACGAGGCCACTCAGCCAGGCTGCAGAGCGTCGGATGACGTGGCGCAAGAGGAGCACGCAGTGAAGGCAGGGAGCAGCAGACAGGCCCAGCAGAAGGCCGCAAAGGAGAAGACGCAGCGCAGACAGGTGGATTTGACATCCGCTGTGCTCGCGCGCATACACGCTCGGCGCGCGTGTGCCGCAGCTTCTGCTCTGATGGCGCTCGCGGGTGGCTGGCTGCGCGCAGCGCACGGCCTGATGAGCGTTGCGGGTGCTGCAGTGGCCGAGGCGCTGGCTGAGGCGCAGGAGGCCCGTGCGTACGGCGACGGCAGTGGCGCCTCGGCCGTTGTGGCTGCCGCGGACGCTGCACACCGCTTTGTGCGCTCCCTGCTGGAGGACACTGGTCGCAGCAACGCCGGTAGCAGGCGCCCGGCAGATGCGGACACGCGCAAGGACACCACGCTCGCACTATTGTGCTCTCCCCTCGCAGCCAAGGTCATGTCGCTGCAGCCGGGCGTGTGGCGTGACGCAATCGGTGCAGCCAGACTTGCAGCGCCGCCGCCGCCACCACCGCTGCCGCGCGCAGCGGCGGTGGCGGAAGAGGCGTCTCGGACAGACGATCCGTCCCCGTGCGGCAAGAGGCGAGCGTGCAAGTGCGAGGCGCTGCTCTGCAGGAGCGACACGGCAGCCAAGCTCCTGACACAGCTGGACGTCCTACCCAATGATCACCCTTCGTTGCTGCTGCCGTCGCTGCTGGTGCGTGTCGCACAAGAGATGACGCTCGTGTGCAGCTCGATCGTGATTAGCGTTGCCCAGCCCGAGCCGCAGGCTCAGCAGCAGCAGCAGCAGCAGCAGCAGCAGCAGCAGCAGCAGCAGCAGGGGCTGGGAGTGCCGTCAGGCGGCCTGCCGCCCGTGGCCTCTGATGACAGCAGCGAGATTTTTGGCTTGCCTCTCGGCAGCATCCTGGGCGAGAGCAGCAGTGATGTTTCGGCCAGCGTCAGCATCGGCGCCAGCACCAGCAGCCCCTGCGGTGGAGAGAGTGGCGAGAGCAGCAGGCAACACAGCAGCGGTGGCGGCGCACTGGTGGAGACAGCAAGCCACGAGCCGCTCGCATCGCCAGATTGCCACGGCCTCGGCAGTGCAGGACCTGTGCTGCAGCTTCAGCCGCAGCCGCAGCCGCAGCGAGAGCCCGACGCGCAGAGCCGGCTGCGCGCTAGCCTCGATGCTGCAGCTCTGCACGGGGAGCTCGCAATCGTCGAGGCTATCCAGGCATTGCGCGCGGCGACAGGCGCGCCGGTGTCGAATGTGCGCAAGGGCGCAGCAACACAGCTTGGCATGGGGATCGCGCGCTACCGCCCTCATCTGCTGCGCACGTGCGCGGTAGGCGCCAAGCAGCAGCAGCAGCAGCAGCTCGCGAGGCCCGCGGCCGACGGCGCTCCGCCTGGCCTCGTCGACGCCCTTGAATGTGCACGCAAGGAGTGCAACGACCTGCTGAGCGCGGTCGCCCATGTGCTGGACGTCGCGAGGCCAGCGCTGCTGCAGGTGGCATCAGAGGCCGCGGAGGCGCAGGCGCACGGCGCAGGCGGCTCCGGCACGTCCACTTTGGCACAGGCGCGGAGCGGGCTGAGCACACTGATCAGGATGCTGACGGGTCTGCAGCCAGGCGGCAGCGGCAGCGAGGGCGGTGGGGGGCACCACTGACGAGGAGCAGGGCATCGGCGCGTTGTCCACACACAAGCACGCAGAGAATAGCAGCAAGTGAGGAGTGCACGCGGTGCCTGCCAATCATTCACTGGATATGGGGTGCCCCCGGCTGCGCAAGCTCGACCTGCGTCAGGCTTGCACCCAGTGGCAGCCCCGCCACCATTGTGGGTCAAACACTTGGCTTGCACGAGCTGCAGCCCGCCCAACAGAATGCCTGGTACGTGTTGCGGATGCAGCACTGAATCATAGACAGACGTGCAGGCGACACACCTGGTACAGATATGGGCTCAAATTTTGACCCACCGCGCGCGCAAGAGTGAGTGGGTGGGTGGCTGAACGACATTCCAAATTTGTTGGCATGGGTTCGAAACCTTCTTGTGTCTCCCCCACCCCACCCCCCTTGTAACTTTCTGTCTCTCTCACATCCAGAGCTGGCGGCCCACCTGCGACCTCTCTCTCTCTCTCTCTCTCTCAGCCGCGTGCAAGGGGTGGCGCGCCATGTGCGCCCTTGCATCATCAACGCTGCGTTGAGAAAAGCTGTGGCCGCGACCGCCTGTCTGCCCGTACTGTACTCGCTCGTGTCGCTGGTGCACGATGCGCTGGCCGCAGACGGCACTGCCGCACCATTGCGCAAGCTGCTGAGCTGCATGGACCAGCTTGCACTCGGCTACGCGGGCGGCGTTGAGGAGATCGAGGCGGCGAAGTTTGCAACGGCGGCAGCTGCGGTGTCCACGCAGCGGCCCGAGCAGCCGGCCGCTGCAGCAGGCGGCGCTGACCGCAGCTCGCCACAGCTGGCTGGGCCGGGGCACGTGTTCCATCTGTGTGACGTCGAGGCGGAGCAGTTTGCCGCATCGTCAGCGGCGGCAGCAGCGGCATGCAGCACTGCGCCCCAGGAGATGGCATCCAGCCTGAGTGCCGGTGGTGCACCTGAGAGGGTGCCGGCCGCCCCGGCGCGGCTGCTGGTGCAGTCGCAGCCATCCAAGGCAGCGGCTTGCAGCAGCCTGAACTTTGGTGCACCGGCGTTTGTGCCGGCGCGGGCGCCCGCAGCGCCCGCGCCCAAGGCAGGGGCCTTCAGCCTGAGTGCAGGTGCACAGCTGTTTGTGCCTGCACAGGCGTTCTAAGGCTCCTGCGGCGCAATCCATCGCACAAGTCGCTCATTCTTTGGGGAGGATTCATCACGACCACGGCTGATTTGCAAAGTTATTACAACAGGCTGTTGACAGCGGGAAGTAAGCGAGGCCACTGGGGTTGGGGTTGTCGTCTGGCGTATTCGGGGGCTTACACATGCCAGACGATTCCTGACCTTGGGACTTCGATGACCGACGGCTGATTTGCCAAGTTGAAATAACAACAAGGTGTTGACAGCGGGGAATTTGCGAGGTCACTGGGTTGGGATTGCCATCTAGCGTACTCGGGGGGGGGTACATATGCCAGACGCCTCCTTCAACGACTGCCTAGTCTGTGTAAACACTGCGAGCCTGTGTCTCTCGAGCTGTGATGGATCCGCGTGCAGCTTTCGACTCGCCAGAGGGTGCACAGCACCAGTACCCACTTGCAGCGCAAACATGGCAGCTGGCGGTAGGAAGCAGGCGGTTGCATTGCGTGTGCATTTTATGAATGTGTCACCACCATCACTGGTCACCTACGCCCCATCACATGATCAAACCGCATGGAAGCGTCGTTGGTCGGCACTGTGCGCTGCGCGATCGCGTGCGGCTGCCGGTGGCAGGCATCAGCAGCATGGAAGTTGGGGGGCTCACCCTCCCCAGAGGGAGCTCGCCTCCCCCCACTGCGAAGCGAGCCCCATGTTGGGGATCCCTGCCCATGTGTGCCATTAATGCCGCTGATGTGAGAAAGGTTTAGGTGGATGGGGCGCATGGCCGTGTGGAATCTTGTCTCTTGCAACACGTAGTGACTCTACACCATCCTACAAACAGTGCGTTTACTTGGTTGTGAGCACCGTCGTTGTCGTTCGTTCCCAGAGAACAGGGGGGCCCGGCACACACAAACACCGAGCGAGCGAACTCCACAGACACTGCTCTACACCGCCATCATGTTCGACGTGAGTGTTGCTGTGCGTTACAGGAGGTCCCGGCGCCGGGCGCAGCTAGCAGTATAAACGTCCCGATCGCGTGTCTCGATACACACGACACAAGCCCCACCCCACCCCACCCCCAGTTCTGCTTCACCCCTCTGTACGCCTGCCTCCTGGCGGTGGGTGGACTCATCGGTTTCGTCGCGGCAGGCAGCACGGCCTCGCTAGGTGTGTGTGTGCAGCGTGCATGCGACATGAGCCATGCGCCATGCGCCATGCGCCAGGCGTCATGCGCCCCGCCATGCGTGCCGTGCCCCCCCCCCAACCACAACCAGACAGGGCTGGTGCACGCTACGCACAGCCCCTGTCCCCTTGCATCCCCCTCAACCCCCTCACCAAACACGCACGCTCACACACATACACATACACACACACACACACTGTGACAGGCACCGGCCTCGGCTCCGCCGCGCTCCTGTGCGCCCTCACGTACACAAGCTTCCAGCAGGGCTACAAGAAGAAGAAGCACTGCCGGCCAGCGGTTGTGGCACAGCTGCTGGTGGGTCTCACTGCAGTAAACACACACACACACACATGCACAAACACACGCACACGCACGCACGCACGCATGCACAAACGCGCGCGTGCTTGCGCGCTCTCTCACACACACATACACACACACACACACAGTCACACACTCTCGCACACACACACACACACACTCGATACACACGCACACACACACACACACACACACACACACACACACACTCGATACACACGCACACACACACACACACACACACACACACACTCGCAGGTTGCCGCCACCATCACACAGTCACACACTCTCGCACACACACACACACACACACACAGTTACACACTCTAGCACACACACACACACACACACTCATACACACACACACATACACACACACACTCGTAGGTTGCTGCCGCGATCACATTTATGATGTACACCAAGTGGGCGAGTACCGGCAAGCTGCATTTGCTGGCGGTGGCGGTCGCATCTGCGGCGATGTGCGCCTACTACGTGTGGAACCTCACACTCTTCACGCCACACTTCAAAGCAGCGCCGGTGAAGGCCGAGTAGTAGGGGAGGGGGGAAACCACGGAGAGGGGATTGGGCTTGCACGTTTGCCGCTGCGGCAGATTGGCGCGTGCTGGGGGTGCAGATCCAACCAGGCAATGGTCGTGTACAACAAAGCATCGTGACGCCCACCATTGAGGCAGCACCCCCACGCAACAACAGCCGGCTACCGCACCACACACACACACACACAAACACAGCAGCCTGATGGCACGTGGGCAGCTGCAGCCCCCGCATGATGGCAGTACTACGCACACACACACACACACGACCTCAGTAGTAGCCACCACGCTGTGCTGTACCGCACAACCAACCAAACAACGAACAATCGTTACAGCTTTGGCCGCGCGCACCTCCAATGCCTGTACTAGACAGCAAAACACCCCGGCAACTGTTGCACAGTCTGACCCGCACACAACCACACACGAACACACACACACGGTCCTCAGCGCCTGGGGCAGCCGTGTCGGCCCCGTCCGGCATCCGCGGACCACCACCCCCCCGCAACACTGCACAACGCACTGTCGTCCCCTCAGCGCAAACTTGCCCCGTGGAACCCAACACGCAGCAGGCACCCTGCCTCTTGCTACCCACACACGCTTCACATGCTGCTGGTAGGTGCGCCACCCACGGCTGTAAAAACCATCATCGTCATCATCATCATCATGCACGCTCCACACAGGCCTCAGGGCCAGCGACCGCATGTGTGCGTGCACGCAGCAGCAGCCACCCCCAGCGCAGCACAATGCAGCGCAGGCGTCTCGTGTGATTGGCTCCTCAGCAGCAGCCACCCCACCCCACCCCAGCGCAGCTAAATGCAGCGCACGCGCCTTGCGATCGGCTCCTCAGTGCCATCCCCCACGCGCGCTGTACAGAGCTCTGGTGCCGTCAGCGCACACGCAGCAGCAGTCACCCCACCCCACCCCAGCGCAGCTAAACGCAGCACACGTGCCATGCCATTGGCCCCTCAGTGCTATCCTCCGCGCGCGCTGTTTGCGGCCAGGCTCTGGTGGCGGCATCGCACACGCAGCAGCAGCCACTCCACCCCAGTGCAACGCAGCACACACGCGCCACACAATCGGCTCCGCAGCGCGACGCAACACGCGCACACGCACGCGCCGCGCAGTTGGCTCCTCATCCCCAGCCCATGCGCACGCTGTTTGGGGCCAGCCATTGCTCTGGTGACGGTAGCGCAGTGCGCCCGCCGTTGCCACTCTGCGCAGCGCTGCTGGTGCGGCTGCCGATGTAGGCCTGTGCGTGTTTGTGTGTGTGTGTGTGCGCATGTGTGTGTGTGTGTGTGTGTGTATGTGCGTGCGTGTGTGTGTGTGTGTGTGTGTGTGTGTGTGTGTGTGTGTGAAGCCGTTGCCACTCTGCGCAGCGCTGCTGGTGCGGCTGCCGATGTAGGCTTGTGTGGGGGGGGGTGGGGGGGGGGGGGGGGGTTCGCGCGCGCGTGTGTGTGTATGTGTGTGTGTGTGTGTGTGTGCACGTGCATAAGTGCGCATTCGCGCATGTGTGTGTGTGTGTGTGTGTGTGTGTGTGTGTGTGAAGAAGCCGATGCCAGTCTGAGCCGCGCTGCCGGTGCGGCTACCAATGTACGCCTGTGCGTGCGTGCGTGCGTGTGTGTGTGTGGGTGGGTGGGTGTGTGGGTGTGTGGGTGTGCGTGAGAGAGAGATAGAGGAAGAGAGAGCAGGTGTGGGTTGGTGAGAGGCAGCAACAGCTGCGGGCATGTGTGTGTGCGTGTGTGTGTAATTGTGCAGTTCATCTGCGAGCTGTTCATGCGGTTTTACAGGTTCTAAACTTGCGCTTCCTGGAGGACCCATGGGCCTGAGTAAAGGCCTAGACTTCAAGTTTAGGAGTTCTAGACTTCAAGTCTAGGGGGGCTTTACCAGGAGAGCCCACAAGGCCACACAAGCGCCAGCCTACCAGGGTGCTGTTCACACGCAGCGTGCACCTCCCCCCTCCCCAAAACCAACCTTTGGGTGCTCGATCGTGTCAAGTGGCACTTTCTCCAAGTGGTGGACACACACACACACACACACACACGAACACGCAAACACACAACACACACACACATACACATACACACGAACACACACACACCTAAACGTACCCTCACCTTTGGGTTCTTGATCGTGTCAAACGGTACACTTGACAAGAAGTTCATGAGCTTCGATACATCGTGCGTGAGCATGTAGTGCAGGTCCTGGGCGCTCCTGTGTGTGTGTGTGTGCGTGTGTGTGTGCGCGCATGTGTGTGTGTGTGTGTGTGGAAAATAGCATTCGCATGTGTGTGTTGTGGCGTGGGCATGTGGTGCAGGTCCTGGGTGCTCCTGTGTGTGTGTGTGTGCGTGCGTGCGCGCGTGTGTGTGTGTGTGTGTGTGTGTGTGTGTGTGTGTATATGATGGGGGGAAAGTGCATGAGCTTCACCACATGTCGTGCGTGAGCATATAGTGCAGGTCCTCGGCGATCCTATATGTGTGGTCGATTTTACAGTTTGCCAGACGTCTGTGATGGCGTATTACTGTGTGTGTGTGTGTGTGTGTGTGCGCGATTTTGTGTGCGTTGTGACAGCAGACTGTGACTGCGGACTGTGACTACCGGTACAGTCGACCACACACCGCACTTCTCACCAATCACCGTCAATCGCCGGGGGTCCGCCCTCCAGCAGTAGATCGTAGCAGCAGGGCCCAAACGAGAGAGGCCACCTTTAACAATGGTACGTGGCCCTAGTTGAAATCTATGATTAAGTGGTTTGCCCTCCACACACGCATACATACGCACCTCTCATCAATCACCGTCGCCGGGAGTCCGTGCGACAGAAGCAGCCCCACGACACCCTGCTGCTTTGCGGGCGCCAGCCGCGGGAAGGTGGGCAGGCTGAGGAGGTCGCTCCACATGCACAGCTCGCCGGAGAGGGAGGAGAGAGAGTACCTGTGTGCGTGCAATACACAGGAGTGTGTGTGTGTGTGTGTGTGTGTGTGTGTGTGTCTGTGTGTGTGCACAGCTCGTCGGAGCGGGAGGAGAGAAGAGTACCTGCGTGCGTGCAATACGCAGGAGTTTGTGTGTGTGTGTATGTGTGTGTATGTGTGTGTGCACAGCTCGTCGGAGAGGAAGGAGAGTACCTGCGTGCGTGCAATACACAGGAGTGTGTGTGTGTGTGTGTATGTGTGCATGCACAGCTCGTTGGAGATGGAGGAGAAAGAGTACCTGCGTGCGTGCAATACGCAGGAGTGTGTGTGTGTGTGTGTGTGTGGTCGATTTTACAGTCCGTCGGACGCCTTTGGTGGCGCATTAGACCCTAGGAAAGAGCCCGGCAGCTGTCAAAATTAGACCCCTAGCATGCCATCTGCCATCATGATTGCTGTGCACGCGGTGTGTGCCTCAAAACAGGCGACAAGGAAGTCAGCCAACGCGTGCCAGAGCCTGGGGTTCTCCTGGCCTGGCCGAGGATTCATAAACTCCCGCATCCGCTCATCTAAATCGGCCTCCTCGGGCCGAGGGATGAACCGAAACAGGCTGTGGGCCCGCACCCGTGCCTCTTCATAGGCAGTAACAGTAACAGTAACACGGGGTTTCCAGCTAAGCAGGCTACTCTTCTACTAGAGACACCCGCCGACACTCCAGCACACTTAAGTACTAGAGTACCGCCGGCTCCCGGCCGATAGACTACAGCTCCCGCCGGCTAGACTACCCCAAACAGCGGTCTCTGAGAGACATGTCTGGCAAGGAGCATATAGGAGAGGACCTTCCTCAGGTCACAGTAGTGGCCTTGTGGCCAGTCAAGCCGGCAGAGCCGACTGGCGCTGACTGGAACGGTCCCCGCCTGGCAGTGCATGGCTGTCCAGCTCTCGTTTGCATGGGGCTCAGCCGGCGCCCCATGCCTCATGCATGGCCAGGTCCCACCCTCCAGGGGGGCATGGACAACAGAGTTGACATGGAGGCTGCCTGAAGACCTTCCAACGCCAGTCACCGGCAGACGAGCGACCCCGAGGATGAGCGCGGTGACGAATGCTGCGATTGGTGAAGCGGATTTACTCTGTGTTGCCTCGGCGGTCGCCACCGCTGAAGCCGTGATGGTAGCCCGCCTCCACGGGCAGCCATCTTGACCAATGTCCAGCATGCATTGACGGGCGCCAGCTCCTCCGCTCGTCGATCAACTCGTCGAGATCGGTGCCGCATGGCGTCCTGCATGGGGGGAGGATAAGGGCCGTCTCCCAGCACGGGCCGCGGCAGCGCCGCGGCTACTCGCCAAGCCATGGCAGCGCCGGGCAAGCCGCTCCTGAAGTGTTCCACCGAGGGGCAGTCTAGCAGGAGCCGGGCCAGTCGTATTTTACCCCGCTCGTCAGCGGCACGGAGATCCTTGTCACCAGCAGCGCCGCATTGCTGGGTCCAGGGCTCGGCGACGAGAACGCGCCTCCGTTAATCGAGCCCCCTTTGTAGGCAGGGCACTCAAATACCATGTGTGCCTCATCCTCTAGCCCACCGCATAGGCAGCACGCCCGCTGGCTGCGTCGCTGCCTCTGTCCCGCCACGACGTAGCGCCCCCGCTCTATCTGCAGCTCATGGAGCCCCATCCTGAACCTAGCTAGAGCGGTGTTCCGGGCAGCACTGTTCAGCCCTGAGCTCAACAGGGCAGGCGGCTCGCTGTCGCTACCCGCCATCCACCGCATAAAGGTCAGCATCTTAAAGCCGCGCGACCACTCCTCTGGTACATCTCGCACGGAAGTGCCGCTCGGCAGCGCCGGTGTGCTTGTCGCGGCGGCCAGCCACATGCACGTCCAGCAGCTTGGTGATGCGTACCGGTCCCTCCTGGTCTCACGCCAGGGTGTGTTCCACAGTTCCGAGGCACACCTGCAAGCGTGCCGCCCAGCACGCGCCCCCCGCTTCCGCCAGCCCCCAGCTCTCCCGCATCGCATCTTTAAGCAGGTCGCCGTCAGGCCGACCCCGCGCTTTATCCCAAAAGCGCGTCGCCTGGCGCAGCCAATCTGCCGCCAGCGGCCGCCACCCCGCCTCCCGCGCCAAAATCCCCAGTTGCTGCCCGTGCTGCGGACTCCTAGGGACGCACGGGTAAATTGCAGAAGCACTTCTTCCAGGGTGCGCCATTCGTCGCGTGCGGCCTTAGCGCCCCTCCCACTCCTGCCTCTCTCCCACCGTCCGCCCGCCCCGGCAAACACGCCCCCCCCCAGCATCCGCCATCATTGCAGGGCCCCACACTTCACACCCGTAATTTAGCACAGGCCGTACTTGCGTGTCGAACAGGTGAGCCTTAATGCCAATATTATTAAGGCGTATCATATAGCATCTGCGAGTTAGCGCGTATCTGGTGCGCTGGCCCCTAGAGCGTCGGGTGCCCACGTCCCCCCCCACTGCCCGCCGGTGGTGAGAGCATGCCCAGATATGGGAACTCGAGTATCATGGGTAGATCTGCTCCACCTTACCTTCCCCCCTGCCGCCCCGACTGGGCAGAACTGGTCATTGAACACCACCCCTTCTGACTTCTTAACGTTTATTGTTAGTGCGCGCGTGCCGCAAAAGGCGTGCAGAGTATCTAGCATGCGTTGAAGCGCTTCGGGCGTCTCTGCCAGCAGCGTCAAGTCATCAGCGTTCAGCAGCAGCCGTAGTAACTGCCCCGCCATCTCCACCCCATCACCCGGGAGCTCTGCGTCTAGTACTCCCTCCAATGCGTCAATAAAAAGCCCAAACAGCAGCGGTGACAGTGGGTTGCCTTGCATGACCCCCTTGTGTGAAGGAAACGCGGGTCCCACTTGTGTGTGTGTGTGTGTGTCCCACTTGTGTGTGTGTGTGTGTGCGTGCACAGCTCGTTGAAGAGGGAGGAGAGAGAGCCTGCATGCGTGAAATGAAGGGCCAAGTTAAAATCCACGAGTAGGGACGAGTTAAAGACCGATGATCGGAAGGCGCAGGGGAGCAGAGTGGGAAGGTGGGGAGGCGGATGTGGTCGCCCCAAGTGCACAGCTCGTCAGAGAGGGACGAGAGAGAATACCTGTGTGCGTGCCATGCAGGGCCAAGGGAAAGACCAGGTTAGTTATTAAAGAAGGGCTCGGGAGTGTGCAGAGAAGCAGAGTGAGAAGGTGGGCAGGCGGAGGAGGTTGCTCCACATGCACAGCTCGTCGGAGAGGGAGGAGAGAGACCTGCGTGCGTGCAATACACAGGCGTGTGTGCATGGGAGGGTGTGGGTGTTTCAGCTGCAGCTACGCAAGGAGAGCATGTGCACTCGTGCGTGGAATGCATGTCCACAGGAGACGAGTTCAATAATCTACGTCTACAAGTGTTTGCTGTCGCTGCGGCAGGGGACCTGGAGGCGCGCCCACACACTTTGCAGAGTGGGGTTCACTACCACTAGTAGCCAGCCATCCCAGTCAAGTGCTCGGGCCCTACCGTCCCGTCACCACAGTCAGCCCCCGCCCCCGCCCCCCATCCCAAGAACCACAGTCAGCCACCACCCGCGGCCACGCACCATGGCTGAGAGACTCCCAGGCGGCCGCCCTGTGGGACGGACGGGACGGCACGCGCGACAAAGTCGGTGCTCCCGCCGGGCTCGCGATCCAAGAACGCGCACGCCTCGTCCTATCATGATGATGAGGGCGGGGCATGAGGGCGGATTTAGGGCTTCGAGGTCAGGGTTTTTGTTTCAGGAGTTGGATTTCAAGATTGAAGGGGGTTGGGTTTAGGTTCTAGGGTTGATGATTCATGCTTTATGCCAGGCTTGAACGCGCATGCCTCGTTCTATGTTGATGATCAGGGCGGATGTTTAGGGCTTCGGGGTCGGGGGTTCGGGTTCAGGAGGTGGAGTTTAGGGTAAGGGTTTTGGGTTTAGGTTTTAGGGATGATGGTTCAGAGTTTATGCGAGGCTCGCGATCTAATGACGCGCGCGCCTCGTCCTATGATGATGATGAGAGCGGATTTAGGTCTTTGGGGTCTGGGTTTCCGATTCAGGAGTTGGAGTTTAGGGTTCAAGTGTTTGGGGTTTAGGTTTTAGGGTTGATGGTTCATGCTTTACGCCAGGCTCGCGATCTAAGAACGCAGGGTATGTTTCAAAGGTAAAAAAAATTCATATGCGCACCCTATGAGCGGTAGTCTATCGGGAGCGGTAGTCTATCGGCCGGGAGCCGGCGGTACTCTAGTACTTAAGTGTGCTGGAGTATCGGCGGGTGTCTCTAGCAGAAGAGTAGCCTGCTTAGCTGGAAACCCCGTGTTACTGTTACTGTTACTATGCGCTCGATTAACGGAGGCGCGTTCTCGTCGCCGAGTCCTGGACCCAGCAATGCGGCGCTGCTGGTGACTAGGATCTCCGTGCCGCTGACGAGCGGGATAAAATACGACTGGCCTGGCTCCTGCTAGACTGTCCCTCGGTGGAAACTACAGGAGCGGCTTGCCCGGCGCTGTCATGGCTTGGCGAGTAGCCGCGGCGCTGCCGCGACCCGTGCTGGGAGACGGCCCTAATCCTCCTCCCATGCAGGACGCCATGCGGCACCGATCTCGACGAGTTGATCGACGAGCGGAGGAGCTGGCGCCCGTCAATGCATGCTGGACATCGATCAAGATGGCTGCTCGTGGGGGCGAGCTACCATCAGGGCTTCAGCGGTGGTGACCGCCGAGGCAACAACAGAGTTTATCCGCTTCACCATCGCAGCGTCTGTCACCGCGCTCACCCTCGGGGGCACTCATCTGCCGGTGACTGGCGTCGGCATTGGTCTTCAGGCAGCCTGCCATGACGACTCTGTTTGACCAGGCCCCCCTGGAGGGTGGGACCTGGCCATGCATGACGCATGGGGCGCAGGCAGAGCCCCATGCATGGAGTTGGACAACCATGCACCATGCCAGCCGGGGACTTTTCTGCTTCAGCGCCGCCAGTCGGCACAGCCGGCGTGGTTGGCCTCAAAGCCCAGGAGGAGGACGGTCCTTTCCTATACGCTCCTTGCCAGACATGTCCCTCAGGGACTTGTTTGGGTCTAAACTAGCCGGCGGGAGCGGTAGTCTAGACGGCAGGTAACCAGCTGGTGGCTATCGTCCTTCACAGGGCGGTGGCACTAGGACTAGTGTTGTCTTAGCTGGAATGCCATGTAACTGTAACTGTAACTGTACTATGTGCAGCCACCATCGACACAGGTCCCATGATGACGCCGTGCCGGTTGGCCAGCTCACTGAGCTCTGAGTCAGACAGTTGGGCACCCACTGGGCCAGGCACCACCCAGACACAGCCCAGGCAGCGTGGGGCATGTTTCGGAGATAACAAAAACATGCGCACCCACCATCGACACAGGCCTCATGATGACGCCGTGCCGGTTTGCCAGCTCCAGCGCGTCGCCTGCGCACAGGTGGCGCGTGAGCGGGTCCGCGTGCACTGCCGGCACCTGCGCCTGCGCCTGCCTGCACTGCTGCTGCTGCTTCCACTGCTGCCTGTACTGCCGCTCCCACTGCTGCTGCTGCTGGTACTGCTGGGGCTGCCCCGGCTGCTGGGGCTGCTCCTCCTGCTGCTGCTGCTGGGACTGCTCCCACGGCTGCTCCCTTGGCTGCTGCCGCCTCGGCTGCTGCTCCGGCTCCCACTCCTGCTGCTCCCTCGGCTCCCACGGCTGCTCCCACGACTGCTGCCGCCTTGGCTGCTGCTCCCGCTCCCACTCCCACTCCTGCTGCTGCTCCCACTCCTGCTGCTGCTCCCTTGGCTGCTGCCACCTCGGCAGCTGCTCCCGCTCCCACTCCTCCTGCTGCTGCTCCCACGGCTGCTCCCACGGCTGCTGCCGCCTCGGCTGCTGCTCCCGCTTCCACTCCTGCTGCTGCTCCCAATGCGGCTCCCTTGGCTGCTGCTCGCGCTCAGGGAAGTGCGCCCTCCTGCCGCCGCTCCTGCTGAGCGTGCGTGCGCGGTCATTAACCTGCTGCTGCTGCTGCTGCTGCTGCTGCTGCTGGCGCAACCAGCCACGGGGGCCTTCACCGCCGCCCTCGCTGATGCCGGCGCTCCTGCTGCGCGTGCGTGCGCGGCCACCAACCGCCTGCTGCTGGCGCGGCCTGCCACGGGGGCCCTCACCGCCACTCTCGCTGATGCCGGCGCTCTTCCCATGGATGCTCCTGCCCTGGTCCTGCCGCCCGCGCTCCGTGCCACCATCGCGGGGTTCAACGCCGACGCCGGCACCATAGAGGAGGTCGCCGCCGTCGCCGCCGCAGTGGATGGCCCCATCAGCGCCGTGAGGCACCCAGCGCTGGTGCAGCAGCAGCCTCGGCGGTGCGTCACCGCCGCTGCCGCCGCCGCCGCTGCCGCTCGCATGTGGCGTGGTCTGAGCATCGCCCCAGTCGCAAGGCTCAACCCAGTGCAGCTGCCGCCTCGAGGTGCCTCTGCCTCCGCCTCCGCCTCCGCCGCCGACGCCGCCTCCGCCTCCGCCTCCGCCGCCGCCGCTGCTGCTGTCCGCAGGCGGTGTAGTGTGCACGCCACCATCGGCATTGTTGCCAACCCAGTGCAGCTGTCGCCTCGGCGGTGTGGTGTGCGCATCGCCACAGTGCAGCGGCGGCCTCAATGCACCTCCTCCTCCGCCGCCGCCGCCACCGCTGTCGGCACTGCTGCTGTCCGCAGGCGGTGTGGTTTGCATGCCACCATCAGCGCCATCATCACGCTTCACCCAGCGCAGCTGTCGCCTCGGCGCGCTGCTGCTGCCGCTGCCGCGGCCAGCGGTGTTGCTTGTAGGCGGCGTGGTCTGGGCATCTCCCTCAACAATCCCCCACAGCTGCCGCCTTAGCAGTGCACCGCCGCCGCTGCCGCCGCTGCTGCCCGCAGGTGGTGCGGTGCGCGCGCCGCCACCACCACCGTCGACGCTGCTGCCCGCACGTTGCGAGTGGGTGTGAGTGTGAGCACTGCCAGCACCACCACGCTCCAGTTGCTTCATGAACGCGGCGGCGGCGGCACGCCCGTGCTCGCTTGGTGACGGGGTCTGTGCATGGGACGCATTGGCGGCGGCAGCAGCAGCAGCAGCCGCGTAGAGCGCGACGTAAGCAGCTCGGGCGCCAGGGGATACAGCCGCAGCAGCAGCGGGAGACAGACCAGCACCACCAGCACCAGCAGCAGCAGCAGCAGCAGCAGCAGCAGCAGCAGCAGCAGCAGTGTGGGACACTCCAGCACCGCCAACACCGCCAGCAGCAGTAGCAGCAGCAGCAGCAGCAGCAGCAGCAGTGTGGGACACTCCAGCACCGCAGGCACCAACACCAGCAGCAGTGTGGGACACGCCAGCACCGCCAGCAGCAGCAGCAGCGGCATCTGGGGACCCACCAGAGCCAGCACCAGCGCCAGAGCACACATGCACCGCGTCGTGTGGCGTGCTGCTGCTTGCGGTGCGCGTGCGCTTGGCAGGGCGCTCGGCGTGCTCGTCATCATTAGCAGAGGGTGCGGGTGCGGGGGCGCGCGCATGGTGCGCGCGCTCGTGCTCGAGCGGCGACGCACCCGGCAGCCTGCCTGGGGGCGTCGGAGAGAGGGGCAGCGGGTGGGGGTGCGCGGCAGCGGCACGGCTGTCGCGCACGCGGGCGGCAGTTGCAGCCACGACAAAGCCCCAGCGCTCTACCTCCACCTCCTCGGCTGAGAGCGCGCCGGAGGGGTAGAGGCCTGGCTGGGGCGGACAGTAGGCGGGCACCACCTCACCGCCAGCCGGCTCCTCGCCGCCTTGTGGCGACCCCTTGAGGTCGTCCTCTTGCAGAGGCGGGCACTGGTCCCAGACCTCGAGCGGGTCGTACGTACGGGATGGCCCCTCGCTGGTTTGCAAGGGGAAGAGGGTGGAGGGGACGGGGGTGCGGTGGGGTGCGGCGTGCAAGCAGGGAGGGGACGCTGGGCTGCGCTGGTGCTGAGCGGCCGAGAGGCCGGTGGGGGCGGCAGACGGGAGCGTTCCCTCGGGGTGGGAGGTGGCTGCGGTGTAGCGTGCGAGCGCGGTCGATTGGTGGTACGAGAGGAGGCTTGGGTAGCCGTAGGAGGGCGCTAAAGTCGCAGAGAGGCCGTCGGGGGGCGCGAGTAAGGCGGCTGCCTGGGGGTGAGGGTATGGGTACGGGGGCGGGAAGCGCGGCGAGGCGCTCGGGGAAGGAGGAGGGGCAGGGAAGGCCAGAGCGGCTGGGTGGACCGCGGGGGGCGGCAATGGCATGGGGTGGAGGCGGTCGTGGTGCGGCGGGGGCGGGGATGCTGCGTCGTCGTGGTGCTGCTGCGGGAGCGGCGCGTGCGCATGGAGCAGACGCAGAGGCAGCGGCATCTGGTGGTGGTGGTCAATCGGGGCGGCGGCAGCGCACGGGTGCGGCTGCTGTGCTGCAGCTTGCCGTGGCCCCCATGGAGGAGACGGCAGGCCGGACGGGGCGGATGCGCTTGCGGTCGTCGGCATGACGCCAGCACCCCCCGCCTCCCCCGCGGACACCGCCCCGGTTGCCACCTCGGCCAGCGCTGCTAGTGCCGGCTGTGGGAGAAGTGAAGGCTTGGGGCGCGGCTCGTGCTCGCCCTCCACCTCCACGTGGGCTCCCCCGGGGCCCCATGGCGGCGTGAACTCTGGTGAGTCGGGGGGCGGCGTGAGGCAGTCGGAATAGGAGTGGCTGATGGCACCGGTGATGGCTGCAGCGACTGGGTAGCAGTTGCGCGACAGGGGCGACGGGGGCGACGGGGACGGCTGCTCCTGCGAGGGCGGTCGGGCGGCAGGATCATGGTCATGCACGCAGCCAGACGCCCTGCGTGCACACACTTCAAACAAGCGGCTGCTGCGTGTGTCAGTTGTGCGGTGCAATCTAGACGCCCTGCGTGCATGCACACACTTCCAACGAGCGGCTGCTGCGCGTGTCAGTTGTGCGGTGCAATCTGGTACCCAGGTACAGGCTGCCCCAGCCCACACACGCACCTCCCAGACTCCCAGGGCGGTCTCCATCACGGCGTCAAACGCCGACGGTTCCACGAACACGATGACTCCGCCCGGAGCTTCCTCCAGCGGCGTGTCTGGCATGAGGATACGTCCGGTAGACGTCGCGATCAGGAAGCGCGACCCCTCCTGTGCGTGTGGGTGGCGCATGGGGACGGGCGCATGGCAGCAGACAGGTCGGCCGTGCGACGCATGGCGAAGGTGCATGGCAGGACAGGCGTACAGCTGGAGTACTGTAGGATGTGGGCCCAGCGATGTAGGATCTGGGTGGGAGGCGTGGGGTGGGGTTGGGCGAGTGATGATGGGGGGGAGCCGTGAAGATGATGCGACGCAGCGCGACGGCTGGTGTTGGCCAAGCACTGGCCCCCCGCGCCCCCCTGCCCCCCCCAGCCCCCCCAGCCCCTACTTCTACCCAAGGCCCCTACGTCTACGCACGGTGCAGGCGAGCCAGGGCCACCCACCAAACCGCCAATTGCAGCCAGGTGATCGCACAACGCATTCCCCAGGTCCGTCGTCGTCGCGCAGGGCGTCGCGTTCGTTGTGACGCGAGAGAAAGGATATGTGACGCGTTCTCCGTCTGTAAAGGTGACCTCCGCCGCAGGGCGTCGCGTTTCTTGTGGAGAAGGGATACACGCGTTCTCCGAGCGATCGAGCGCCCCCTCGGTGGATGGCTCCTCGTCCTCAGGATCTGTCACTGCAGCGACAAGCGGGATGCGCATTGCGAACTCTGTCGAAACCAAGTGAGGGAACCGAAGACAACGCACAAGTGTGGAGGGTGGGAAAGTGGGAAGACAGGTGGGAAGATGAGCGTCTTTGCCAACCTCTCGCGCTGTGACCGCTGCTAGATGCCTAGCACCAGGGAAGGATCAGAGCATTCTATTTGTGTGCGTTTATCTGTGCGGGGAGGCGATGGTTCAGCGGCGCAAGGGTGATGGTTCAGCGGCGCAAACATCGATCTAACACTCGCGAGTGCAAGCGGCAGCTTTCCGCGCGTCGATCACAACACATCCCGTCGCATGCACACATAGCTCCTAGCCATTGCTTAGGCATCTCGAGCTAGTACGCACCTCACAACCCCAAACCCCACGCCCACTCCAACACCAAAGCTCTGCAAACCCGCCCCCGCTACTGCACGCCCAACGGAGACGACAGCGACGCTCCAGGGCTGAGGTTGAGGCTGCCCCCGGGGCCGCCTCCGCCTCCCCCTGCACCACCCGGGGACAGCGGCTGCGGCAGCACGTCGCCAGCTGACAGAGCGGCCTCGATCGCTGCGAGCTGCTCGCGCATCGAGCGCTCAGCGTCGCGGCGGGCCGGGGGGTAGCCAACAGCATCGAGCAGGTCCGCGAGCAGCTGAAGCACCTGTGAGGAAGGGGGGATGAGGAGGAGAGGGAAGGTGAGGTCACAGGCGCAGGTCACAGGTCACAAGGACAGGGGGGGGGCCGACGGCGTCGGGCAGGTCCGCGAGCAGCTGGAGCACCTGTGAGGAGGGGAGGAGTTGAGGAGATGGAAGGTGAGGTCACAGGCGCAGGTCGCAGGTCACAGGTCACAGGTCACAGGCACAGGTCACAGGCACAGGGGGGGGTAGCCAACAGCGTCGAGCAGGTCCGCGAGCGGCTGCAGCACCTGTAAGGAGGGGGGGATGAGGAGGAGAGGGAAGGTGAGGTCACAGGCGCAGGTCACAGGTCACAAGGACAGGGGGGGGGCCGACGGCGTCGGGCAGGTCCGCGAGCAGCTGGAGCACCTGTGAGGAGGGGAGGAGTTGAGGAGATGGAAGGTGAGGTCACAGGCGCAGGTCGCAGGTCACAGGTCACAGGTCACAGGCACAGGTCACAGGCACAGGGGGGGGTAGCCAACAGCGTCGAGCAGGTCCGCGAGCGGCTGCAGCACCTGTAAGGAGGGGGGGATGAGGAGGAGAGGGAAGGTGAGGTCACAGGCGCAGGTCACAGGTCACAAGGACAGGGGGGGGGCCGACGGCGTCGGGCAGGTCCGCGAGCAGCTGGAGCACCTGTGAGGAGGGGAGGAGTTGAGGAGATGGAAGGTGAGGTCACAGGCGCAGGTCGCAGGTCACAGGTCACAGGTCACAGGCACAGGTCACAGGCACAGGGGGGGGTAGCCAACAGCGTCGAGCAGGTCCGCGAGCGGCTGCAGCACCTGTAAGGAGGGGGGGATGAGGAGGAGAGGGAAGGTGAGGTCACAGGCGCAGGTCACAGGTCACAAGGACAGGGGGGGGGCCGACGGCGTCGGGCAGGTCCGCGAGCAGCTGGAGCACCTGTGAGGAGGGGAGGAGTTGAGGAGATGGAAGGTGAGGTCACAGGCGCAGGTCGCAGGTCACAGGTCACAGGTCACAGGCACAGGTCACAGGCACAGGGGGGGGTAGCCAACAGCGTCGAGCAGGTCCGCGAGCGGCTGCAGCACCTGTAAGGAGGGGGGGATGAGGAGGAGAGGGAAGGTGAGGTCACAGGCGCAGGTCACAGGTCACAAGGACAGGGGGCCGACGGCGTCGGGCAGGTCCGCGAGCAGCTGGAGCACCTGTGAGGAGGGGAGGAGTTGAGGAGATGGAAGGTGAGGTCACAGGCGCAGGTCGCAGGTCACAGGTCACAGGTCACAGGCACAGGTCACAGGCACAGGGGGGGGTAGCCAACAGCGTCGAGCAGGTCCGCGAGCGGCTGCAGCACCTGTAAGGAGGGGGGGATGAGGAGGAGAGGGAAGGTGAGGTCACAGGCGCAGGTCACAGGTCACAAGGACAGGGGGGGGGCCGACGGCGTCGGGCAGGTCCGCGAGCAGCTGGAGCACCTGTGAGGAGGGGAGGAGTTGAGGAGATGGAAGGTGAGGTCACAGGCGCAGGTCGCAGGTCACAGGTCACAGGTCACAGGCACAGGTCACAGGCACAGGGGGGGGTAGCCAACAGCGTCGAGCAGGTCCGCGAGCGGCTGCAGCACCTGTAAGGAGGGGGGGATGAGGAGGAGAGGGAAGGTGAGGTCACAGGCGCAGGTCACAGGTCACAAGGACAGGGGGGGGGCCGACGGCGTCGGGCAGGTCCGCGAGCAGCTGGAGCATCTGTGAGGAGGGGAGGAGTTGAGGAGATGGAAGGTGAGGTCACAGGCGCAGGTCGCAGGTCAGGTCACAGGTCACAGGTCACAGGTCACAGGCACAGGGAGGGGTAGCCAACAGCGTCAAGCAGGTCCGCGAGCAGCTGGAGCACCTGCGAGGAGATGTAGAGAAGGAGGGTCAGGCCACAGGATGTAAAGGAGGGGTGGGCTGGGTAGCCGCCACAGCAGGGAGAGCAGGCGTATCAGTGTGTGCCCAGGAAGATGGCGGGGGGGGGGGGGGGGGCGGGTAGCCGACCGCGTTCAGCAGGTCCGCGAGCAGCTGGAGCCCCTGTAAGGAGGAGGGGGTGAGGAGGAGAGGGAGGGTGAGGTCACTGGCGAAGGTCACAGGTCACAGGTCAGGCACAGGGGGGGGGGATAGCCAACGACGTCGAGCAGTTCCGCGAGCAAATGGAGCACCTCTGAGGACGGGGGGAGTTGAGGAGAGGGAAGGTGAGGGCACAGGCGAAGGTCACAGGCACAGGGAGGGTCACAGGCACAGGTCACAGGTCACAGGGGGGGTAGCCGCCACAGCAGAGAGAGTGTCTCCGTGTGGGTGGCGCCAAGGTGGCGCCGCGCCACGCTATGGGCGCCCCACCCACCGCCATGGGCGCCACCCACCCCCACCCACCCATCCACAGCAGACACAGCAGAGAGATGTGTCGAGGGGGCGGGGTAGGCGCTGTGAGCGGTGCACGCGCGTGCACCCTGTCATCCCCCCTCCCACCAGTCGCCAGCCACCCGTCGGTAGTGCGCGGGCGCTACTATACGCCGAGCGGCGTCGAACACGCTGCTGTTGGGTGCGTCACACGTGACTCTACCATCCGAAATCCGTCATCCGCCACTGGTAGGATACAGTGGGCGCTGGGGGGAGGAGAAAAAAAGGAGCAGAAGAGACGTGGGAGCGACACAACACCGCGGGAGCAACTGTTCAGTTATGATGACCGACAGGATGTGCATTCCACAACTGCAGCGTGACTTGGGGGGACCCCTTCTAGTACAGCACTGAATCTTATCCCCCACCTTGCGCACCGACTGGCAGATCTGTGCTGCGAGCGGTGCGCTTGTGTGCACGCTTGCACGTCCCCTCCCCCTCCCTCCCACAATCCCAACGTCTGAGGCGCGCAAGTGAAGGCGGTCATAATGCCTGAGGCGGGCGGGGTGCGCCTCAGGCGGTGGTGGGCGCCCACCGACGCCTAGGGCTGTCGGGGTGGCACCAAAGGCGGTCGGGGTGACGCCTCAGGCGACGCCTCAGGCGACGCCTCAGGCGTTCGGAGCGCCTGAGGCACCGCCTGATCCGCGCAAGTGAAGGCGCCGCCTCAGGCGCTGGGAATGTGGTAGGGCCTGCCTCACTAAAGCCGCGCCGCGGAGACTGAGCGCGCCTGCACGTCCCCTCATCCTCCCCTCCACACACATATTGAGCACCGACTGGCAGATCTGCTTGCGCCGCCCGCCCACCCACACACACCCACACACGCACACACACACACACCTTGAGCACCGACTGGCAGATCTGCTTGCGCCGCCCGCCCGCCTCCACGCCCCCGCCCGCGCACACGCGCCCCGAACCACCCACACACCTTCAGCACCGACTGGCAGATCTGCTTGCGCCGCCCGTACGCCTCCATGCCCACACACACCCGCACATACCCACCTTCGGCACCGACTGGCAGATCTGCTGCTTGCAACGCCCGCCCGCCCCCCCACACACACACCCCACACCCACACACGCACACACACGCACCTTCAGCACCGACTGGAAGATCTGCTTGCGCCCCCCCCCCCCCCTCACACCTTGAGCACCGACTGGCAGATCTGCTTGCGCCGCCCGCCCGCACACACCCACACCCACCCACGCACGCACACACACACACACACACACCTTGAGCACCGACTGACAGATCTGCTTGCGCCGCCCGCCCGCCCCCAACACACACACACCTTGAGCACCGACTGGCAGATCTGCTTGCGCCGCCCGCCCGCCTCCACGCCCCCGCCCGCGCGCGGCGTGTCAGCCATGCTGTACAGCACACCCATGCACTGGTCCTGCAGCGCAGAGAGATCGCGCGCGCGAGGCCACTGCGGTCCCAGCACGGCTGCCTCGCCCTCGCTCAGCTGCACGGAGAGGGGGCATTGTGCGTGTGTGTGTGTGTGTGTGTGTGTGTGCGCGCATGTGCGCGTGTGTTCCTCGGCCTCGCACAGCAGCATGGCGCAGAAGAGGTGTGTGTGTGTGTGGGGGGGGGGGGGGGTGAGTTGGACTGGCACATGCAACGAGCCCAGCATGGTTGCCTCGCCCTCGCTCAGCTGCATATTGGAGGGCGGGTGAGGGGTGGGGGTGGGGTGAGGGATTTCCGTCTGGCATGTGGGCGGGTGTCGCGTGCGCGAGGCCACTGCGGGCCCAGCACGGCAGCCTCGCCCTCGCTCAGCTGCACGGAGGGGGGGGCATTGAGCGCGTGTGCGTGCGTGCGTACGTGTGAGTGTGTGCCTCCTGTGCACTTGCAGCTGCACGGCATACAAAGGAGGGGTTGGGGGGGAGGGAGGGGGAGGAGGATTGACACGGCCCAGCACGGCCGCCTTGCCCTTGCTCAGCTGCAGGAGGGGGGGGGGATTGTTTGTGCGTGTGTGTGTGTGTGTGTGTGTTTGAGAGTGTGTGTGTGTGTGTAGAGTGTGTGCCTGGCCCTAGGCATAAATAGGAGGGGTTGCGGGGGGAGGGGTAGGGGGAGGAGGACTGGCACGGCCCAGCACGGCGGGCGATGGCATGGAGGGCGTCGAGGGCGGAGCGCCCCAGGCTCCGCCTCCGCCTCCGTGGGTTGGGACGACAAGCGATCAAAAGGATGGGTTGTGGCGCGCGCATAGCGTCGAAGAACCAGCTGTGCACGGCAACCCCACACTCGCTCAACTGCACACTGGCCAGCGGAGCATTGGGGACAGTAGGGGCGGGGGGGTCGTTGGCTGTGGTGGGGGGCGTTGGTTGCGCATCCCGCTCAAACACGATGCGGCGCTCAAAGTTGCCACAGCCCTGCACAAGTCGAGCCCTGTTTTTTTAGAACAAGCTAGGCCCTGTGCGACTTCTGCAAGGGCCAGGCGCAATCACAAAGTGCCGCGAGCTGAAATGCTGTTGGCACCGGCGCGGCCCGGCCTGGGTACCAACTGGTGGGGGAATCGCCCATCATGGAGCACGTGCCCATTCTACCACGCGCCTGCGGATCTGGTGGTTTTCTATTGAACGCCTAGGTGGATAGAAAACTGGAGTTCCTGTAGAACGAAACTTTCCAAGTGTGGAAGTGAGATTTACAGAAGCCTCTTATGGTGCAAGCACCCCATGATTCCCATCCGTCTTCTTGGGTCGCCAGCACCCCTCCTTTCCTCAGTCAGTTTGCGGTTCACGTTCCTTTGGCAGCCTTTTGGCAGTCTTTTGGATCGGACACCAGCCAGCCTACACGACACAGATCTGAACGTATAAACAACAACGTCGACCCTCCTGCCCACCTGTGGAGATGACGCGAGAAGAGAGGACCAGCGCGTGGTGCGTGCACCCGTACATCAGCTCAGCCAGTTGCCCCGAGTACTCAGAGCAGTGCCCTTCCCCCCCTCCCCCCCCCGTACCGCGCCCAAGCGCACCTGCGGAGACGATGCGAGAAGGAAAGCCAGCGCGAGGTGCGGCACCCCCACATCAGCTCAGCCAGCCGCCCCGGGTGCTCCGAGCAGTGCCCCCCCCCCCCCCCCCCCCCCGGCCGTGCCCAAACGCAACTACGGAGACGACGCGAGAAGGAAGGCCAGCGCGTGGTGTGTGCACGCGTTCATGCGCTCAGCCAGTCGCCCTGAGTACTCCAAGCAGCGCCCCCCCCGGTTCTCCCCCCCCCTCTCCCGGCCCAAGCGCACCTGCGGAGACGATGCGAGAAGGAAGGCCAGCGCGTGGTGCGTGCACCCGTACATCAGCTCAGCCAGTCGCCCCGAGTACTCCGAGCAGTGCCCCGCCATCAGCGCGCTCGCGGGCCCACCGGGTTCGGTGGCGGCGGTCGCCCCGGCGCGCGCGCGCGCGCCGGGGCCACCGTGCGAGGGCGCCGTCGCGCCGACGGTGCACGCGCGGAACCAGCCCTCTGTGCGGGGGAGGCCGGCCGGGGCTGCGGCCATGGCACGCTCTGGGGCGCTGTGGGTGGGGTGTGGGGAGGTGTGTGTGTGTGTGGTGGGGTGGGATGGTGGGTGGGTGGGTGGTGTGGGGGTGGCATGCCTGGGGGCGCTGTGGGGGGTGGGGAGGTGTGTGGGGGTGGGTGGGGGGAGGGTAGGCGTGGGGAGAGGGGGTGAGTGTGTCTGTTTGCGTGTGTGAGTCTAACGTGTCAGGCCGGCCAGGGTTTTGGACGTGGCGCGCTCGGGGCGTGTTTGCGTCTTTTGATAAGATTTGGGCCAGCAAGAAGATGCAAGTGCAGTCTAAGATGCGGGTTTACAACACTTTCGTGCTGCCCCACTTTCTGTACGGCTGCGAAACATGGGCCCCTACTAAAACACAACTGACTCGATTGGAGGTTGCCCACTCTAACTGCCTTCGTCGCATTCTGGGTGTGCGCCTGGTCGACCGGCACAGATTAACTTATATTCGGCAGGCGTGCGACACTGAGCCAATTGAGAGCCTTGTGGCAAAGCGATCAATGCAGTGGCTAGGCCATGTGATGCGCATGCCGGCTTCTCGTCTTCCTCGTACGACTTTTGACTGCACAATGGATGTGGCTCGGCAGCAAGGCCGGCCTCCAGCCTCCTCCCGACACTATTTTCTTAAGCTACTGATTCAGCAGCTAGGCGAAACTAGTGGCACTCGTTCTGATTGGAAGACTTTTTCGGACACGGCGTTTGAGCGTGCTCAGGATAGGGTCGGGTGGAGAGCCGTGGTGTACGGTCCGGCTGCCCCTCAGGCGCCGGCCCCTCCACCACGGCGGTCAAGTAGATTGGCAAGCGCCACTTGACCCCCTATCCCCTAGAAGCAGTGAGGACCTATTTTGGAGGCGTCGCACAATAGCTCTCCTTTTTGCTCTGGGACTACACGTTGGCAGGCAGCCGGCTGGTGGCTACCGCCCCTCACAAGTAATTGTTAGGGCCAGAACTGGACTTGGGTCTAGGCGGTGGTACTAGGACTAGAGGTAGTCTTTGCTGGAAAGCCGATGTAACTGTAACTGCGCTCGGGGCTAACTGTGCACCGCGTACGTGACCTGGCCCCCGGTCGCCCCCCGGCCTGCAGGCCCTCGGCACATGCGACTCAAGTGCACGCGCACACACACCACACCAGTTTTTCCGTTAGCCAACCGCAACCCGACAAAGTTCACTTTCGGGTTGAGATTGGCAGATTCGGGCTGGAACTGTCGGGTTGAGCTTGCGCGAATTCCAAAAGTGTGAAAATGACATTTTCACACTTTTCCCGCCAAAATTCGCCTCCGTCGGGTTGAGATTGGCGAATTGAGTGTGGGGCCAGGGTTGAGCCATAATTATTTCCAAGATCCTTAACAGAACCACTGCACCACACACCCTGTGTGTCCGTGCTCACAGCCCCCCCCCCTTCACCTGTGCGGCGGGCACGCCACCCCAAAGCCCTTGATCGTCAACAGCCCCGCAGCAAACGCGACAAACACACGCACAGACCACACACACACACACACACACGCCCACAGACCTTTCTCCCCTTTAACCTGTGCGGCGGGCACGCCACCCCGAAGCCCTTGGTCGTCGAAGGCCCAGCAGCAAACGCAACGAAGCTCGACACCGCGCGCACACACACACACACACACACACACACACACACACACACACTCGTACCTGTGCGGCGGGCACGCCACTCCGAAGCCCTTTGTCGTGGACGGCTCCGCGGCAAACGCAACAAAGCTCGACACCGCGGTCCGGAAGCGCACGAGCACACACACACACACACACACACACACACACACACACACTCGTACCTGTGCGGCGGGCACGCCACCCCAAAGCCCTTTGTCGTCGACGGCCCCGCAGCAAACGCGATAAAGCTCGACACCGCTGTCCGGAAGCGCGCGAGCGACCCCGGCAGCAGCATGTGCCACGCGCCGGAGAAGTGCGTCATGTGGGTGAGGAGGAAGAGCACGCGCTCGAGCTCAAAGAGGGAGGCGAGGGTGAGGGGCTGCGAGGGGAGAGGGGAGTGGTCTGGTTAATGTCCACGCTCGGGGGCTGGTCAGAACGTGCGTCGCGCCGGAGGAAAAGTGCGTCATGTGGGTGAAGAGGAAGAGCACGCGCTCGAGCTCAATGAGAGAGGCGTGAGTGAGGGGCTGCGAGGGGGGGGGGCCAGTGAAGGGGGGGGGGATGCTTGGTGTTCACGCTGGGGGCTGGTCAGCATGTGCCATGCGTCGGAACAGGGTCAGGTGGGTGAGGGGGAAGAGCAAGCGCCCGAGCTCAAAGAGGGAGGCAAGGATAAGGGCTGCTGGCAGGTGGGAGGGGGGAGTTAATTCCAGAGAGTCCAAGAGCAAACACCCCCCGGTGGCCGCAGGTGCCCGTCGCACGCAAGCACGCTCGCACGCTCGCACGCATGCACACACGCAACTCCGCCCCCCACGTGCGCCGCACGCACACACAACCCGCCACTTCACGTAAACACCCAGACCCACCTGCGAGGGCGTGCCCGCGGGTGGCACGCACGCCAGCAGCAGGCGCGGCTCCGCAGCAACCAGCAGGTCCGTCGCCTGCGTCTCCACGTCCACGTGCTGACTCAGCGTTCGGATGAAGACGGACGAAAAGGAAAGCAGCACGCACCACTGCGGATGTTTTAGGGGTGGGTGGGAAGGAGTGAAGTGGGGGGGGCATCCTGTGTGTGGGGGGGCATGCTGACTCAGCGTTCGGATGAAGACGGACAAACAGGACAGCAGCACTGCAGATGTTTATAAGTTAGGAGGTGGTTGGTGAAGAGTGATGGGGGGGGGGGGGGGGGGGGGCACGTGCTAGCTCGGCGTTCGGATGAACATGACAGCAGCACGCAGGGGGGTGAGGGGTTTTATGGGGCACGTGTTGACTCAGCATGCACATGCTTGCAAATGACAGCTGGGCAGTTCATTATTGGGGCTTTCTCCCCGTTCCCCCGAGCTCCTCTACTAAACCAACCTGCTGGTGTGTGTGCTGGCCACGTCAACAGTCAAAACCATAGGTGAGTTGTCTGGATGGCATGTTTCAGTTTCAGTCTCCTCCCCTCGTGCCACTTGTCACCTGCTGGTGTGCTGGCGACCACGCGCCAGACCCCCTCGCGTACGCAAACGCCACGTCAGTCACACCCATAAACAGCTGTTCAGTCTCAGTCCCCTCCCCCCTTACCTGCTGGTGTGCTGGCGACCACGCGCCAGACCCCCTCACGTACGCAAACGCCACGTCACCAGTCCAAACCGACAGGCAGTCGGTTGTCTGGGTGGCATGTTTCAGTCTCAGTTTCCTCCACTTACCTGCGGGTGTGCTGGCGACCACGCGCCAGACCCCCTCGTGTACGTATGCAAACGCCACGCCAGTCACACCCATCGTCTGCTGTTCCGTTTCAGTTTCCTTCCCCTTACCTGCTGGTGTGCTGGCGATCACGGACAAGACCCCTCGCGTACGTATGACCATGCACACCAGCCAAAACCCACAGTCAGTTGTGTGGGTGGCATGTTTCAGTTCCCCCCACGCACCTGCTGGTGTGCTGGCGACCACGCGCCAGATCCCCTCGCGTACGCAAACGCCACGTCCACGCTGTCGCCCTGGCCGGGGCCAAGGGGCTCTCCGAGGAACGGGCGAGTCGACATTGCGGCGGTCTCCCACCTTAGTAGAGTGGGTGTGAGATGGAGGCGATTGATAGGAGTGGTCGGTGTCCACGCCCTGCAGGCGATCAGTGGCAGGCCACGGTGGCAGCCTGGGAAAAGGCCTAGGAAAAGGCCTGCAAAAAAGCAAGAACGGGCGAGTTGACACTGCGGCGGTCTCCCACCTGGCACACGGACAGAGAGGGGGGAAAGGAGAGTCAGAGGGAGGGGAGTGAGAGTGGGTGGGGTGGTGTTCAGAGAGACGAGTACGGCAGACCAGTGTGGCAGCCAGGGAAGGGGCGTAGGAAAAAAACAAGAATGGGCGTCACATCAGGGGTTCGGGGGGCTCTCCGAGGAACGGGCGAGTCGACATTGCGGCGGTCTCCCACCTAAGTAGAGTGGGCGGGAGATGGAGGCGATTGAGAGGAGTAGTTGGTGTTCAGGCCCTGAGGGGGGTCAGTGGCAGACCACACTGGCAGCTTGGGAAAAGGCTTAGGAAAATGCCTGGAAAAAGCAAGAACGGGCGAGTTGACATTGCAGCGGTCTCCCACCTAGCACACAGGGAGAGAGGTTGAGAGGGGGGAGGGGGGGGAGGAACGTTGTGTGTGCGGCCGCCTGGAGAAAGGCAGGGTGAAGGCTTGAAAACAAGAACGAGAACAGACGAGTCAACATCACGGCAGTCTTCCACCTGGCAGGAGAGCAAGGGGGGCGGGGGAGTGAGAGAACGGGGAGTGCGGGGCAAGTGTGAGTGTGTTGAGGGAGGCACGGGGGCCGCTGAGGGTGGGGCCTCGCCGAGGAACGGGGAGTGGACATTGCGGCAGACTCCAACCTGGCCCACAGAGAGAGAGGGAGGGGTGTTGGGGTGGGGTAGTGAGGAAGATTGTGTACACGTGCGGCCGCCCACAAAAGGCCTAGAAAAAAGGGCGAGTCGACATCGCAGCAGTGTCCCACCTGGCAGGAGAGTGGGAGCGGGAGTGGGAGTGAGAGGGAGGGGAGTGCGAGCGAGAGGAAGAGTGGTTTCCAGTGAGAGAGAGGGAGGGTGCGGGCAGCATCACACAGGCATTTGTAGGTGTTAAAAGTACAAGGTCCCCAACTTGAGTAGTGAGTGCACAGCAGTGACACAGTAGTGCGTGCACAGCTGTGAGGGCTCGATCTACAGAATGGCACACACCCGGCACCGGCGGACGCGCTCCCCAGGGATCTAGCGACTTCAACGGGATGCCCCCCCCTCTCCCGCCACACAAAAACACGCACGCATACAGCTCTCTCTTTCAAACTCATCTCTCCATCTCGTGTCTCGTCTCTCAAACTCATCTCTCAAACTCGTCTCTTATCGCTCAAACAAACTCACCCGGCGCCTGCGGACGCGCTCGCCCCAGGGATCTCGAGCGAGTTGAACGGGGCGAGGTTGCCGCCGCGAGGGGAGAGCAGGTGGCGCGCGAGGCCGCTGAGGCGCTCGAGGGCCGCCTGCGGAAGTTATATTTGTGGTTGAGGGTTAATAAGAGAGTGAGGATGAGGATGATGAGGATGAGGTTGTCTGCTTGAGGGTGGAGGGCGAGGGGAGTGCAGGTGGCGCGCGAGGCCGCTGAGGCGCTCAAGGGCTGCCTGCAGAGGTGATATTTGTGGTTAAAGGTTAAGAGAGTGAGGATAAGGATGATAAGGATGAGGTTGTCTGCATGGGGGTGGAGGGCAAGGGAAGAGGAGGTGGCGCGCGAGGCCGCTCAGGTGCTCCAGCGCAGCCTGTGCACACGGGCAGGGATGATATGGGTCCCTGTGAGGGGGGCATGCGAGGTGAGGGGGATGGGCAAGGTGGATGCCTTAAGCAGGTGGGCCAGGTGGATGCCTCAGCATACCTTCAGGACAAGCATAGGACCACTCGCCTGCTCGTGCAGCAGCCGCGCCCCGTCGGGCCGCTGCGCCACCAGCAGCTGCATGAGCCCCAGGTCGCCACCCACATGTTGCGTCACATCCACCCTCCCATGGTTGTTGTTATGATGAGGCAGACAAGCAGACAAGACAGACTGAGAATGCCAGACAGACAGACAGACTCGCCTGCTCGTGCAGCAGCCGCGCCCCTTCTGGCCGCTGCGCCACCAGCAGCGTCAGCTGCAGCAGCCCCAGGTCGCATACCATGCTTTCACCCCCACCCTCCCATGGTTGTTGTTACGATGAGGCAGACAGGCAGACAGACAGACAGACACTCGCCTGCTCATGCAGCAGCAGCGCCCCCTCGTGCCGCTGCGCCACCAGCAGCGCAAGCTGCAGCCCCAGGCCGCCACCCATATACTGCGCCCCCCGCGCCCTCTCATGGTTGTTGTTATGATGAGGCAGACAGGCAGAAAGACAGATACTCGCCTGTTCATGCAGCAGTCGCGCCCCGTCGGGCCGCTGCCACCAGCAGCGCTAGCTGCAGCAGCCCCATGTTCCCCACCCTGCTGAGTCACCCATACCCTCCCAATTTTTTTGTGATCATGAGGCACACAGAAAGACAGACACTCGCCTGCTCATGCAGCAGCCGCGCCCCCTCCGGCCGCTGCGCCACCAGCAGCTGAAGCAGCCCCAGGTCGCCACCCACATGCTGCACGACCCCCACCCTCCCATGGTTGTTGTTATGATGAGGCAGACAGGCAGACCGACAGACACTCGCCTGCTCGTGCAGCAGCGCGCCCCCTCGTGCCGCTGCGCCACCAGCAGCGCAAGCTGCAGCCCCAGGCCGCCACCCTGCTGAGTCACCTTCGCCCTCCCAATGTTGTTGTGATCATGAGGCAGACAGACAGACAGACAGACAGACAGACACTCGCCTGCTCGTGCAGCAGCCGGGCCCCCTCTGGCCGCTGCGCCACCAGCAGCGCCAGCTGCAGCAGCCCCAGGTCGCCACCCACATGCTGCGTCACCCCCACCCTCCCAATGCTGTTGTGATCAAGAGGCAGGCAGGCAGACAGACAGACAGACAGACACTCGCCTGCTCGTGCAGCAGCCGTGCCCCCTCTGGCCGCTGTGCCACCAGCAGCGCCAGCTGCAGCAGCCCCAGGTCGCCGGCCTGCTGCGTCTGCGCCAGCAGCGTTGGGTGCGCGGCCGCGAGTGCAGAGTGGCGCGCGCTGCCGCCGTCTGGCGAGCCGCCCGCTGGGTGCACGCGCGAGGCCGCCTGCGCATGAGTGTGAGAGATTCGTTACAGTTCCCACACACGGGCAACCCGGGCGCACACACGATGAGTACACACACGCATGTAGTGAGAGAGTGAGATGAGAGCTGCCGCCGCCTGGCAAGCCGCCCGCTGGGTGCACGCGCGCCCAGGTTGCCCACGCGCAACTGCCCGCTGGGTGCACGCACACACGCGCGCACCAGGGGGTTCCTTAGGAGCTTGGCACCAGGCTGTCGGCTGTCCTAGCTAATTCATTATGAGGACTCCTTATTCAAGCCCCGCCACACATGAGAAGCTGCATATAAGCTGCCTTAGAAGCTGACCAGATACTGTGGCTCACCTGCACGATGAGCGCAGTCAGGTCCAGCTGCGTATGCAGCACAGGCAGCCAGTCGGCCGGAGGCAGCAGCCGCGCCACCGCGGACGCTCCACCCCTCTCGTTTCCTAGCTAATTGTTCAGTACTTTTTGGCTTTGGGGCTCTACAAATAACCCAAACCCTGCCCCAACACACCTGCACGATCAGGGCCGTGAGGTCCAGCTGCGTGTGCAGCACAGGCAGCCAGTCGGCTGGCGGCAGCAGCCGCGCCACCGCCTCCGACACGAGCTGCATGCCAACGGGAACGCACACCGCACCGCGGCCGCAGAGGCGGCAGAGGTGGGGGAGGGCGTCTAGGAGGGCGGACTGCGAGCAAGTGTTAGCAAGTGTCAGCAAGTGTTTGCGTAGGAGTGAGTGGAGAGTGTAAGTGGCCAGCCAGTTTTGGTCAAGTGTCGGGGCACGCGCACTGCGCCGCGGCCGCACAGGCAACATAGGAGCGGGAGGGCATCCAGGAGGGCGGACTGCGAGCAAGTGTGTGCATAGTGAGTGAGTGGCCAGCCAGTTTTGGTGGAATGTCGGGGCACGCACACCGCGCCGCGGCCGCATAGGAAGGGCACAGGTGGGGGAGGGCGTCCAGGAGGGCGGACTGCGAGCGAGTGTTTGCGAAGTGAGTGAGTGGGGGAAGAAAGTGGCCACCTTGTTTCGGTCGGGTGTCGGGCCTAGTACAGGCACGAGCTGCATGCCGACGAGAACGCACCACCGCGCCGGGGCCGCAGAGGCGGCAGAGGTGGGGGAGGGCATCCAGGAGGGCGGACTGCGAGCGAGTTTGCGAGCGAGTTTACGTAGGAGTGAGTGGCCAGCCAGTTCCGGTGAAGTGTCGGGGCACGCACACCGCGCTGCGGCCGAAGAGGCGGCACAGGTGGGGGAGGGCGTCCAGGAGGGCGGATTGCAAGCGAGTGTTTGCGTAGGAGTGATTGGAGGAGGAAGCCAATTGAGAGCCTTGTGGCAAAGCGATCAATGCAGTGGCTAGGCCATGTGATGCGCATGCCGGCTTCTCGTCTTCCTCGTACAACTTTTGACTGCACAATGGATGAGGCTCGGCAGCAAGGCCGGCCTCCAGCCTCCTCCCGACACTATTTTCTTAAGCTACTGATTCAGCAGCTAGGCGAAACTAGTGGCACTCGTTCTGATTGGAAAACTTTTTCGGACACGGCGTTTGAGCGTGCTCAGGATAGGGTCGGGTGGAGAGCCGTGGTGTACGGTCCGGCTGCCCCTCAGGCGCCGGCCCCTCCACCACGGCGGTCAAGTAGATTGGCAAGCGCCACTTGACCCCCTATCCCCTAGAAGCAGTTAGGACCTATTTTGGAGGCGTCGCACAATAGCTCTCCTTTTTGCTCTGGGACTACACGTTGGCAGGCAGCCGGCTGGTGGCTACTGCCCCTCACAAGTATTTTTTAGGGCCAGAACTGGACTTGGGTCTAGGCGGTGGTACTATGACTAGAGGTAGTCTTTGCTGGAAAGCCGATGTAACTGTAACTGATTGGAGGAAGTAAGTTGACAGCCAGTTTCGGTCAAGCGTCAGGGCACGCACAGACGGGGCATAGGTGCGGGAAGGCGTCCAGGAGGGCGGACTTCGAGTGTGTGCGTAGTGAGTGGAGTGAGTGGAAGAAGTAAGTGGTCCGCCAGCTTCAGTCAAGTGCTGGGGAACGCACACCGCGCCGCGGCCGCAGAGGCGGCACAGGTGGGGGAGGGCTTCCAGGAGGGCGGACTGCGGGCAAGTGCGTAGGAGTGAGTGGAGAAAGTAAGTGGACAGCCAATTTCGGTGAAGTGTCGGGGCACGCACACCGCGCCGCGGCCGCAGAGGCGGCATAGGTGCGGGGGGGGGGGGCGTCAAGGAGGGCGGACTGCGAGCGTGTTTGCGTAGGAGTGAGTGGCCAGCCAGTTTCGGTGAAGTGTCGGGGCACGCACACCGCGCCGCGGCCGCACAGGCGGCACAGGTGGGGGAGGGCGTCTAGGAGTGCGGCCTGTCGTGTGTAATTTCAGTGAACGGGGCACGCACACCGCGGCCGCAGGGGCGGCAGAAGTGGGGGAGGGCGCCCAACAGTGCAAGCTCCGAGTGTGTGCGTAGTGGGGGCAGTGTGTATGGAGTGAGCTGCTGGGTGCTGGGTGGCAGGGTGTGGCAGGGTGCTGGCGATGCCTGCACTACCCTGCAATCACACGCACACGCGCGCACACACACAAATGCACACGCGCACACACACACACACACACACACACACACACACACACACACACACACACACAACGGTATAACACGCCATCAGAGGCGTATGTTCATAGCAGACTGTCACATCGACCATGCAACCATGCGCATGCACACATGCATGCACATGCACACATGCATGCACATGCACACATGCCAGGCCACCTGGACACAGTTCATCTTGCCAAACGCGTCTCAGTACGCACGCACCTCTGCGTGCGCCCCGCAGGTTGGGCTCACGAAGGCGACAACAACGTAGGCCACCACAACATCACAATACATCTTGCAAAACGCATCTCAGTCCACACAAACCTGCACGCCCCGCAGATCGGGCGACGGCTCCGAGCCCGGGCCTCCCAGGAGCGACGAGCGTGCCTGCTGGAGTGTGAGAAGCGCAGCACCTGTGCCACGTGTGTGTGTGTGTGTGTGCGTGCGTTTGTGTGTGTGTGCACATGTTTGTGTGTGAGGGACAGAAAGGGAGAAAATAGGCAAGAGAGAGAAAGAGGGTGCGGTGGCTTTGCCCCCCAGCAGATTCTGGCAACGCACATGCACACACACACAAACACACACACACGCACACACACACACACACACACCTGCCAGAGCGTCCGTGACTGCGGCCACCACCCAGCCTACGGCCGCCCAAGGTTCCCGCTCGAAGCCGCGCGCAGCCAGCGCGCCAGCAGCGCACGCACGCACACACACGTAGGGCGCGGCAGTATACCGTATGCGTGGGCCCGTATACCGTATAACACCGTAAAACGTATACCGTATACAAGGGTATACGTGTATACCCTTGATTCCTTGATCCGATCGAGACGGGAACGGTGGATTCGGGTGCCAGACATGATGGGCATCACAAATCCACTCTAACAAGCTAACTTTGCTATGTTTGGTTCACAGGAAACACAAACCTAGTTTTTTCTCACTGCATGGCGGCTGGAGCGTCCCTGCACCCCATGCAAACACCATATCCTTCCCTGCACCCCATGCTGCATCCAAGCAATGTTCTGGATAGCCCTTGTCATTAGCTATCCAATGCAAGTCGAATCGTCAAAATCCATGCAGTGTCAAGGGAGTTGGAGCATTTACGCCTTTTACTTGCCGTGTGGAAATCGCTGTATACGGTGTACATCCCACCGTAAACGGGATTTATACCGTCACGGTATACATACGGTATATAACTTATACGTATACCGTGCCGCGCCCTACACACACGCACACACACACACACACACACACGCACACCCACCTGCCAACGCGTCGGTGACTGCCGCCACCACCCCAGCCTGCAGCCGCCCCAGGTTCCCGCTTGAAGCCGCGCGCAGCCAGCGCGCCATCAGCGCACGCACGCATGCATACACAAACACGCGCACGCACGCTCGCGCACACCCACCCACCCACCCACCCCCACACACACACGCCCGCACACACACACACGCACACACACACACACGCATGCACCCACCTGCCAGCGCGTCTGTGACTGCCGCCACCACCCCAGCCTGCAGCCGCCCCAGGTTCCCGCTCGAAGCCGCGCGCAGCCAGCGCGCCAGCAGCGCAACGAGAGGCAGGCAGGCGGCAACGACCGGCGATGATGATGTCGACAGGGCTCCGCTGCCGCCTGATGCGCCCCCGCTGCTGCTCCCCCCTCGTGACCCCTTGGACGCGGGTGTGGCGGGAAACAGCGTGCGCGCCTCGGGAACGGGAGCCTGTGTGTGTGCGTGTGTGTGTGTGTGCGTATGTGTGTGTATGTGGAGCGACAACCGGCAACGAGGATGGCGACAGGGCGCCGCTGCCGCCTGATGCGCCCCCGCTGCTGCTCCACCCTCGCGACCCCTTGGATGCGGGGGTGGCGGGGAACAGTGTGCGCGCCTCGGGCACGGGTGCCTGGGGGCGTGTGTGTGTGTGGGGGGGTGCGGTGTGTGTGGGGGGCGGGGGGGGGGGTGAGATTTGGGCGTGTTGGGTGTTGGGTAGTGGGGCGGAGGTGGGAGGGGGGGGGGCGTGTTGGGGGCAAGGTGGGATGTGGGTGTGGTGGGTGGGTGTGGACACACACACACACACACACACACACACACACACACACACACACCTGCCGAGGCGCTCCGCACGGCTGCCGACACACACAAACTCGGCTGTGGACACACACACACACACACAGGAAGAGAGATCAGTCCAGAGAACCCTGAACGCCACACACACACGCACACACACCTGTCGAGGCGCTCCGTACGGCTGTGTCGCCGCCGCGCCACCGGCCGGCCCACCGTCTCCCAGCAGGCCGGTGCGTCCGCCCCTGTGTGTGTGTGTATGTCACATACAGCATGTGTGTGTGTGTGTGTGCCTGCGTGTGTGCGTACCTGATAGAGAGTGTGTGTTTGTGTGTGTGTGTGTGCTTGTGTGTGTGTGTGTGTGTGTGTGTGACGGCCGGCCCACCTCTCCCAGCAAGCTGGTGCGTCCGCCCCTGACTGTGTGTGTGTGTGTGTGGGTGTATATGGATGAGGGGGCTGAGAGAGGATGATGATGACGATGGATTTTACACGCGGTATGTCGGAGCGCCTGCGATGGCGGTATGCTGCCCCTCCCCCCCCTCCCCTACCTGCCCCCCCTCTCTCTCCCACGCACCTGGATGCACCTCTAGCTGCTGCTGCTACCATCCTGCATAGAGCACCCCCCCCCCCACACACTCTCTCTCTCTCTCACACACACACACAAACACACACACTTGGATGCACCGATGTTGCCGCTGCTGCTGCTCCGCATTACACACACACACACACACACACACACACACACACACATGCACACACACTTTGATGGACCGATGGTCAATGGATCGGTATCGAAGCAAGCGCGTGTCGCAGAATATTGGTTGATGTCAGCGCCGCCTTGCACACACACACACACACACACACACACACACAGACACACCTGGATGGACCGCTGCTGCTGCTGCCCCGCATCGAAGCGAGCGCGTGCAGCAGAAGCTTGGTTGACGTAAGCGCCGCCTGCCACACACACACACACACACACACACACACACACACACACCTGGATGGACCGCTGCTGCTGCTGCCCCGCATTGAAGCGAGCGCGTGCAGCAGAAGCTTGGTTGACGTAAGCGCCGCCTTCCACACACACACACACACACACACACACACACACCTGGATGGACCGCTGCTGCTGCTGCCCCGCATTGAAGCGAGCGAGTGCAGCAGAATATTGGTTGACGTTAGCGACCCCCCCCCACACACACTCACACCTGGATGGACCGCTGCTGCTGCTGCCCCGCATCGAAGCGAGCGCGTGCAGCAGAAGCTTGGTTGACGTTAGCGCCGCCTTCCACACACACACACACACACACGCACACACCTGGATGGACCGCTGCTGCTGCTGCTGCCCCGCATTTAAGCGAGCGCGTGCTGCAGAAGCTTGGTTGACGTCAGCGCCACCTTCCACAAACGCACACACACACACACACACACACACCTGGGCGGACCGCTGCTGCTGCTGCCCCGCATTGAAGCGAGCGCGTGCAGCAGAAGCTTGGTTGACGTAAGCGCCGCCTCAGACACATACTGTTGAAGAGGGAAGAGGGGGCCGCCAGGGGCGGAGAGCCCCGTCTCATCACCACCTGCAAACATGTGTGGCCGAAATGGGCGCGTGTGTGAGCATGTCTGCGTGTGTAAGTGTGTGTGCAGGTGTGTGTATGTGTAGGAAAGGGGGGGGGGGGGGCAGAATAAACGTACTGCTGCAGGGGGGAGAGGGGGCCGCCAGGGGCGGAGAGCCCCGTCTCATCACCACCTGCACACACGGGTAGGTTGGGGTGGGGTTGTGATGGGGGTGGGGGTGGGGGTTGGGTTGGGTTGGGTTATGGGTGGTGGGGTGGGGTGGGGTGGGGCGTTGCAGCTTACATTTGCTGCTGCAGCGTTGACGCACACACACACACACAGACGCACAGACACCTGCCCAGTCCAGCAGCTGACACACACACACACACACACACACACACCCACCCAGTCCAGCAGCTGACACACACACACACACACGCAGACACACACACCTGCCCAGTCCAGCAGCTGCGCCACACCCGCCAGCACCGCGCCCATCGCCACTTCAAGCACGCCGCCCGCGTGCGCCACACACCCGCCCGGCTGTAGCGCAGCAGAGCAGCGGGGGTCCTTGGGCAGCACGGCCGCAAGGCCTGCAGCTGCCTGCATGTGTGTGTGTGCGTGTGTGTGTGTGTGTGTGTGTGAAGAAAAGTGGAAGTTTGGCCTGGGATTGGGGTACAGCAGAGCAGCGGGGGTTCGTTGGCAGCAGGGCGGCCAGGCCTGCAGCTGCCTGTGTGTGCGTGTGTGTGTGCGTGCGTGCGTGCGTGTGTGTGTGTGTGTGTGTGTGAAGACGGGTGGAAGTTAGGCATGAAGTTGGGGTACAGCAGAGCAGCTAGCGTCCTTGGGGAGCACGGCAGCAAGGCCGGCAGCTGCCTGCCTGCGTGTGTGTGTGTGTGTGCAGCTGCAGCGGAGCAGCGAGCGTCCTTGGGGAGCACGGCAGCAAGGCCGGCAGCTGCCCGCGTGTGTGTGTGCGTGTATTGTGTGTGCGTGTGTGTGTGTGTGTGTGCGCATATGCAGCGGAGCAGCGAGCATCCTCAAGGAGCACGGCAGCAAGGCCAGCAGCTGCCTGCCTGCCTGTGTGTGTGTGTGTAGGGGGGGGGGGGTATAAGTTGGGGATTCGCCTGAAGCGCACGGCCGTCATACTAAAGATGCCACAGCTATAAGACACACAAGACACACACACACACACACAATCACGCACGTGCACGCACTCACACACACAACACGCACGCACACGCAGCACACACACACACATACACAGCGATGCGCCACGCCCGAGCAACGGTGGACACACACACACACACACACATACATACAATCACACGCACACACACGCACACACACACTCACTCTCACACACAATCACACACACACATGCGCCCAAACACAAAGACGCACCTGCAGCGCTGACAGCCGCGCGCTCGCCACCGACACGCCGCGCCCGAGCGACGCAATGGACGCCCGCAGCGCGTCCGTGCTCGCGATCTGCGGGTGGCGGTTGGTCAAGGGGTTGAGTGGTTGGTCAACAGTGAGGCCAGGCCAAACGGCAGTTAGGTAAGTCGTGTAAAGAGGGGGAGCCATCCCATCACGCGCATGCGCACAGGTCGCCCCGGTTAGCGGGTGGTCGAACGAGGTTAAACAATGTCAAACACAAGGTCAAGGGGTCGAGCCAGTAACAGTAACAGTAACACGGGGTTTCCAGCTTAGCAGGCTACTCTTCTACTAGAGACACCCGCCGATACTCCAGCACACTTAAGTACTAGAGTACCGCCGGCTTCCGGCCGATAGACTACAGCTCCCGCCGGCTAGACTTCCTCAAACAGCGGTCTCTGAGAGACATGTCTGGCAAGGAGCATATAGGAGAGGACCTTCCTCAGGGTCACAGTAGTGGCCTTGTGGCCTGTCAAGCCGGCAGAGCCGACTGGCGCTGACTGGAACGGTCCCCGCCTGGCAGTGCACGGCTGTCCAGCTCTCGTTTGCATGGGGCTCAGCCGGCGCCCCATGCCTCATGCATGGCCAGGTCCCACCCTCCAGGGGTGCATGGACGACAGAGTTGTCATGGAGGCTGCCTGAAGACCTTCCAACGCCAGTCACCGGCAGACGAGCGACCCCGAGGATGAGCGCGGTGACGAACGCTGCGATTGGTGAAGCGGATTTACTCTGTGTTGCCTCGGCGGTCGCCACCGCTGAAGCCGTGATGGTAGCCCGCCTCCACGGGCAGCCATCTTGACCAATGTCCAGCATGCATTGACGGGCGCCAGCTCCTCCGCTCGTCGATCAACTCGTCGAGATCGGTGCCGCATGGCGTCCTGCATGGGGGGAGGATAAGGGCCGTCTCCCAGCACGGGCCGCGGCAGCGCCGCGGCTACTCGCCAAGCCATGGCAGCGCCGGGCAAGCCGCTCCTGAAGTGTTCCACCGAGGGGCAGTCTAGCAGGAGCCGGGCCAGTCGTATGTTACCCCGCTCGTCAGCGGCACGGAGATCCTCGTCACCAGCAGCGCCGCACTGCTGGGTCCAGGGCTCGGCGACGAGAACGCGCCTCCGTTCATCGAGCCCCACAAGGGTCGAGCCACACAAGGTCAAACGAAGGTCAACACGGTCAGGTCAAACGGCAGTTAGTCGATAGTATGAGAGAGGGGGGGGGGGGGGGGGGAGTCCCCACGCGCGCACAGGGGGGGGCACCGGGCGTGTAACACAATTGCACACTGCTGCACCCATGGCAGCCGGCTGGAGGCTACCGCCACTCACAAGTAATTGTTAGGGCCAGACTGGACTTGGGTCTAGGCGGTGATACCTTAGTGGTACGTGCAGTTCACGTCAACAAACTTCACGGCAGCGCCTTTGAACGCTAATAGCGAGTCAGTGGAGCGAGCTAGCGCAACAAAAGTGACGGATCGGGTCGGGATGTTGGGTGTGAACTGTCTGTCGCGTTTTTTTTTGCGCTGGCTTGCTGCACGGACTCGCTACTAGCGATTAAAGGCGCTGACGTGAAGTAGGTAGACGTGAACTACACGCACCACAACGGTACTAGGACAAAAAGGGAGTCTTCTCTGGAAGGCGATGCTACTGTTGCTGCACCCATGGCAGAGCCCCACCTGCGCCCCAGCCGGGCCAAGCGTCGCAGCCAGCCTTGCCTCGCTGAAGAGGTAGCCGGGCCCGTAGGTGACAGCCTGCATTGTGCATGTGCGTGCATGCGTGCGTGTGTGTGTGTGTGTGTGCACGAGCAGCACCAGGAAAGCATGTGCACGCAGCCCAGAGCAACTCCCGATGTCAGCCGGGCCCGTAGGTGACGGCCTGCATTGCGTGCGTGCGTGTGTGTATGTGTGTGTGTGTGTGTGTGCGTGGTCGTTTTTACAGTCTTGTTGGAAGCCTTTCAAAGTTTGGTGGCGCATGTGTGTGTGTGTGTGTGTGTGTGTGTGCTTGTGTGTGCGCGCGCGTGTGTGTGTGTGTGTGTATGTGTGTGCACGAGCTGCAACGGGAAGCAGAACAGCTTCCGCGAGATCAGGTAGCCGGGCCTGTAGTAGGTGACTGCCTGCATTGCGCATGTACGTGCGTGCGTGTGTGTGTGTGTGTGTGCTTGTGTGTGTGCGTGTGTGAGTGCCCAAGACCAACGAGCGTGATGGTGGTGATCGGGGGAGCGTGCGTGCGTGCGTGTGGGTGCATGTGCATGAGTTTTGGTACGTGCGATTCGCTCTGATTGGTTAGTCAGTTGTAAATAAGGAGCACCAGGGCAGTATGAGCAGCCCCACCCACCCACCCACCCACCTACCCACCCGCCCGCCTCTGTCGTACGAGCTGCAGTGTGTGCATTTTTTCTTTGTTCTTTTGTTCCTTTTTAATTTTTTTCTTTGTTCCTTTGTTCCTTTGTACATTTGTTTGTTTGTGTGCATAAGCACGGGCACTCCCAGAGCAGCATTCCCGAGATCACACTCACCCACCTCCATCGTCAGCGCTGTCGGCATGTGTGCATGTGTGTGCATGCGTTTGTGTGTGCATGTGCAACATAGGCGTCTTAACGGACTGTGCAATCGATCACCCACGCACCCACAGCCCACCCACCCACCTCAGTGTTTCCATTAGCCAACCCGCAATCCAACAAAGTGCACTTCCGGGTTGAGATTGCGCGAATTTCGACCCGAAAATCTCAATTTTCACATTTTTCCCGCCCCAAAGCGCCTCCATCGGTCAAGATTGGCGGAATGAGCGAGATGCCCGGGTTGAGCCGTTACTTCCTTAGTGGAACCACCCACCCACCTCCATCGTCAGCGCTGCAGGCGGCGCAGCCGCCCCGAGCAGGCAGCGCCCCAGGGGTGCGCGCCCAAGCGCGGAGAGTGCTGCCTGTGCTCCGGCAGACAGTGGCAGGGCGCCTAAAATAGGAAGAGAGATGGGCGAAGGGAGGGTGTGTGTACATGTGTGTCAGGAGAAAGGGACCGAGAGGGCGGGGGGCGCCTAAGTGCGGAGAGTGCCGCCTGTGCTCCGGCAGACAGCGGGAGCGCGCCTGCAGGGTGTATGTGTTTGTGTGTGTGTGTGTGTACGTGTGTTTGTGTGTGTGTCTGTGTGTGTGCGTGTGTGTGTACGTGTGTTTGTGTGTGTGTGTGTGTGTGTATATGTGGATGGATGGGTGTGCACACGTGAGGAAAGTGAGAGCAGGCAGCGCCCCAGGGGTGCGCGCCCAAGCGCGGAGAGTGCCGCCTGTGCACCGGCAGACAGCGGCGGGGCGCCTGCAGGGTGCGAGAGTGTGTGCGTGTGTGTGTTTGCGTGTGTGTGTGCATGGATGGGGGCGCGTGTGAGGCAAAGGAGAGCAGGCAGCGCCCCAGGGGCGCGCGCACAAGCGCAGATATTGCGGCCTGTACTCCGGCAGACAGAGGCAGGGCGCCTGCAGTGTGTGTGTGTGTGTGTGTATGTGTGTGCGGATGGGGGCGCGTGTGAGGCAAAGGAGAGCAGGCGGCGCCCCAGGGGTGCGCGCCCAAGTGCAAAAAGTGCGGCTTGTGCTCCGGCAGACAGAGGCAGGGCGCCTGCATGGTGCGAGTGTGTGTGTGGTTGTGCGTGCGTGTGGATGGGGGCATGTGTGAGGCAAAGGAGAGCAGGCAGCGCCCCCGGGGTGCACGCCCAAGCGCGGAGAGTGCGGCCTGTGCTCTGGCAGACAGAGGCAGGGCGCCTGCAGGGTGCGAGTGTGTGTGTGTGTGTGGGGGGGGGGCGTATGAGGCCAAGGAGAGCAGGCAGCGCCCCGGGGGGGGGGGGGGGGGTGCAAGCGCGGTGAGTGCAGCCTGTGCTCATGCAGACAGAGGCAGGGCGCCTGCAGGGTGCGAGTGCGAGCGTGTGTGTGTGTGTGTGTGTGTGTGCGTGCACGCGTGGATGGGGGCGAGAGTGAGGCAAAGGAGAGCAGGCAGCGCCCCGGGGGGGGGGGGGGCAAGCGCGGCGAGCGCAGCCTGTGCTCCTGCAGACATAGGTAGGGCGCCTGTAGGGTGCGAGAGTGTGTGTGTGTGTGTGTGTGGATGGATGGGTGCACCATGCCCCACGTCCATGCAATGCAATGGGGCTGCACCCACCCCACGTCCTAGCTAACATGAATACGTCAGTATCATACCTGGCGATGCCCATGCAGCTGCGCCGGCCAGCAGCGCCTCAACCAGTGGCTCTATAGTGGCGAGGGCAAGCGAAGAGTGAACCCAAACAGAGAGGAATGCAGCGGGGCCGTACCCGCCCCACATCCTAGCTAAAAAAAATAAAAAAAATCATACCTGGCGATGCCCCTGCAGCTGCGCCGGCCAGAAGCGCCGCGTGCACCTCGCCCACGTCCACACTCCCCGGCGGTGTGAACTCGTCAGGCAGGCCGCCCCGCACGGCAGCCAGCTCTCTCCTGTGTGGAGGAGGGTTGCGGATTTAGGATTGTGAAGGGTTAAGGATGATTTAGGGTTTAGGGCGGAGTGTTCAGGGTTTGGGGGCTCAGGGTTGAGGGTTTAGCAGGCCGCTCCGCGCGGCTGCCAGCTCTCTCCTGTGCAGACGAGGGTTGCAGGTTTGGGATTGTGAAGGGCTTAGGGTTTAGGATAATGAAGGGATTAGGGCCGAGTGTTCAGAGTTTGGGGTTCAGGGTTCAGGGTTAAGCAGGCCGCCCCGCATGGCAGCCAGCTCTCTCCTGTAAAAATGCGGGTGAAGGGTTTAGGATGATTGAGGGTTCAGGGCAGAGTATTCAGGGTTAACGGTTAAGCAGGAATCCCTCCTCACGGCAGCCACTTCTCTCATGTGCGGGCAAGCGTCACGGGTTTAGGATTGTGAAGGGTTTAGGGTTTAAGGCCGAGTGTTTAGGGTGTGTGGGTTCAGGGTTGGGGGTTTAGGGCCAAGTGTTCAGAGTTTGGGGGTTCAGGGTTGAAGTTTAAGGGTCTAGCAGGCCGCCCCGTACGGCAGCCAGTTCTATCCTGTGCGGGGGAGGGTTCCGGGTTGAGGATTGTGAAGACTTCAGGGTTTAGGGAAAAGTAGTCGGGGTTTGGGGGCTCAGAATTTGGGGTTGAGCAGGCCGCCCCGCACCGCAGCCAGTTCTCTCCTGTGCGGACGAGGGTTTCAGTTAAAGGATTGTGAAGGGTTTAGGGCCGAGTGGTCTGGGTTTGGGGGTTCAGGGTTTAGGGCAGCGTGTTCAAGGTAAGGTTTAGGGTAAAGGGTTGAGCAGGCCGCCCCGCACGGCAGCCAGCTCTCTCCTTTGCGGACGAGGGTGGTGGGTTGAGGAGTGTGAAGGGTCTAGGGCAGCGAGTTCAAGGGTTTTTGGGTTCAGGGTTCAGGGTTTAAGGTTTAGCAGGCTGCCCCACACGGCAGCCAGCTCTCTCCTTTACGGACGAGGGTTGTGGGTTTAGGAGTGTGATGGGTTTAGGGCAGAGTGTTCAGGGTTTGGGGGGTACAGGGTTTGATGCTGATGGATATTACAGTCTGTGTGACACCAGCAATGATGGATAAGACCCGTGTCAGCGCTAGCGCCCGACACCTTGACTCGGTTTCACTCAGGCTGAAACTGGCTGGCTACCTGGTAGGGGTGAGGGTTAACCCCCACATACGCGCAAACACTGGGTTTAGACAGGGCACTAGGCCCCCAGATCCACCCTATACCACCCAGGTAGTGACAGCAATGCATTCCCTCGGGGAGGTAGGTGTGCGTTTGTGTTATATTACTAGTCCCGCCGCCGCCGTTGGCTCCAGTTAGGGTTCAGCAGGCCGCCCCGCACGACAGCCAGCTCTCACCTGTGCACCTGTGCAAGGAGCGACACAGCCCCAGCAGCGGTCAACACAATCAGCAAAACCAGCCATACAGCTTCAAAAGTAGCACCGCAGGCAGGCAAGACCCAAACAACACATCAGTGCACAGCAGCACACATTAGTACACATCAGCACAGATCAGTACACATGCAGCAGAGCACAGCGATCTAAGCAGTCGGTCAACGCAATCAGCAAAACCAGCCATGCAGCTTCAAACGCAACACACCGCAAGCTGGTGCCGGGCGCGGGGGCGGGCGACACAGTCCAAGACCCAACCACCCCAACACAGCAGCAGAGCACAGCGACGCAGCCAGATCTCAAGAATGACACTGCAAGCAAAGGTTCTTTTGGTGGGGCGCGCAGTCCTCATCAAAAGGCCATGGGGCGAATTAGCACAGGGGCAGATACGCACACTTTGCTGTTGGGGAGCTGATCCCTTCTGCCTGGCTGTGTACCCGCTCACCTGAGTGCTCCGGAGGCAGGCACACAGTCCTCCCCGGTGCTGCCCTCGCCCAGCGCACCGCCCAGGCAGCAAGCACCGAGCTCAAGCACGGCAGCCTGTGTCGCAGGGGAGGAAAGCACGTCAGGCGCATGCATGTACATGCACCACTGGCTGTTGGTGCTGCCCTCGCACAGCACGCCGTCCAGCGCAGCACGCGCCGAGCTCGAGCACGGCAGCCTGTCGTGGCGCAGTAAAAAAAACGTTGGTTGGGGTTTTGTGGTGGTTCACACACAATGCGTAAACACACGCTGATGGCTGGTTTTAGAGGTCGGGGGGGGGGGGGGGGGGCGCCGCCAAGGCAGCAAGCGCCAAGCTTCAAAACGGCGGCCTAGACAGTGAGCGTCGAAGGTGCAGGCACACAAGGGGTTCGGGTTAACACACACACACACACACACACACACGCACGCACATAAACACACACACACACACAAACACAAGCACTGATGGCGGGGTGTGGGACAAGGCAGCACGCGCTGAGCTCGAGCACGGCAGCCTGGTGAGGGAGAGCCAGGTGCAGTGTTTGGTTAGGGAGCACACACACACACACACACACGCGCACGCACACACACACACACTGGTGGCTGGGTGTGGGGCAGCATGCGCCGAGCTCATCAGGCATAGGATGGGACACACGTGCCAGCTGCACAGTCAGATGCAGCCGCGATGCCTGGCCTAGCCTCAGTACCCCACCCCACCCCCCACACACACAACACACACAACACATGCACACAGACTCTCTCTCACACACACACACACAAACTCTCTTTCACACACACACACACACACGGACTCCCCCCACCCACCCACACACACAAACACACACACACGGACTCTCTCTTTCACACACACACACACCGACTCTCTCTGTCACACACACACACACACACACACACACACGGACTCTGTCTTACACACCTGCAGAGTGAGCTGCAGCCGCAACACGTGGCCCAGCCGCAGCGGGCTCGCTGCCCCCCTGTGTGTGAGGAAGTCAGGAAATGTGTGAGAAAGGGAGGGAGGGAATGTGTGAGCGCATGCACATGGGCATGTCGGTGGGGGTAGGGCTGCACACACACGCGCACACGCAAACACACGCGCACGCACGCGCACACAGGCATACACACACAGACACACACACACACACACAAGAAACACACCAGGAACACGCAAACATACACACACATACACACAAACTTACACACACACACACACACACACACGCACACACACACACACACACACACGCAAACACACCCACACCCACACACGCACCTCCTCAGCGCGCCCGTCAGCACGTCGCCCTCGAAGCCGTGGCCAAGCAGAGCCCTCGCACACAGACACGCACATGCACAAACACACACGACACACGCGTGAAACACACACACAGACACACACACACACACACACGCACACAAATACACACACACACGCACCTCTTCAGCGCGACCGTCAGCACACCGCCCTCAACGACGCGGTCGAGCAGAGCCCATGCTGCGACGGCAGCAGTCACGCCACCTGTGTGTGTGTGTGTGTGTGTGTGTGTGTGTTACCAGCTTCGACCCGTGCGCTGGGATGTCTTTCGAATAGCGGGTGACTTCCCGGAGTGTATCCTATTGCTGTTAGTAGTACATGCATTGCCGGTGCATGCGGACGGCCTCATGTAACGCTTGGATGGTTGGTTGTGTGTGTGTGTGTGTGTGTGTGTATGTTGTGTACCACCGGGGCTGATAGCGTGCCAACCCGCCCTGCTTACACCCTGAAGCGCTAGCTAGGCGCACCCTGCTTCACCCTGAGGCACGAAGGGATGGGGAAGGTTGACTTTCTTGAATTTGGAAATAGTTAGCGCCAGTTTTGAATTTCCTTAAGTTTGAGCTCCCCTAGAAACCGCCTGGATTCGAATTTGAACAATGTAATACCACCAGCAGGTAGCTTGAAGTGTCAGCTTTCCAACGTGCTCACCCTCGTCAGATGGGAATCAGTGTGGCAGCCATGGCATGCAGGCAAAAAAGGTAAACAGGTGTCCCGGATCCGGAACAAACACCTTCTCCCGAACAGTAGGGGACGCACCTCCACCGGCAGCGGGGTCTGATGCCGCAGCGCCAGCGGCGGGTCGCGGCACGGCGTACGCCTCGAGCATGAGCACCTGTAGCAGTGGCAGTAGAATTGTTTAGGCAGGTGCCGTGCATCTAGTAGTGGATGGGTCCTTACGCGGTGGTGTTGGTGGCAGGCGCGGCACGGCGTGCGCCTCGAGCATGAGCACCTGTGGCGATGGCGATGGCAGTGGCGGTGGCAGTGTCTGTGTCATCTACGATCTGAAGATCTACGATTTAACAGGGAACTGTGCAAGAGGGCGGCAGTGGCAGTGGCACGGCGTACGCTTTCAGCATGAGCACCTGCCACGCGTACGCCTCTGCCAGCTGCAGCCACGCGTGCGCATGGGCGCCATCAGCCGATGTAGCTCTATAGCTCCTTAATTGTGTGTTTGTGTTCATAAGCTCTTCGCCAGGGGCTCCCGCCCTGGCGCCGCTCGATGGCGGACAACCGGGACAACTGCGCTTGGTACTGGGCGGCTGAAAATCTGGAAATTTACCCTGAGCGGCTGTGACGCACAGCGCTACTGGTGAACTGGTCCTGATGGGGCGAGGCTATGTGGCAGATGGGGCAGCGGTACGATGGAGAGCCCGATGCACGATGACGAGAATTGCGGCGAGCATGCACCCCCTCTCACAACGATCGGATCTCAAGCAGATTGCGGCTCCTAATGGTTTACTGTGCCTGGATGGAAGAGAGAGGCGGATGGCGAGAAATTGAGAAACATGGGAAGCGAGGCACATGCGGCTAGGCTTTGTGAGGAGGTTGCGGCGCAGGGGTTCCCTGCCCCAAGGCGCAGATTATTAGATGGCGACGCGATCGATGCACCAGCCGTGCGGCATTGGGCGAGGCGAGGCCCCACCAGAGGGCGGGCACCATAATGGAGATGGCGGCTAAGAACGGGGAATGCGGCTACCGGGGATGAGGCTACGGGTTATGCATGCCAGGGGACGGCGGACAAGGCTAATGCGTCACGGCGCATGGGTGAAGAACGGGAAATGAGGCTACCGGAGCTGGCGGGCGCGGCGCGCGCACGGCGCGCGCGGCGCGTGGGGGTTGCATGGCGGCGCTCTGCGCGTGCATGCATGGAGGAGATTGCTGGCGGGCATGGAGGAGCTTGCTTAAGGGCAAACATGAGATTGCTCGCGGGCGTGGAGGAGATTGCAGGCGGGCATGGAAACGGATGGCGAGAAATTGAGAAACATGGGAAGCGAGGCACATGCGGCTAGGCTTTTTGAGGAGGTTGTGGCGCAGGGGTTCCCTGCCCCGAGGCGCAGATTATAGATGGCGCAGCAATCAATACACTAGCCGTGCGGCATGGGGCGAGGCGAGGCCCCACTAGCGGGCGGGCACCATAATGGAGATGGCGGTTAAGAACGGGGAATGAGGCTACAGGGAGAGGATACGGGTTACAGATGCCAAAGGGGACGGCGGAACAAGGATCAGCCAAAGGTGTCACGGGGAATGGCTAAAGAACGGGAATGAGGCGGGTGGTACGGGTGCTGGCGCGCATGGAGCGCGGCGTGGCGCATGGAGATCGCATGGCGGCGCCCATGCATGGACGAGATTGCTGGCGGGCATACAGGAGATTGTTGGCGGGCATGGAGGAGATTGCTTGCGGGCATACAGGAGATTGCTGGCGGGCGTGGAGGAGATTGCTGGCGGGCATGGAGGAGATTGCTGGAGCCATGGCGGCGGCGGGACTAGTAGTAGAACACAGGCGCACACCAACAATGCGTTGCTGTCACTACCTGGGTGGTATAGGGTGGATCTGGGGCCCCAGTGTCCTGTCTAGGTCCAGTGCGTGCGCGCGTGTGGGGGTTTACCCTCACCCCTACCAGGTAGCCAGCCAGTTTCCCACTGAAACTGAGTTTAAGGTGTCGGGAGCTAGCGCTGACACCGGTCTTATACATCATTACTGGTGTCACACAGACTGTAATATCCATCATCATCATCATAGCTCTATTCACACATTGTCTTTGTGATCTTTGCTAGATATACAGCCTACTTCAACACGCGTTTGCTGCCGCTGAGGTAGGGGACCCGGGGGCGCGCCCACGCTCTTTACAGAGTTTGGGTTCCCTACCACCAACAGTCACCCATCTCATTAAGGTGCTCGGGCCATACGCGCAGAGCACGGTCTTGTGCGCCTTTAGTGGTGTCCCTGACTGTAACATCCATCATCACAGCCTGCCCCACCTGCCACGCATACGCCTCTGCCAGCTGCAGCCACGCGTCCGCATGGCCGCCTGAGCGCACCGCCAGGACCTCTGGCTCTGCCACCTGCGTGTGTGTGTGTGTGTGTGTCTGTGTGTGTGTGTGCCCCCCGCCCCTCCCTGACCTCCCCCGCCCCTCCCCCTCTCCCTCTGACTACCCTCCCGCTGCCTCCCTCCCACTGCCTCCCACTTGCACGACTACCGCTGTTCGGAAACGACTTCGCTCTATGCCGGCGGCGACATCACCTTCTTCCGGCTCACGCCGATGACTTTTGCGCCCACTCCGTCACGTTCTACGCCCTCCGCAAACATCCATCTCTTCAACTTCACACGCGACATCCCCGAGCGCCCCGAGTTCGCCGAGCAAGTCACCACCGAGTGGATCATCTTAGCATGATTTCCACAACTGTGGAAGTCCTTCTGCCGACACCTAGTTTAAACTCAGTCGAGGCAGATTAACGAACACAGCCGTCAATGACCCGCCACTGCCCCTTTCCCCCACTGCTTTACGAATGAGGTTGTTCACCCTCTTGCTGGCGCACGGTTGGTCTCCCGCCTTCAAACGGAATCTCCTCAATTCATGACTAGAAACAGCCTATCTAGGTCTGCCGTGCAGAGTTTTCTGTAACGATATCTCTCTCTCTGTGTGTGTGTGTGTGTGTTTGCGAGGTAGTGCTTGGGTTCACACGAGGTGTGGGCTGTTCAGTGGCCGTCTGAGCGTAGGGCCAGGACCTCTGGCTCTGCCACCTGCGTGTGTGTGCGCGCGCGCGCGCGTGTGTGTGTGTGTGTGTGTGTGTGTGTGTGTGTGTGTGTGCACGCGTGTGTGTGTGTGTGCACACGCGTGTGTGTGCGCACGCGTGTGTGTGTGTGCGCACGCGTGTGTGTGTGTGTGTGTGTGTGTTTGCGAGGTAGTGTTTGGGTTCACACGAGGTGGGCGCCCACGAGGTGTGGGCTGTTCAGTGGCCGCCTGAGCGTAGGGCGAGGACCTCTGGCTCTGCCATCTGCGTGTGTGTGTGTGTGCGCGCGTGCGTGTGCGTGTGTGTGTGTGTGCACGCGTGTGTGTGTGCGCATGCGTGTGTGTGTGTATGTGTGTTTGTGTGTGTGTGTTTGCGAGGTAGTGTTTGGGTTCAGTGGCTAGGCCATGTGATGCGCATGCCGGCTTCTCGTCTTCCTAGTACGACTTTTGACTGCACAATGGATGTGGCTCGGCAGCAAGGTCGGCCTCCAGCCTCCTCCCGACACTATTTTCTTAAGCTACTGATTCAGCAGCTAGGCGAAACTAATGGCACTCGTTCTGATTGGAAGACTTTTTCGGACGCGGAGTTTGAGCGTGCTCAGGATAGGGTCAGGTGGAGAGCCGTGGTGTACGGTCCGGCTGCCCCTCAGGCGCCAGCCCCTCCACCACGGCGGTCAAGTAGATTGGCAAGCGCCACTTGACCCCCTATCCCCTAGAAGCAGTTTAGACCTATTTTGGAGGCGTCGCAAATAGCTCTCCTTTTTGCTCTGGGACTACACGTTGGCAGGCAGCCGGCTGGTGGCTACCGCCCCTCACAAGTAATTGTTAGGGCCAGAACTGGACTTGGGTCTAGGCGGTGGTACTAGGACTAGAGTAGTCTTTGCTGGAAAACCGATGTAACTGTAACTATAACTGTTTGGGTTCACACGAGGTGTGCACCCACGAGGTGTGAGCAGCTCAGTGGCCGCCTGAGCGCACCGCCAGCACCTCTGGCTCTGCCACCTGCGTGCGTGTGCGTGTGTGCGTGTGTGTGTGTGTCTGTGTGTGTGTGTTTGGGGTCACAGGAGGTATGCATTAACGAGGGGTGGGCAGTTCAGTGGCCGCCTGAACGTAGGGCCAGGACCTCTGGCTCTGCCACCTGCGTGTGTGTGTGTGTGTGTGTGTGTGTGTGTGTGTGTGTGTGTGTGTGCGCACGCACGCGTGTGTGTGTGTGTGTATGTGTGTGTGTGTGTGTTGTGAGGGTATGGGGTGAAGTGGCCGCCACAATGTTTAGGGCCCATTACCCAAGGGATAGCCAGGGTTTAGGGGCGGAGCCCATCCCAGGAGACGAGTAACAGTATCACAGTAACATAACCTTTCCAGCGAAGATCACCTTCTATTCCTAGTACCACCGCCTAGACGCAAGTCCAGTTCTGGCCTTTACAATCACTTGTGAGGGGCGGTAGGCACCAGCCGGCTGCCTGCCAACGTGTAGTCCTGGAGCACAAAGGAGAGCTATTTGTGACGCCTCCAAAATATATCCTTACTTTTTCCAGGGGTCAAGTGGCTCTTGCCAATCTACTTGACCGAGGTGCAGGGGCTGGCGCCCGAGAGGCAGCCGGACCATGCACAACGGTTAGAAGACGAGATCCACCCTTTAAAGCATTCCTAGGAGCATACCTAGGAGCATTCCTCCTAACCCCATTGTCCGGTGGCGGTGGCGGCGGCGCGCGACTGCCGCCTCGCTTAGGTGAGGCCCGTCCCCCCCCTCACCAGCGGCCTAGTAGCTCGCGTTTGAGAAGAGGAAGACAGGCCCCACTTGAAGCAACTAAAAGCCTCACCTCATCGTCTCCTGCGGTGCTGCCTTCGACGTCCCCTGGCGGCGGCGGCGGCGGCGCGCACGTGACCGCCGCCTCTGCCGCGTGCCACAGCATGCCACCATCACCAACGGCCTGGCCAGGGCTCGAAAGGAGGAGCCCTGTCTGGGAGGACACCCCCCCACTAAAAACCGACTCAGAGCCTCACCTCATCGTCAGCGACAGTGCTGCCTCCACCGTCCCCTGCCGGAGGCGGCGGCGGCGCGCACGTCACCGCCGCCTCGAGCGCGTCCCACAGCTGGTGTTGCGCGCGCAACAGCTGCACCGGGCGGTACGCAACACCCTGCTGCTGCCACAGCGCGCACACGCCGCGCAGCGCGTGGCAGAGCACCTGCAGTCGTGGTGGTGGTGGGGTGGGTGTATGTGGCTGATTTAACAGTCCTCTTCGACGTTGGACGACTCTGAAGGCGTTTATTACACCTGTTGACCCCGGGCTCCAGAGGCCGATAGCTGTCGAAATTCCACCCCTAGCTGCCATCTGCCATCATGGTTGCTGCGCACGCGGTGCACGTCTAATAGCATGCAACCGGGACAAGTGTGTGTGGTGCGCCTGCGAATGCATGTCGGCATGTGCACGCGGTGTGCCGTGCCTTGCCTCAGCTTCGAGAAATGGATTGTGTGGTCAGTCCTGCCCCCCCCCGCGCATGGGCAGGGCGACGGGTACCAAAAGTTGCACGTTGTTCTCATCAATGCCAGGGGCGCCGCACGGTGCATGGCGCATGGACGCATGGCGGACGTTGCGTGGCGCATGGATGCATGGCGCACGGTGCGTGGTGCGTGGTGCATGGCGGTTGGCGCATGGCGCATGGGCATGGTGGTTGGCGCATGGTGCATGGGCGCATGGTGCATGGCGCATGATGCATGGGTGATCGAGGAAGTAAGTACAGTCAACAGATGCACCGTCTGTAGTCAGTCCACCCACCTCCGGACACTCTGCCAGCAGCTCATCAGCATGGCCGAGCAGCGCCGCGAGCCCATCGAGCGCGCTGACCGGGCGAGGGCCCGCCCTGGGCCGGGCTGGCTTGGGCACGACCTTGGCTGCTGGCGCGGGCACGACGAGTGCGCCGGCAGCAGTGGCAGCGGCGGGTGCGGCTTGGTCGACTGTGTGTGTGTGTGTGTGTGCTGGGTTTGCGTTTGTGGTGTATGTTTGCACGCACCACAAAGAGACTAGAGTTATGACCCTTACACTTTCTGGCTTTGTTTCTCCCTTCTCCCCCTTGTCTGGTTCCAGCTTTGTTGAGAACAGCAGCCTCGCTGTGTCTCAAGACACATGAGTTCACTACAACTTTGCCCCTCTTATCTATGGACGCATGGGTTCACCAGAGCCAAGTCCCTCACACCTGCTGGCTTTGTGTCTCCCTCCTCTTCCCCCTCGCCTGGTTCCAGCCCAGTTGGGAACAGCAGGCGCATGGGTTGACTATACCCTTGTCCCTCTATTGTTGGACGTATGGGTTCACCAGAGCCTTGTCCCTTACACCTGCTTGCTTCGTGTCTCCCTCCTCCTGGGGGAGGCCCCTCTTCTGGTTCCAGCCCAGTTGGGTACAGCAGGCGCATGGGTTGAGTAGGTCCTTGTCCCTCTACATATTAAGACGTATGGGTTCACCAGAGCCTTGTCCCTCAAACCTGCCTTTGTGTCGGCCTCCTCCTCCCCCTCCTCTGGTTCCAGCCCACTTGGGAACAGCAGCCCCGCTGTATCTGATGACGCATGGATTGACTACAGCCTTGTCCCTAAATCTTTGGACGCATGGCTTGACCAGAGCCTTGTCCCCCACACCTGGCTGCCTTTGTGTCTTTCTCCTCCTCCCCCTCTTCTGGTTTCAGCCCACTTGGGAACAGCAGCCCCACTCTATCTGATGACGCATGGATTGACTAGAGCCTTGTCCCTCTTATCTTTGGATGCATAGCTTGACCAGAGCCTTGTCCCCCACACCTGCTGGCTTTGTGTCTTTCTCCTCCACTTCCTCTTCTGGTTCCAGTCCAGCTGGGAGCAGCAGCCTCGCTCTATCTGATGACGCATGGATTGACTAGAGCCTTGTCCCTCTATCTTTGGACGCATGGCTTGACCAGAGCCTTGTCCCCCACACCTGGCTGGCTTTGTGTCTTTCTCCTCCACTTCCTCTTCTGGTTACAGTCCACTTGGGAGCAGAAGCCGTGCTCTATCTAAAGACGCATGGGTTGATGCATGGGTTGACTTGCCTTGTCCCTCACCAAGCCTTGTCCCCCTCTGTATATTACGACGTATGGCTTCACCAGAGCCTTGTCCCCCACACCTGCTGGCTTTTTGTCCGCCTCCTCCTCTTCCTCTGGCTCCAGCCCCGTCGGAAACAGCAGCGCATCAAGCAGCTCCTCGCTGTCCGCCGCCGCGCCCTCTAGAATCTCGACGGCGAGCAGCAGGTGGCGCGGAAGCTGCACAGATGGTGGTGGTTGAATCGGGGGTGAAGTTGCTGTCACAGCCTCTATAACTCCTGTTGTGCTGAGTGTGTGTCTTAACAGCGCAGCGATCGCAGCGAGCGCATACAATGGGTCAATACGGGCGGGAGGGGGGGGGGGCTGTAGAACTGGCTGCCCTTCTTTCTCTTTCACTCTTGGGAGAGAGAGACCTGTAAAACTAACTTCTCTCTCTCGTTTCTCTCAAGATCTCTAGAAATGACCAACGTATATTCCTTACTCAATCTCTCTCTGTCTCTCTCTGTCTCTCTCTGTCTCTCTGTCTCTCTCATTCTCTCAAGATATATATAACTGACCTGCCGTGCCGAGTGTGGGTCGAACATCGCAGCGGTCGCAGCGAGCGCTGGCCCTCCACGCGGAAGCACCAGCGACATGGAGAGGCCCGCCATAAGCGGGCGGCCGACCGGGCGCGACACGCACACCTGTGTGTGTGTGTGTGCGTGTGCATGTGCATGTGTGTGGTCGATTTTACAGTCTTGTTGGACGCCTTTAATGGCGTATTAGACTTGTGCTTGCGCACGCAATCCCTGATGCAGGCAGATACTATCACCCGCACTAGTCCACTCAGTGGATACACATTGACTGTGTCCATCCCACTAGCTCTAGTACATGTGGTCGCGCCGTGCGTCTCTGTTCGGGCAGCCAGCCTGGCCACCCTCCTCCTCCTCCGTTCATCATGTGGCGCACGCCCGACATGCCGCCAGCCTCCATGCATGGCGCTTGCGCTGCGAGGGCGCTTGCTGCCAGTGCACCTCCGTCGTCATGTGTCTCATGCAAGTAAGATTCGCCCTGCATGGAGACCCTCCATGCAGGTCACTGAAGTGCCCCGCGATTCGTGCCGTAGCTGCAGTCCGTAGGCCGAAGCCGTCGCCGCAGCCGATGTCAGTAGCCGTGGCCGTAGCCATGTGTGTGTGTGTGTGTGTGTGTGTGTGTGTGTGTGTGTGCAAGAGCCACAAACCAGGATGCCCAGCGGGTGGGATGTATAGGGGGGGGGGGGGGGGAAGCACCAACGACATCAAGTGCCCTGCCACGCACGAGCGTCCGACCGAACGCGACACCTGTGTGTGTGTGTGTGTGTGTGTGTGTGTGTTCAGTGTGTGTGTTGCTGTGTGTGTGTGTGTGCGTGCGTGTGGCTGTGTGTGTGTAGGAGGGGCCAGCAACATGGAGACTTTCCATTGGAGAGCCCTGCCATGAGCGGGCGGCCGACCGGGCGCGACACACACACATGACGAAGGAGAGGGGAGGGGAGGGGACCTGGGGGGGGGGGGGGGGGTCTAGGGGGCGGGGGCGCCCCGAGGCTTTAGCTATAGCTGCGCATCCTGTCCACCCACGGGAATTATCACGACGCACGGTGCCCATATGAGGAAAAATGTGGACAGGATGCGCAGCTATCCGTAACCAACAGGGAGAGGTTACTAAATCTAGGACGCACGAAACTCAGCCGATGGTCTCGAAACCAGGGGCGCTGGATAGCTGACTCCATTCCGCGTCTAGGGTGTCGGTAGTACCTCGGGGGGCCAAGGGAGGGGGGAGTTATGGCCCGGGGCGTGCAACACAGCGGATTACCGACCAAAATGCGTCACGCCGAGCCCAAGCGGGGCACCTAGTCAAAGGGAACACCACATATTTTGGAATGGGCTGTTAATATATGATACAGGGCAGCTGTAGCCCGAGTGGCGCGTCCGTGGGTGCCGCGAGCGCCGCGCTGTTGCTGCGCGCGTGTGCGCGCTGGCACTGCATGGCGCATGGCGTGCCCATGCAGCCCAGCCCCAAAGTTGCCTGATGGCCGCACAGGGGCAACATGTGAGTTGCATATGATATATGTTTCGTGCTGGGAGGGTGTGCACGCAGGGAGAGGCGCCGGGCACCGTTTTATGGGGCCTAGTGGGTGTAGGCAGGCGGTGACAGATGGCCTCAGGTCGCCGCCCTCGAGTCGTGTCCACAGCATCGGAATGCTATATAATACTTATATGGCGTCTCTTCAGCCGCGGAGGAGCCCTTGAGCAACGTCGTCGCGACGGCGGGAGTCGCGCTGACGGGCAGGTCCCCCGCCCAGGCCCTGAGGGCCTCTCCCGCCGTCCCACCGACGCTGACAGAGTTGGCTGGATTATAAGAAACGCGATGGGACGGGGCGGGGGGCGGGGGAGACTCTGTGGGCGGACCGAAAACACCCCATCATGGCGGGTGAGAATCGGTGTGAATGGTGTTTGCTGGACCCCCCCTCCCTCTTCTCGATTCTAAGAACGGTGCAACTTTAGGCACTGGATTGTAAAACAAATTCGTAAAAAAAACGAGCGGGGTGTCCGCATCGCGAAAAGGCGTCGGCGGGTTTGGAAACCACGACACTTGGATAATTAACCCCCCAAAAATGCAGAAAGCCCACTCGCGTTCGTATTTATGTACAGCTCATTACAAACTTTCACCACAGATGATGATCAACAGCACGCGCGCGTATATATACATGTGTGATCCTTACCGCCAGAAGTGGATTGTAAAACTCTCATCATTACTGGCGTATTTTTCTCTCCGGAAGCGTGTTCCACCGCGCGCCTCTTGCTTCACGGCGAGCCCCCACCCCCACCTACTCGCAAGTCTGACAAATGAAACTTAGCTGAAACTTAGCTGTGGCGCTGGTCGCCCACAGCCCTGAGAGGCTCGTGCTGCCAAGCTGAGGGACGACCAGCATGGTTGGCACAGCATGGAAGATGGTAGATGACAGGCAGAGAACGCGACAGGGAGCACGGTAGAATGTTAGGAGTGGTGGCAACCTGGCAGGGTTGCACACACGCCGTATTCTCTGCTTTTTTTACCATGCTCCGTTCCGCGTTGAGAACACGGAACACGAAACACGGAACCACGGTGAACGGTGTCCACTTCCAAAAGTGTGGCCGCCATACAACCACAAACCTTCGCCGAATCGAGCGCTAAACAGTCCCAACTTGTTCTACTCGTCAAGGGCTTTCCATTTTCATCGGTATCGTCCGCTTTGACCAAACCGCCCAGGCCCTACAGTCAAGTCAAACTGAGCGTCTTGTTGTGTTGACCTGGCTAAGCTCCCTGCAGATTTTGGCGTTTCATATGGGACTTGAACATATGGAACCCCCTTCATGAGTAGACTAATGATGTTGGCCGATTTGGGCTGGCCGCTTTGGGCTGGCCAGCGTTGTAGGTTGCAATCGCGCGAATTTTGCACCGAAAAGTTTGACAAACAACGTTTGCCACAAAAACTCGCCTCCATCGGGTTGAGATTGAGGAGTGAGCTGTGAGGCCCATGGGCTTGAGCCATAATTTCCCCAAGATCCCCAACGGAACCACTGCAGGAGACGGTAAGCTCCCCTTGGACGCTCCAGCCCTGCCACATAGGAGTCTTCTACACAGACACATACACATACACACACACACACACCTGCATCGCCTGCAGTGCCTGTAGTGCCAGGTAGCTCGGCGTGCCCTCCGGAGACCCAAGCCCATCCACTCACACGCACACACACACACACACGTGAACGCACACAAACACACACACACACACACACACAGTCAAAGGGCGTCCGACTGAATGAAAAAGCGACCACCACACACACACGCACACACACACCACCACCACACACACACACACACACGTACACACACACACACATCTGCATCGCCTGCAGTGCCTTGAGTGCCAGGCAGCTGAGCGTGCCTTCCGGAGACTCCACCCCCTCCACACACACACACACACACACACACACTCAAAAGGCGTCTGACTGCATGAACAAGCAACCACCACACACACCTGCATTGCCTGTAGTGCCTTGAGTGCCAGGTGGCTCAGCGTGCACTCCGGAGACTCCACTCGCTCCACACACACACACACACCACCCCACACACACAGAAAGAGAGAAATACCTTACAGTTCCCACCGCTCGGACAACCTAGATAACGGCTCCACAAACACACACGCACACACACACACACACGCACCTGCATTGCCTGCAGTGCCTCGAGTGCCAGGGAGCTCAGCGTGACCTCTGGACTCCACACCCTCCACTCACTCTCACACTCTCTCCCTCACACACACACACAAACACACACACACACACACACACACACACACACACACACACACACACACAAACCTGCATCGCCTGCAGTGCCTTGAGTGCCAGGTAGCTCAGCGTGCCCTCCGGAGACTCAAGCCCCTCTGGCTGCGCGTAGCAAACGTAGCCAGCGAGTAGTGCGGCAGGAGGCTGACCGGAGGGAGTTGAGCCGTAGAAGAGGAACTCCTGTGTGTGTGTGTGTGTGCGTGTGTGTGTGTATGTGTGTTTGTGTGTGGTCAATTTTACAGCCTGTCGGATGCCTTTGTTGGCGTGTGAGACCTTGTGTGTGTGAGAGAGAGAGAGCTGCGCGTAGCAGACATAGCCAGCGAGTAATGCGGCGGGGGGCTGGCCTGAGGGAGTTGAGCCATAAAAGAGAAACTCCTGTGAGTGTGTGTGTGTGTGTGTGTGCGCGTGTGTGTGCGTGTGTGTGTGCATGTGTGTGAGTGTGTGTATGTGTGCATGCGTGTGTGTGCATGTGTGCGTGTGCATGTGCGCGCATGTGTAAAGAGATGAGAAAGGGGGTTCAGCAGACATAGCCAGCGAGTAGTGCAGCAGGGGGCTGGCTGGACGGAGTTGAGCTGTAGGAGAGGAACTCCTGTGTGTGTGTGTGTGTGTGTGTGTTTGTGTGTGCATGTGTGCGTGCGTGTGTGTGTGTGTGTGTGAGCGTGTGCGCGCATGTGTGAAGAGGACAAACGGGGGTAAGCAGACGTAGCCAGCAAGGAGGGCAGCGGGAGGCTGGCCAGTGGGGGTTGAGCTGCAGAAAAGGATCTCCTGTGTGTGTGAGTGTGCACGTGTAAGAGAGGAGGGGAGCGTTTGCGTTCCAGTGCAGCCAGAGGACATGAATGCATAGAAGAGGACCACCTGTGGGTTGCAGACCCAGACCAAGCCTAACGACAGACCCAAATACAGGGGCACAACCGGACCAGGCTCATGCGCACACAACCACACGCCGCACCTCAATCGGCAGCTCGTGCGCAAACGCCTTTGAAGCAGCAATGAGCGTCGGCACCAGGGCCAGCAGCTGCGCGGCAGCTGCCTCGGTCGACGCCAGCTCGGGCGACATGAGGTCGGCGCAGCTGCATGTGTGTGTGTGTGTGTGTGTGCGCGTGTGTGTGTGGTTGGACACGAGGGTCAGCAGCTGCGCCGCAGCTGCCCCGGTTGACGCCAGTCGGGCGACGTAGGGTCAATGAAAGCTGTTGTTGGGTTGCGACAGCATGCGGGTTAGCCGGTTGTGTGAATCGGAATGAGGTCGGAGTTGGGATTGAATGCCCTTGCAATGCAAGCTATGCAATACTATGCAATGCAAGTTATGCTATGCAAGCTTTGCTATGCAAGCTATGCAATACATACCCCATGCTACAGACTGGCTAGAGGGGGGGACTCGCATTAATCGCCCACTGAAGTGCATCCAGCCCTGCTGCGGTCAAAGTCAGGGAAAACGGAAAATAAAGAATGAAGAGAGAGAGGGGGGGGGGGGGAGAGAGGGGAACCTCTTCAAGCACCCACCGCAGTCCATCCAGCTCTGCCGCGGTCGGCGGCACGCATTGCGCGAGCATCCAGCACGCACGGCACGCACAGGGAACGGTGAAGAGAGAGGCAGAGAAGTAGAGAGAGAGAAGTAGAGAGAGAGAAAGAGAGAGAGACTAGATAGGGAGGGAGGGGGAGATGAGGAGGAGATGGAGATGGAGATGGAGATGGGAAAGGGATCAAGCGGCGATAAAGATTCCCCAACACACATTCACACAACTCATCGCAGTCCTTCCAGCTCTGCTGCGATCGGCGGCACGCATGGCGCGAGCATCCAGCACGCACGGCACGACGGGGAACGGTGAAGAGAGAGAGAGAGGCAGAGAAGTAGAGAGAGAGAGTGAAGAGAGAGAAGAGAGGAGAAAGGGAGGGAGGGAGAGATGAGGAGGTGGAGATGGAGATGGAAAAGGGGTCAAGTGGCGATAAAGATTCCCCAACACTCACACATTGGCGATAAACATTCCCCAACACAACTCACCGCAGTCCATCCAGCTTCGCCGCGGTCGGCGGCATGCACGTCGCGAGCATCCAGCACGCACGGCACGCACGGGGAACGGGGAAGAGAGAGAGAGAGAGGTAGAGAAGCAGAGAGAGAGAGTGAAGAGAGAGGAGAAAGAGAGGGAGGGAGAGATGAGGAGGAGATTGAGATGGAGATGGAAAAGGGATCAAGTGGCGATAAAGATTCCCCAACACTCACACATTGGCGATTAAGATTCCCCGACACAACTCACCGCAGTCCGTCCAGCTCTGCCGCGGTCGGCGGCACGCATGGTGCAAGCAGCCCTGGCCCGTGGAGCAGCAGCTGGGAGAGCACATGCGCAGAGAGCGGCGTAACGTGGAGCGCCTGAGTGGGCTGGGACGCCTGGTCGCCCTCCACATCGGCGGGAGTCGCCTGGCTCGGGTCCGCCGGCGTCGGCGCGACGTGCGCGCCCGCCTCGATCGACGCGCGCAGTACGCGCAGGCACGCAGACGTGAGGGCCCAGCGCGCGGCGGGACCCTGCGGTGCAATGGAGGGACAGCATCAGCTGGGCATCGTCCATACAATAATGGGGCAGAGCGGGGCGCACGCAGCAGGCGTAGGCATGCAGACGTGAGGGCCCAGCGCGCGGTGGGACCCTGCGGTGCATCCGGGCAGCAGCATTGCAACGCTGATGAGAAGAATGGGAGAGAACATCAAGTGTGGCGCACGCAGCGCGTTCAGGCATCGTCAGGGCAACGGTGTTGTTGGCACAAAGCAGAGGCGCATGTAAGAGCTTGTCGCGTGCAGCACGCGCAGGCACGCCGACGTGAGGGCTCAGCGCGCGGCGGGCCCCTGCGTTAACGCAGCAGAGCAACGGAACAACGTTATTGTCAGAAAGAAAAGGGATAGTGGCACACACAGGCACGCCGATGCGAGCACCCAGCGCGCGGCGGGACCCTGCGGTAAAGCAGCAGAGCAACGGAGCAACGTTTTTGTCAGAAACCAATTAAAGGGGTTGTGTGACATGCCGAGTTGGGCACGCAGGCGTGAGCGCCCAGCGCGCAAAGGCATTGTTTTGGCTAACGGAGGAGGAATTTGAGAGTGTGTGGAGCGCAGTACGCGCAGGCACGCCGACGTGAGGGCCCAGCGCGCGGCGGGACCCTGCGGCAACGTGGCAGAGCAGCAGAACAACGTTATTGTCAGAAATCAAGAAAAGGGGTAGTGTCACGCGCAGGCACGCAGACGTGAGCGCCCAGCGCGCGGTGGGACCCTGCAGCGCAATGGAGGGACAGCATCAGCTGAGCATCATCCAAACAATAATGGGGCAGAGCGTGGCGCGCACAGCACTCGCAGGCACGCCGGCGTGAACGCCCAGCGCGCGGCGGGACCCTGCGGTTTAGCAGAGCGATGGCATTGCTGAGAAAAGCGCGACGCACACAGTGCTCCACACAGCGCAACGGGGCAAAGGCATTGTTGACAAACATAGCAGGAATTTGAGAGTGTGTAGAGCGCAGCACGCTCAGGCGCGCCGGCGTGGGCGCCCAGCGTGCTGCGGGGACCTGCAGCAAAGCAGCGGAACAACGGAGCAACGTTGCCGTACACACGGTTTGCCTTCGCGAATATGTATTTTTTAACCCTCCCACAAAGCCACACCGTAGGGCAGTTCAAGCTCGAAATCGACCCCCACCGATCGACCTCAAACCCAGATGGATCGATGCGGGGCATGTAAAAAGGCTCCTAGCCGCGTGGAGGGGTCGGGGGTCGACGTCTGTGGGGCGCGCGGGGGGCGGGGAGTGTGGCGTGAGGGCCGACCAGACTTTTGCCCTGGAACGCGTCGTGCACGGACGATAGAACGTCAAACGCGGAGGAAAACTCCAACATGCACTCAGGAACAGTAGTGCGCGGTGGATGCGGTCGATCAGGGCGCTACGGGGCGTCTGCGCCACGTTTCAGGCTAAAATGGCGGAAAAGTGGCATTTTCGGCACGGTAAAGCTGTGGATGCGTGCACCAGCCCCCCGATGCAGGTGAAATCAAGCATGTGGTACATGATGACCATAAAGAAGACAATTAGGAGGCGCGGGGCAGGTTCCGCGGCTGCTGGTGGTGGAATGTTGTCACAGAACAAAACGCAGGAAATGGGGAAAGGCTCTAGCGTGCCCATGCACTACATCCGCACCCTTCAAAAGCCATCCGCATAGTTGGGTACAGGCCTTACGCCTATGAGCCCGGGCATAGGTGCCTGGGGCCCGCCCACGGCGCGCATGCAGTGTTGTGCATTGCGGTGTTGTTGCATGGCGCATGGGGGCATGGGGGCATGGGGCAGACCCAAGCTGCCCTAAGCTGCCCTCCCTGCCGTCTTGCATGCGCATCATATATATATTGGGGCATCCTGTGCCAATATCTGGGTGGTAGGCACTAAATGGCACTGGTATATTTTTCGACCCCAAGCCTGCCCCATGCGCCAGCCCAAAACCACCATTTTTCGCCACCAGCGAGCCCATATCCTGGACCCTGACGCTGCACACAGCTCCGTTATAGTCTCTACCACTGCGCTGCGCGCTTGGTTGGGGGCTGCCGCCGCGCTGGCTCGTCATCGGGCGGGCACCCGTTTTTTTGGCCATCGCGCCCATGCACGCCCCCGGACGCCGCTGCGGGTCTGACCGAAAGCGCGCAGGCGCAGGTATAGGTGTCACACAGTTGTGCAAGACGCGGCAGCTCCTTAAACGACGTGTGTGCGCCAAAGTTCGGACTTTAGGGTCTTCACTGCTCGCACTCTCCACAAAACCCCTCCACACCCTTTCCACTATATCTCTGCGCACACTCCACCCCGGGACCCGCTGAGCGGTGCTACGAGACCGTGTTGACCCCCTCTATCTCTGGTTTTGAGGGGACCGGGATCGATTGAGGTCGATTTTGGCTTGAACTGCCCTGTGCCACAAAGCTGAAAACGATTAAAATTCGCGGCTTTCGCGATTTCGAACAACAAATCGACTGAAAATGACGAAAACGACCCCTGCGGACGATTTAACAAATATGTCCCCCCCCCCCCCCCCCCAGGCTAATCCGGTATTGTCAGAGACAAATAAAAGGAGTTGTCTGACATGCCTAGCAAGGCACGCAGGCGTGAACGCCCAGTGCGCGACGGGGCCCTGCAGCAGGGCAACAGGGCAATCACATTGTTGGTGTGTGTGTGTGGGGGGGGGGGGGGTAATGACGCGCGCAGGGCACGCGGACGTGCGCGCCCAGCGCGCGGCGGACCCCTGCAGTGTATCAGGGCAGCGTGCTGATTAATCGGACAGGCGGAAACATCAACTGTGGCGCGCGCAGCACGCGCAGGCGCGCCGGCGTGAGCGCCCACCGCGCGGCGGGACCCTGCGGTGCAATGGAGGGACAGCATCAGCTGGGCATCGTCCATACAACTGGGAAACGTAGAGCGTGGCGCTCGCAGCACGCGCAGGCACGCGGACGTGAGCGCCCAGCGCGCGGCGGGACCCTGCGGTGCATCCGGGCAGCGGCATTGCATTGCTGATGAGAAGAATGGGAGAGGACATCACGTGCGGCGCACGAAGCACGCGCAGGCATCATCAGGGCAACGGTGTTGTTGGCACAAAGCAGAGACGCATGTAAGAGCGTGGCGCACGCAGCACGCACAAGCACGCCGACGGAGGCGCCCAGCGCGCGGACCCTGCAGCGCGATGGAGGGACAGCATCAGCTGAGCATCGTCCATAAAAGTAGGAAATGTAGAGTGTGAGCGGACCAGCACGAGCAGGCACGCGGACGTGAACGCCCAGCGCGCGGCGGGCCCCTGCAGCGCAGGGTAGCAGCATTGCTGAGAATAGGGTAACAGATACGAGTGTCGACCCTTGGCAAGAGCGTCTCCTTGTTGAACTGTGGTGGTCGGGCAGCACGCACATAACCTCCAACCATCTGACAATCTAACAAACCAAACGAGTTCCAAACCCACTGCCAAACTAACAAACCAACCACCCCGTGGCACAAGCGCACCTCCTTGAACGGCAGCTGGTGGTGGTTGGGCAGCAGCTCCAGTGCAGCACGTAACTAACCTTCAACCGTCTGATAATCTAAAAACCAAACAGTTTCCTAACCAACTGTCAAACTCACGAACCAACGACCCAACCCAACCGTGGCAAAAACGCACCTCCTTGAACGGCAGCTGGTGGTGGTTGGGTAGCAGCTCGTGCAGCCAATCTAACAAATAAACATTTGAACCAACTGACAAATTAACAAACCACCCAAGGGCAACCCAAGGCGATAATAAAAGCGTGCCTCGTTGAACGGCAGCTGGTGGTGGTTGGGCAGCTGGAGTGCATTGTGAGCGTCGGCAGGGGGTCGTTTACGTCGCATGTTTCATGTTTGAAAGAGAGAGGGAGAGAGAGAGAGAGAGAGAGAGAGAGAGAGAGAGCAGGACCAACTAATAAACCAAACACCCCAGGCAGGCACGCACCTCCTTGAACGGCAGCTGGTGGTGGTTGGGCAGCAGCTCATGCAGCACGTGCAACGCGTACGTCGGCAGGGGGCCGCTCACATGGCCCGCCTCGAGCAGGTCGGCGACCAGCTCAAGGAAGGCCATCAGGCCGGGGTAGCACCCCTCGCGCGCCTCGACCTGCGCAGTGAGGCATGGCGGTAAAATGAGGTTTGACAAAGGTTTTTATGTCGCTCTCTCTCTGTCTCTCTCTTTCTCTCAAAAAGTGGTTCTGAGGCTTGTCAGCCAACAGGTCCAGGAAGGCCATCAGGCCGGGGTAGCAGCCCTTGCGCGCCTCGACCTGTGCAGTGAGGCATGGCGGTAAAATGAGGTTTGACAAAGGTTTTTATGTCTCTCTCTATCTGTCTCTTTCTCTCAAAAAGTGGTTCTGAGGCTTGTCAGCCAATAGGTCCAGGAAGGCCATCAGGCCGGGGTAGCAGCCCTTGCGCGCCACGACCTGTGCAGTGAGGCATGGCGGTAAAATGAGGTTTGACAAAGGTTTTTATGTCTCTCTCTCTCTGTCTCTCTCTTTCTCTCAAAAAGTGGTTCTGAGGCTTGTCGGCCAACAGGTCTAGGGAGGCCATCAGGCCGGGGTAGCAGCCCTCGCGCGCCTCGACCTGCGCAGCACGCCGTGGTGATGGCGCGCAAGAGTGGTTGGCCTCTCTCTCTCTCTCTCTCTCTCTGGTGGTTCTGAAAAGGTGGTTCTGAGTAATGACGGGCTCCAGGAAGGCCATGAGATCGGGGTGGCAGCCCTCGCGCGCCTCGACCTGCGCAGTGAGTCATGGCAACAAGTGATGAGCAAAGAGGGTCGTTGTACTCTCTTTCTCTCTATCGTGTTCAAAAGGTGGCTCTGAGACTTGTCGGCGACCAGCTCAAGGAAGGTCATCAGGCCTGGGTAGCAGCCCTCGCACGCCTCGAACTGCGCAGAGAAACCTAGCGTTCGCCTAAACCTAGCGTTCGGGGTTTAAACCTTAAAGTAAAAACACCTCTTGCTCGTACGCGCGAAAGCCAGGCACCAGTCCGCAGTACACCTCAGCCCCCGCGTCGGCAGGCAGCCTCGGCAGCGTCACGAGTGGGGCGCACCCTCGAGGCAGGCACCCAGCCTCGCACGCCATGCCGGAGGGGGGGTCGCTCGAGGGACAGAGCGCAGGGATGCGGGGGAGCGCGGCGAGCACCCTGCGTGCGTGTGTGCGTGCGAGTGTGTGTGTGTGCGTGTGTGTGTGTGTATGTGTGTGTGTGTGTGTGTGTGTGTGTGTGTGTGTGTGTGTGTGTGTGTGTGTTGTGAGCCATGCCGGAGGGGAGGTCGCCCGAGGGGCAGAGTGCGGGATGCGGGGGAGCGCGGCGAGCACCCTGCCTGCGTGTGTGCGTGTGTGTGTGTGTATCCGTGTGTGTGTGTGTGTGTGTGTGTGTGTGTGCGTTGTGAGCCATGCCGGAGGGGAGGTCGCCCGAGGGGCACAGTGCGGGATGCGGGGGAGCGCGGCGAGCACCCTGCCTGCGTGTGTGTGTGTGTGTGTGTGTGTGTGTGTGTGTGTGTGTGTGTGTGTGTGTATCCGTGTGTGTGTGTGTGTGCTGTGAGCCATGCCAGAGGGGAGGTCGCCCGAGGGGCAGAGTGCGGGATGCGGGGGAGCGCGGCGAGCACCCTGCGTGCGTATGCGTGTGATCGATTACACAGCAAGTTTGACGCCTCCTGGGGCGCAGTGCACTTGGACTGTGTGTTTGAAGGGCGGTATACGTCGGAGGAGGGAGATGCGGCTGCAAGATGGCGGTCCACTTCACGTAGCAGCGACGCAGCAGCGGCAGCAGCTGCAGCAGAAGCAGCAGCAGCTGCAGCAGAAGCAGCAGCAGCAGCAGAAAGCACCAACACACACAGAAGGACAGAAGGCGTTGGTCATGTAAACATACGAGGGCCGGGCCATTCCTCCTGAGCGCACACACCTGAACGGGTGGCGGTGCGACAGCTGGCGCAGAAGCTGGAGGGCAGCTGCAAACGCGTGCGCTGCAGGTAGGCCTGCTGCTGCGAGCTGTGCGAGGGCAGATGCCGCAGACACGGCCACGTCCAACCAGGTGACCTGTGTGTGTGTGTGTGTGTGTGTGTGTGTGTGTGTGTGTGTGTTGGTGTTGATGTTGGTGTTGGGGGTGCCGCTGCTGCCGCTGCTGCTGCTGCTGCTGCTGCTGTTGTTGCTGCTGCTTTTGCTATTGCTATTGCTGTTGTTGCTGCTGCTTTTGCTTTTGCTATTGCTGTTGCTGCTGCCTGCTGCTGCTGCTGTTGTTGTTGCGTGTATGTGTGTGTGTGGGGGGGGGGGGCTGCTGTCGCAAGGTCCTACCCAAAGCCCTGCCAGGTCCAAGGCCCAGGCTAGAAAAGACAACCTCCAGATCTTACTGCCCACCTTTGCGCCGCTGCCCGCCAGGTCGACGGTAAGCGACATGAGGTCTGGCAGTCTACGCCCTACCCCAAGCCCTACCAGTGTGGATATGTGAACCTGCCTCCAAATGCGCGTCACCGAGGGCGCAGTGTGCCGGCGACTACCCCCAAACCCGTGTCTTCGGTGGGCCTAGAACGACCGTTTTCCCAACACTCAAATTTATGGTCGTGCCCCCTAATGAGCGCGTCACTACGGTATAGCCAAGTAACGCTTGCATGCCAGACTAACTACCCACCTTTGCGCCGCTGCCCGCCAGGTCGACCGTGAGTGACATGAGGTCTGGCACGCCGCCAGGCTTGCTCTAGCTAGGCCCTAATCCAAGCCCTACTAGTTCCAAGGTCCAAGGATCAAATCAGTCTTTGCAGCGCCTGCAGTCTTTGAGCCCGACCTAGTAACGAATTGCCCACCTTGGCGCCGCTGCCCGCCAGGTCGACAGTGAGCGACATGAGGTCTGGCACGAGGCCTGGCTCGTTCGCGCACAGCGACGCCAGCAGCTCCAGCGAGCGGTGCAGGTCGGAGAGGGTGTCCTCCTGCATGTAAGGGGTAGAGGCATTTGCAGGCATATATTGTCAGTCTAGTATGGGCGGATGTGTATGCGTAAGCAGCTCCAGTGAGCAGTGCAGGTCGGAGAGGGTGTCCTCCTGTAAACAAGTGGTAGGGCCATTTGGAGGCGCACATTGTCAGTCTAGTATGGGCGGATGCATATATGTGTCAGCAGCTCCAGCGAGCAGTGCAGGTCGGAGAAAGTGTCCTCTTGCATTCAAGGGGTAGGGGCAGTGGGATTGGCGCATGTTCTCAGTCTGTTTAATGTGGGAGGCGTATGGCGTCAGTCTGTTAGTGGGAGGCGTCTGCTGTCAGTCTGTTACGCGGGGGGCGTCTGTTGTCGGTCTCGAGGTGTCGGTCCCGAGGCTGATGCATAGTAGGTGCAAGTAGCTTCAGTGAGCACTGCAGGTTGAAGACGGTGTCCTCCTGCATGGAAGTAAGGGGTAGGAGCAGCGGGAATGGCGTCTGCTGCCACTCTATTATGGGCAGATGCATACATGCATATACATGCGTCAGCAGCTCCAGCGAGCAGTGCAGGTCAGAGAGGGTGTCCTCCTGCACATAAGACTGCTGCCACTTTGTTGTATGTGGGAGGCGTTTGTTCTCAGTCTGTTTTATGTGGGAGGCGTCTGTTGTTACTCTGTTATAGGTGGATGCGTATGTGTGCAAGCAGCTCCAGCGAGCAACGCTGGCCGGAGAGGTGTCCACCTGCATTCAAAGGGCAGGGGCAGCGAGATTGGCGTCTGTTGTCACTCTGTTATGAGGGGATACATAGGAGGGGCTGTATGCGTACGCAGCTCCAGCGAGCAGTGCAGGTCGGAGAGGGTGTCCTCCAGCACATAAGTCTGTTGCCATTCTGTTGTGTGGGGGGCGTCTGTTGCCACCCTGTTATGTGGGAGGCGTATGGTGCCAGTCTGTTACGGGCGGATGCACAGGCATAAGCAGCGCCGGCGAGCAGTGCAGGTCGAGGGAGAGAGAGGGTGCCCTCCTGCGCTTGCGATTGATGATTATGGTTCAGGTTTTTTTTTTTTTTGTGGCGCACCCAACAGGCAACGTATTCGGCCAAGCTCGGTGTATAGCGCCCCTGCACCTTCTATCGAATATATGTCTACAGGTGGTGGAGGCCTAGTGGTTCAGGGCGTGGTATAAAGATAGGGGCCCCTAGCGTCAGCTGGCGCAGAAAATGTGGAGTATTGAGTTCCACAAGACGCTCCAAGTCAACCACGTGTACAGCTTCGCACCCACACGCCAGCGCGCGTGCGCGCACCGCCCAAGCAGCAGCAGCAGCAGCAGCTGCCCGAAATGAACCGAAAAACGAGCAAAACTGCCCCCCCCCCCCCCCCCCCCCCGCGTATCAGCACGGACTGTACCAGTAAGATGCACGGCCCACCTGCACGCCCGCGCACGTACGCAGTGCTGTCTCGATCGACGCCACGCAGTGTGTGCAGTGCCAAAGCAGCAGCAGCAGACTGAATGCAAACAATCATCGACCACATCAGGCCCTCACCAAGCCCTCTTGTCAACACTGTGACGCCCAATGCAACAGTGAAATAGGGAGAGGCTACTCGCCCGCGCGCGTTTCAATCAAAGCCACGCAGTGCGCGCACCGCCCAGCAGCAGCAGCAGCAGCAGCTGCTGCTGCCTGAATTGAACCGAACACCGATCAAATCAGGCCCTCCCTCATATGAGCATGAACTGTACCTGTAAGAGACACGGCCCACCTGTACGTCTGCGCGCGTACGCAGCGCTGTCTCGATCGACGCCACACAGTGCGCGCACCGCCCCAGTATCAGCAGCTGACCGAATGAGCGCGAGTTTGAGCCGCCAACGTCCCACACAACGAGGCGCTTGCCGGACGCGGCCTGGTGTTTGCGTGTGTGTGGTCGATTTTACAGTCCGTCGGACGCCTTTGATGGCGCATTGTGTGTGTGTGTGTGCGTGTGTGTGTGAGAGAGTGCGACGTGATGAAGAGCCGTCGACGTCCCACACAACAAGGCGCTTGCCACAGGCGGCCTTGTGTGTGTGCGTGTGTGTGAGAGAGAGAGAGAGAGAGAGAGAGA
>VFSX01000012.1:512500-527500 GCA_016618255.1 Chlamydomonas sp. UWO 241 | reverse complement strand
GCCGAAGCCGCGCGCGCCAACACGCCAGTAGCAGGCCCATAGTAGTTCAGGGCTTCAGTGTGGATCAGGCGTCACCAGCCAGGGCACACACACACAAACACAGACACACACACACGCACCTGTGCCTGCAGGCAGTCTGCCATGGCACCGAAGCCGCGCACGCCGACAAACCAACAGCAGGCCCATAAGAGCTCAGGGCTTCAGTGTGGATCCGGCTTTACCAGCCAGCCCCCCCCCACACACACACACACACAACACACACACACACACACCTGCGCCTGCAGGAAGTCTGCCATGGCACCAACGTTGCGCGTGCCAACATGCCAATAGCAGGCCCATAATAGCTCAGGGCTTCAGTGTGGATCAGGCCCCACCACGACACACACACACACACACACAGACACACACGCACACACCTGCGCCTGCAGGCAGTCTGCCATGGCACCGAAGCCGCCTGCGCCAAACGCGCGCGCCTGCAACTCGCCCACGCTTGCCTCCCCAAAGTCGACGTAGGGCTCGAGGAGCTGGGATGAAAGTGAAGGGAAGGTGGGAGGAAGGTTGGACAAGTGGGAGGAGAGTGGGAGGTTGTGTGTGTGCGAATGAGTGAGTGAACGGTGTGCATGGAGGACGGGGGGGGAGGTAGGCCGCTCACGCCAGACGCAGGGCTCGAGCAGCTGTGCGAAGTAAGTGAAAGTGTGAGTGTGTGTTGGGGGGGGGGGTACGGGTGTTTGTGTGTGGGGAGAGGGGGAGAGAGCATGGCGTTTGGGGGGAAAGCTGAAAGCTCAGCCGGCTTAGGGTTCGAGCAGCTGTGCAAAGCAAGTGAAAGTATGTGTGTGAGTGTTTTTGTATGGAGGGGGGGGGGGGACGGATGTTTGTGTGTGGGGAGAGGGGGAGAGAGCATGGCGTTTTGTGGGGAAAGCTGAAAGCTCAGTCGGCGTAGGGTTCGAGCAGCTGCACGAAGCGAGTGTGTGGGTGTGCGGGCGAGGAGGGGGGTGAGTGAATATGGCGACTGCGGGGGCAAGCTCGCCCACGCTCGCCTCGCCAATTGACAAACACGGTGCGTTGAAACGTTGAAAGCGGTGGTGCCGGTGCCTGCCCTCCCCTAACCCCTACAGGACTTACAAATACACTGCATGGGTTGAATGCATGTGTGCAAACGCGCCTTGATGAAAGCCGACCACGTGAGCAAACGTAGCGCGTTGGTTGTTTTCTTTGCCCCCCCCCCCCCCCGACACACACACAAAAACGCCACCGCCACTCCACACGAAGACAAACAAATCGGAGGCTCCTATGTGTGAAAACGCGCCTTGATGATCGCCGACCACGTCAGCAGCAGCAGCAGCAGCGCGTTGGTGTCGGACCCGGCCCACTGACACTCCACAGGAGTTACTAACACCAGATTGAGATTTAAAATTCGAGTTTCGAATTTTGAAACCGCACCTTGATGATAGCCGACCACGTGAGCAGCAGCAGCGCGTTGGTGTCGGTGCCGGCCCAGCCGCGCAGCTCGTTGTGCACGTCGCGGACCTGCGTTGGGGTGTGTGCAGTGAGCTGTTAGCGATGTTTGTTCTGGCAGCTCTTCGTTCTGGCAGCTGTTAGTGCTGCTCATCTTCAAAGGTTGAAACATACGGCCCAGCCGCGCAGCTCGTTGTGCACGTCGCGGACCTCAGTGGTGTGTGTGTGTGTGTGCGGTTAGCTGTAAGTGCGTGGTAGTGCGTGTATGTGTCAGTGACGCTTGGGAAGGATGACAGTAATCATTATTTTGTTCCCGGCTCGAGCAGTTTGACCGCTACGGCACGGTCGCACATACTGCATCCCACCATACTGCCCTAGGAGTCTGACGCATCAAAAATGGGGTGGCACTGACTGTAAAAGCCATGATGGCGAGGCGCCTCCTACCTTTCCGCCCAGGGGCACGAGGTCTCGTCCAGCGACACGGGCGCGGCGTGCCCCTAGCTATATGCGGTGCATGCCACTCACTACTGCACCACCACTCACGCATACAACATCGCATATCTATCCCTCCCTTCCCCAACACAAACTGTCCCCCCGTCCTCCTACCTTCCCGCCAAGAGGCACGAGGTCGTCCAGCGACACAGGCGCAGCGTGCCCTGGCGGCGGCCCACTCATGAGACGCACGTACGCGCCAAGGTCAAGGGTTGCCTGCGCGCAGAGGTTTCAGGTTTTAGGGGTTGGGTTCAGGGTTTGGGGGTTCAGTATTTCGGGTTTCAGGGTTGAGGGTTGAGGGTTGAGGGTTGAGGGTTGGGTGCTTTGGGAGGACAACCAGGCATCGGTGTATGCCAGTCAGCCGGTAACCAGGTAGCCCTAGCGGTGGGAACTGTGACGTACGTCTCTCTCCTTCTCTCCTTTTCCCTCACTCTCCCTCTCTCTCCCTCCCTCCTTTTATTCAATCCCTATATGCTTTCAGGCCCCACCAGCGGCAGCAGGCACGTCAGCTGCTCCGACATCGCACGTGCGCATTGTGGCGATGGGGATGGGGCCGAGTGTGTGTATGTGTGTGTGTGTGTGTGCGTGTGTGTGTGCGCCATGCCTCACCAGCAGCAGCAGGCACGTCAGCTGCTCCGACATCGTATGTGTACATTGTGGCGATGGGATTGGGGCCGAGTGTGTGTATGTGTGTGTGTGTGTGTGTGTGTGTGTGTGTTTGTGTTTGTGTGTGTGTGTGTGTGTGTGTGTGTGCGTGTGTGTGTGTGTGTGCGTGTGCCATCCCTCACCAGCAGCAGCAGGCACGCGAGCTGCTCCGACATCGCAGCAGACGGGTCGATGGTGCGGCGCGGGACGGACGACGCGCCGCTCCCGCCGCCTGCGCCTGCGCAGCAAAGAGGGGTTTTACAGGTTCAACGCGTACGCGCCTGGAGGACCCTGGGGCGTGTGTTAAGGCCTAGACTACGCGTCTAGGGGGGCTCTACTTAGAGAGCCTGCAAGGCCACGCAGTGCGCCAGCCTACCAGGAGCAAAGAGGGGGGTTACAGGTTTGGGGTTTGGGGCTGAGGACTAAGGGTTTGGGCTTTGTTCGGGTTTGAGTCGCGGAGTTGGGCCGCAGACGGGTCGACGGTGCAGCGCAGGATGGACGACGCGCCGCTGCCGCCGCCGCCGCCGCCTGTGCCAAGGGGGAGGGGGGGTCAGCAGGCGGCACGCAGGCAGCAGGCACATTCAGCAGGCGCAGCCAATCAGCAGCAGCGGGACGGACGACGCGCCGCTGCCGCCGCCGCCTGCGCAGCAAAGAGGGGTGTGACGGGTTTGGGGTTTGGGGCTTAGGGCTCATAAGGGTTTGGGCTTTTTCGGGTTTGAGCCGCAGACGGGGGTCGACTGTGCGAAGCGGGACGCGCCGCTACCGAGCGCCTGTGCGCAAAGGGGGAGGGGCCTTCAGCGATCAGTCGGCAGGCAGTATTCAGCAGGCAGAATTCGGCACTCAGAAGTCCACCCCCGACAAACCCACCTCCGCCGCCGTCGCCACCGCCGTCCCCCGCGGGCTCAAACACGGCCCCTCCCAGCATGCGCACGAGCTCCAGGCAGCGGTGGCTGCTGCACTGGAGGCCGCTGGGCGCTGGGAGATCGTACGCCAGCAGGAGGGTGGAGAGCAGCTCGCAGCGCTCGCGCTGCATCTGCTCGCGCATGGCGCGGTGCACGGAGGAGAGCCACCCCTGCGTACATGTGCGCGTGTGCGTTATTTTGTGTGTTTTGTCAGGTGGAAGGATGCACGCGAGCAGGAGGGTGGAGAGGAGCTCGTAGCGCGCACGCTACCCCCTCCCCCGATGTGCCGCGCCCACCATATTTCCAGCCGTGGCAGAAAATCCCTTCATCACGCCCAACATGCGCCCTCCCCCCTCATCTCCCCCCACCACCACCACCCCATCCACAACGCCCAAATAAACTTCCCTCCCCCCCCCCACACACACACGTGCGTTGCCCCCACCATGTTTCCTGCCGTCGCGGAAAACTCCTTCATCACGCCCGCCATGCGCCCGGCCATAGTGCCACTCGAGCGCGCGAGCACGACCACACCTGCCGAGGAGCCCTGCAGTTGAGAAAGAGGGTTGACAGGAGTTTTAAAAGGCATTTTATATAGATAGGAGACTACAAAGATCTTTATGGAGGTTCAATAATTTAGAGGTCTGTTGGCGCGCGCAAGCACGACCACGTCCGCGGAAGAGCCCTGCAGTTGGCAAGAAAGAGAGAGAGAGGGAGAGAGAGAGAGAGACACTGGGTGAGAGGGTTGAGAGAGGTTGAGGGAGAGGGGTCAGAAGGTTGCTTGCACGCGCGAGCACGACCACGCCTGCCGAGGAGCCCTGCAGTTGGGAAAGAGGGTTGGCAGGGGTTAAGAGCGTTTAGATCAAGGATTTAGAGGGCCGTTCGCGCCCGCAAGCACGATCACATCCGCGGAAGAGCCCTGCAGTTTGTAAGAGAGAGAGAGAGAGAGAGACATCTGTTGGAAAAGAAGGTTGGGAGAGGTCGAGAGAGAAAGGAGAAGGTTGCAAGCACAGCCACGCCTGCCGAGGAGCCCTGCAATTGGTAAGATAGAGAGAGAGACGTCGGATAGGAAGGTTGAGAGAGGTTGAGAGAAAGGCGCCAGAAGGTTGCTCGCGCGAGAACGACCACGCCTGCAGTGGATCCCGGCAGTTGGCAAGAGAGAGAGGGAGAGACGTTGGTAAGGAAGGTTGAGAGAGGTTGAGAGAAAGGGGCCAGAAGGTTGCTCGCGAGCGCGAGCACGACCACGCCAGCCAAGGAGCCCGGCAGATGGCAAGAGAGAGAGAGAGAGAGAGAGAGACGTTGGGTGAGAGGGTTGAGAGTGGTTGAGAGAAAGGGGCCAGAAGATTGCTCGCACAACCACGCCAGCCGAGGATCCCTGCACTTGGCAAGAGAGACACTGGGTAAGAGGGTTGAGAGAGGTCGAGAGAAAGGGGTCAGAAGGTTGCTCGCGTGCGCGAGCACGATCTGCAGGTGGCACGAGCGAGGCGTTGGCCACGGGGCTGTTCACACTGGAGGTCCGAACACAGAAATCTACCTTGGAGTGTTAAGGCCAGAACTGGACCTAGGTCTAGGCGGCGGCACTAGGACTAGGCGATGCCTCTGCTGGAAGTCCGATGCTGCTTGGGTCCGCACCTGCCGCGGACCGCCCGCGTCCAGGTTTCCACGCAGCGCAGTGAACACCTTGTCCTCGGCGCCACCCTTGTAGAGGCGCTCAGCGAGCGACGCGAAGTAGGGGTCGTGAATGCCTGCAGCGGGAGAGAGAGAGAGTATGTTAGACAGAGGGTGCAGTTGGTTCTGTGCGCGCGCACGGAGGGTGTGCACACAGCAACGCCTGCTCCGCCTCTTTGCGAAGCATTGTGGTTCATTGTGATGGTTGTTGGCGTGTGTGTGTGTGTGTGTGTGTGTGTGTCAGTGGTTCCGTTAAGGATCTTGGAAAATGCTGGCTCAACCCGGGCCTCGCGCTCAGTTCGCTAATCTCAACCCGGCGGAGGCAAATTTTGGCGAGAAAGTGTGAAAATGCCAATTTTACATTTTTTCGGGTCGGAATTCGCGCATTCTCAACCCGGCGCGTCAGCCCGAATCGGCCATTCTCAACCTGAAAGTGCACTTTGTAGGGTTGCGGGTTGGCAAACGGAAACACTGGTGTGTGTGTGTGTGTGCATATGTATGTGTGTCACCGCGCGCGCACCTTGCAGCAGTATGAACTGCATGCACTTGAGCAGCATCAGTCGCTCCTCGTGGTAGTAGGCAAGAACCTGCGGGGTGTGGGTGTGGGAGGAGGGGGGGGGGGGATTTGTGTGGGCCCGCTGCTGCTGCTTGGCTGCGGCTGGATCTGCTGCTGCTGCTGCTTGGCTGCTGCTCATGCTGCCCGGCTGCTGCTGGTTCTGCTGGTTCTGCTGGTTCTGCTGGTTCTGCTGCTGCTGCTGCTGCTGCTGCTGCTGCTGCTGCTGCTGCTGAGGTTCAGGGTTCAGGGCATAGATGAGGCGCTCTGCGTGGTCGTAGGGGGGCGCGGCTGCTGCTGCTGCTGCTGTTGCCGTTGCTTGGATAGATGGAATGGTGGGTGCTGCTGCTCCCGGCCGCATGCAAGGTCTGCTGCCGATGCTGGCAGCACAGCGCTACATTGTGCGCCACTTGATTGCGGGGCCCCAGCAGCAGCTTGCTGTGTCTGGATAGCGGAGTGGTGGTGAGGGTGGGGGTGGGGGGGTGGCACACCACATTCAGGACGCGACGCGGGAGCTGCAGCTGTTCCCTGAAGCTGACGCTCATGGAGAGCTGTTTGGAGGGCTCTTTGGAACGCTGTCGCTGAACAGCCCAGTCGGAGGGCTTGCGTGTTGAGCGCTGCTGACAGCCGCATCACACTGCCTCTGGTTCTACGTCCGACTTTGGCGTAGCTTCTGCACACAAACACACATAGACACACACATACAGACACACACACCCTCCCCCCCCTCACAACTGCCGTGCATCAGGGTAGACCATCGAGGCTCATGTCTCCCTCGCGGCGAGCGAGTGCACACGCGTCTGCTGCTGTGCTGCATTGCGCTGGGAGCCACCTCATTGCAGGCCCCCGGCTGTTTGTAGAGCCGAGGGATGGGCGTGGCTGCTGCCAGCGCATGCCGGTCTGCTGCTGCTGCTGCTGGCTGCTGCTGCTGCTGCTGCTGCTGCTGGCTCGTGCTGCTGCTGCTGGCTTGCGCTGCGCTGTTCTGCGCTCTTCTGCGCTGCGCCGAGTTGTTTTGCGATATTCTGCGCTGTGCTGTGCTGTGCTGTGCTGTGCTGTGCTGTGCTGTGCTGTGCTGTGCTGTGCTCTTCTGCGCTGTGCTATGCTGTGCTCTTCTGCGCTGCGCTGTGCTCTTCTGCGCAGCGCTGTGCTGTGCTGTGCTGTGCTGTGCTGTGCTGTGCTGTGCTGCGCTGCGGGCCCCCCAGCTGTTCGGAGAGCTGGAGTCGTAGGTGCTGCTGCCAGCCAGGTGCCGCGCGCAAGGTCCGCTGCTGCTGCTGCTGCACGCACTGCGCTGTGGGCCACTTGATTGCGGGCCTCCAGCTGCAGTTTGTTGTGTTCGGAGAGCTGGAGTGGTGGCTGCTGCTGCCAGCCAGGTGCCACACGCTGGTCTGTTGGCTACTGCTGCTACTGCTGCTGCTGCTGCTGCTGCTGCTGCTGCTGTCTGCGAGCCACCTGCCTACGCCCCCCCCCCATCCCTGCCACGGCCCACACAGCCCTGCGGCAAGTGCACACACACACACACACACACACCCCTACACACTCGCCCGCCACGACCCACACAGCCCAGCAGCAAGTGACAGCCCCCCCCCATCGACCTCGCTGCCCCCACCCCCCTACCCCCCCCATCACACCCACACACCCACACACGCACCTGCATCATCGCGTCCAGCTCAAACGAGATCTGAGCGTTTGGCGCAGCTGCCGTCAGCAGGCCGTCCTGCTCCGTGTCCTTGATCCAGCGCTTGAGCAGGATATGGGTCTGCAGCTCATCGAGGTCCTGGATGCAGAGCGCACGGTGGATGCGCGTCAATCACCAACCGCACGGCCCCGCCGCGCGTTTGCATGGATCGCCGCGCCCATGCAGCATGCATGGACCAGCATGCAGGCATGTGTGCTGAGATTAGAGCTCACGTGTGTGTGGGATGCACATACTCACCAGCAGCAGCGAGAGCTTGAGCGTGGCCGGCCGCAGCAGCGGCTCGATCGCAAACTTTTTTCCCTTGAGCGAGACGCTCTTGCTCTCCATCACCAGCTTTCGTGACGCATCGTTGGGCTGCGCGAAGCTGGCAGCGCCTGCGCATGTACATGCATGCATGACGGGGCACGCGATCGCATGCCAGGCGCTGTGGCACGTCTTGCATGGCCGCCGGTCTGCATGGGCGATGCATGGGGTGTGCGATCGATCGACTGCCAATCCCGCTCCCTCTCCCCCCACCGTTGAGTATCCAGTCGAAGTGCCCCTCCAGCATTGAACGAGCCGCATCGTCGCCGCCAAAGGCGGGGCTTGTAAGGACAGAATGAACATGAAAATTGCTGCTCCACCACAGCGAAGCGGTCTCCATCTCGTTCCCGCCTCTGGTCCAATTACTAGGCACCAGAGGTTTTGCAGGGCCCCCGTTCCATCGCTCTGGCGCGGCGGAAGGTTTTGAACAGTTCCACATTTTCGGACGAACTGTTGTTGCTCACAATCAGGGGCCCCTGCTCACAATGTGTGCTTGAGCGTGTATTCTGAGCATGTATTGAGGGACGCGGGGTCGCCATGTCGGGGAGAGAGGAGCCATGGAGAGCGAGACCCACGCAGGCGGGTTATTGTTGCCTGCCAAGTACTAGAAACTGACACCTAAGAAGGGCAAGCGGTCTCGATATGCACAGCGCGTCAACTGCATCAACTGACACACACGCTGCTCTATCGTGCTCGTGCACCATCCGCACACATGAGTGCCCCATGCAACCCATGCATGCGCCAAACAGTCCCAGAGCCCGCGCACACCCGCAGGAGGTGCTATCCCTACTCCTGCGCATGGTCGACGAACGGCTGTACGTGATGCAGCGCGCGGGACCGACGAGGTCTGTGCACACATGTGCGCGAACACACACGCGCACACACAAACTGAACCAACCGGCCAGTGTGGTTTCTTCGCCCCCTGCCTCGTGGCCTCTCAAGCGCAACTGTGCTGGTGTGTCAAAAGCTGTGAACAGTGGGCACGCACACACATGGCATCATCTGAGCACGCGATCACACACATGCATACACACACACGCACACAGACACACACACACACACACACACGCACGCACGCACGCACACACAGCCATACATGCACACAACACGCACACACATGCTCTACCCCCACAGCTTCGTGCTGCGCGAGGACGCGAGCGACGTGCACCGGCGGGTGACCATCGGCAGTCGGCCAACGTGCACGTGGTGATTTGGGGGGGGGGGGGTGCACAAGACCCGTACCCGACAGAGGGACAGAGGGATAAGGAAGGGGCAGAGACAAGCAGTACTTAGGGATGAGCCCTTGCCTGCTTCCTTAGCCACTAGAGGAGACAGGAGGATGACGTCGGCAGGCTACCGGGGCTGGGGGGGGGTCAGGTGGAGTACAAACCCACCCAACCCACTCAACACAACCTTGAGTCCCTCCCTCCCTCGATCCCACTCACCCTCCCTCCACTCATCCCACACCCACGTGCACGTCACCCCCCCTCAACCCATCCCACACCACCCTCCCTCTCACCCCACTCACCCTCCCTTCCACACACACACACACACTCATCCTCCCTCCCACTCGCCCTCCCTCCCGCCCACGCTCCCACTCACCCACTTACCCACCCTCCCGCCCACGCTCCCACTCACCCACCCCCCCACCCTCCCTCCTTCCCACCCTCCCACCCACTCACCCTCCCGCCCACGCACCCTCCATCCCGCCCACGCTTCCATTGTCCCTCCTTTCCTCCTCACTCACCCACCCCCCTCCATCCACTGACCCACCCTCCCTCCCACGCGCACGCAGCCCCCGCAGCCCCGTGGCCGGCGGCTCCGGCAGCGGCAAAGAGCTGTGAGTATTGGCTGTGCCTCTGCTGCACATGAGCGCTCTTCTTTCGTCGACTTTTTATTTAGATTGGATTCATTCAGGACTCGTTGTGGGTTCGTGGACGTGATGCATGCTCTTCCCTCTTCACTGTTTTCTTTATTTACACTGCCTACGGTATAGGGCCTACGGTATAGGGCCTACGGTACAGGGCCTGAGCCTTCGCAGGGGGGTCGAAAAAATGATTGTAAACAATACGTATTCGCGAAGGCACAGGCCCTGTACGGTATTCGTGATTGTAGGGCTAAGACTGGACTTGGTTCCAAGCGGTGGTACAAGATGATGATGATGAGAGTTTTACAATCCACTGCCGGCGGTACAAGGACTAGAAGGTAGTCTTCGCTGTTACCGTCACTGTTCTATTCGTTGCAGATCCGTTGCAGACGCGCTGTGCCACGAGCAGTCCTTGCATGCATTTCAAAGAGGTCCTACACTATGAGTGCTCTTCTTTCGTCGACAATTTTTTTGATTGAAAGATTGGATTCACCCAGGACTCGTTGTGGGTTCGTGGACACGTGATGTGTGCTCTTCCCTCTACACTGTTTTTATGTTGTTTCCGTAATCGTTAGGGCCAGAACTGGACTGGGTCCTAGGCGGTGGTACTAGGACTAGAAGGTAGTCTTCGCTGGAACGCCGATGTCAGGGGCGGGGTGGGACACGCCCAAGTTCGGGGGTATTCATACTGTTGGCCCCATTCCCAACTCTGACCACGCCCAACGCACGCCCCTTAGACTCCGCATCCGCGACCTGGAGTCACCCCGTCGTGCATGCACGCTGCATGCAAGGCGCTAGGAGCCCCGAGCGCCGATCCCCACTCCCTAGGGGCTTGTGACGCGCACACATCTCGATAGGTCCCCCCGGCGCAAGTCAGCTCCCCCGTCCGCAGGCATCCGCTCCGCTCGCGCATTGTCTGTTTTGGAAAACTCTCAAGTCGGGGCGAGCGCGCCTGGAGGCTCTGCTCTCCCCAAAAGGGGCACAAGCCCTAGGGAGTGGGGATTGACGCTCGGGGCTCCTCGCGCCTTGCATGCAGCGTGCATGCACGACGGGTTGACCCCAGGTCGCGGAAGCGGAGTCTTAGGGGCGTGCGTTGGGCGTGGGCAGACCCAACACACACGTCCTTGGCCACATGTTGCGTCCGAATCGGCCCACCCGCAGCAGCCACCACCCGGCGGCCTCTCAGGTCCCCTCCCCCTGCCCAGCGTCCATCCTAGGGTCAGTGCATGCCTATTGTATGTGAGTCGCTGGCCTGCGGGCTTGAAGAGCGTTGGGCGGCTGATTTTGGGCGCTCCCATTCTGCCGCCCCACGACGCCCACCCCAGCTCCGGCTCCCGTGAACGATGGATAGGGTTGTAGGCGCTGGGTTCTGGGGCGGGGGCGGACCGGGGAGGGCGTGTGCAGTCCAGGCCGCGTTTTGACTTTTTCCTGCTGAACCTTGGACCACCTTCCGAACTTGGGCGTGTCCCACCCCGCCCCTGGCCGATGTTACCGTCACTGCTCTATTCGTTGCGGATCCGTCGCAGACGCGCTGTGCCACGAGCAGTCCTTGCATGCGTTTCGGAGAGGTCCTCCACCATCGTGCTCAACAGCCCCCCCCCCCCACACACACACACACACTCCCCACTCCCTCCCCCTCGACGTTCAGATGCACGCACATCCTGTTTGTGATGGTCAAGGTGCTGCGCGTGCCGCCCTCCAACCCGCTCGTGTGGCAGCTGTCACTCACAGGTGCGGTGTTACGACAGGCAGCTGTGCGGGCCTTCGTACTAGTTCATACTTGCTGTCCACACCACGATCCGCACTCAAGGCACAGCCTGTGTGGCTGATCGTCACTTATTGTGTAAGACTTATCGTCGTCACATCATGCGGGTTGCGTCCCTCCCACCCACCCACCCCACTCCGCACCCCACACCCCCACCTCACCCTCCACCACCACAGCACCCCAGTGCTTCCTAGTTTGAGGTAGGAGGTCGGTTGCGTCCCCTCCCACCCACCCACCCCACACCCCACACCATTGTCACCACCGCCCCCAGCGCTTCCTATATTTGGCCGTAGGAGGCTCCTAGGAGGTGCGCGTTGCCCCCCCCCCCCCCCCCGCGCCCGCACCCCCCGCACCCGCACCCTGCCCCCACCCACCACCCACCACCCCCGCCCGCCTGGTCCCTCCCTGCCCGCCCTGCCTCGCACATCCCCTCCCCCCCCCCCCCCCCTGCCGTGCCCCTGCCGCTTTGTGCCCGTACGCACAGACCGCGAGCTAGAGGACCTATGGTGTGCACCCCCTCACACACAGCCACCCCCCCCAAACACACGCAAGTGCCCTCTCACACTCCCCCTGCTGCCCCGCCCCGCCCTCGCCCCCCCCCCCCTGCCTTGCCCTGCTCCTCCGTGCTCCTGTGCACAGACCGCGAGCCACACACACACAGACAGGCACGCACACACACACACACGCACACACACACACACACACACACGCACACACACTCACCCACACACGCCCGCCCGCCCTCGCCCACCCCACTCCCCGCCCTCGCCCACACCCCTGCCGTGCCCCTGCCGCTCTAAGCCCATACGCACAGACCGCAAGCTAGAGGAGCTCCTGCGATGCGCATCACTTCCCACGCAGCAACCCCCCGAGACCGCGGCGCCCGCCCGCTTGCGCACTCCCCCTGCTGCCTCCTCCCGCCCCCGCACACACACGCTGCCGTGCCCCTGCCGCTCCATGCCCATACGCACAGACCGCGAACTAGAGGAGCTCCTTTGATGCGTGCCCCTGCCTGCACAGCCACCACACACACACACACACACATGCCCTCACACGCTCCCCCTGCTGCCTCCTCCCGCCCTCGCACACACTCTGCCGCTCCGTGTGCACAGACCGCGAGCTAGAGGAGGTCCTGCGATGCGTGCCCCTGCCTGCGCAGCCACCACACACACACACACACACACACACACGCACATGCCCTCACACACTCCCCCTGCTGCCTCATCCCGCCCTTGCACACACTCCGCTGCTCCGTACGCACAGACCGCGAGCTAGAGGAGGTCCTTCGATGCGCATCTCTTCCCACGCAGCCACCCCCGAGGGCGCGGCGCCGAAGCCGCCTCCGTCTCCGCCCCCCCCCCCCCCGCCCCGCGTGTGCGCTCGCCTACCCACTCCTGCTGTGCCCCTGCCGCTCCATGCCCATACGCACAGACCGCGAGCTGGAGGAGTTCCTTCGATGCGCATCCCTTCCACGCAGCCCCCCCCGAGGGCGCGGCGCCCACCCGCTTGCGCACTCCCCCTGCTGCCTCCTCCCGCCCTCGCGTACACACACACCCTGCCGTGCCCCTGCCGCTCCATGCCCATACGCACAGACCGCGAGCTAGAGGAGGTCCTGCGATGCGCATCCCTTCCCACGCAGCCACCTCCCGAGGGCGCGGCGCCGAAGCCGCGCGCTGCGCCGCCGGGCGCGGGAGAGGTTGCACGCAGGTGAGGGGGCAGCTTATTTTATAATAGTAGGTTGTACACCGTAGTTGCCCACAGCCTTTGTCGGCGGGTCGAAAAAATAATTGTGTATAAGTCGCTCTGCGGGAGACATGTTTCGTTGTTCCTCGTCGTTGTGACGCCGAAATTATTTTTGAGGATTTCTATTTGTCTTCAGCTTTTAGGGGGGGGTCCGAAACGATGACAATTGGCGATGGCTTTGGGCGAGTGTGGTACAGGGTCATAAAGGCCCTTTCCGCATCGCGCCTCGGAACGCGGAGGGGGTCGCCCAAGCCGCGCGCTGCGCCGCCGGGCGCGAGCGAGGTCGCGCGCAGGTAGGGGGTCCAACCAGCCTATGCTACAACATACGATTGTATACAGGGAGCTTCAAAGGACCTTCCCATGCTGTGCCTCACAGGGCTCACGGGGCTTGGCGGTCAGGTCCACGAAGCAGGCCAGGCCACGGGGCCTGGCGGGCCGGGCCCCGTGGCGCTGATTGGGGGCGCTAGTTGGCAGTTGGCGCGGGAATGGCCCCACATCAGGATCATATTTATAATCCGAGCCCGGAAGGCACCCGGAAGACACCTGGAAGGCACCCAGAAGGCACCCGGAAGGCACCCGGAAAGCACCCGGAAGGCACCTGGAAGGCACCCGGAAGGCACCCGGAAGGCACCCGGAAGGCACCTAGACGGCACCCGGAAGGCACCCAGAACCACACATGAATCGATCGGGACCTTCAGGGAAGAACACGCCCCACGTCCCCTTGCCCCTCCCGCCCTCCAGCCACCCACTCCAATTCCATGTAAACCCGCCACGCAAAAAATATGTAACGCCGATACACAATAGCACAACTGTTAAAATCTGGACCCGTGTGCACTCGGACTACGCGCCGGCTGGTGGCTGCCGCCCCTCGCGAGTGATTGTTATTCTGATTCCATTGCTGTTGCCGTGTACACGTGCAGGAGCGTGGAGGCCGAGGAGGCGTGCCCGATCTGCTACGAGGAGATGGGCGCGTGCGACGCCGATCAGCTGGTGTGGTGCCGGCGCGGCTGCGGGCGCAACATCCACGGGAAATGCATGAGGTGGGTGTGGGGGGAGGTGTGGGGGATGCTTGACGTGCGCGGGGGCGGGGTGTGTTGAGGGGGCGAGGGGGCAGCTGTGGTGCCGGCACGGCTGCTGGCGCAACATGCACGGGAAATGCATGAGGTGGGTGTGGGGGGAAGTGTGGGGGGGGAGGGGGATGCATGGCGTGCGCGGGGGCGGGGTGTGTGGAGGGGGCGAGGCGGCAGCTCGTGTGGTGTCGGTGCGGCCGCGGGCGCAACATCCATGGAAAATGCATGAGGTGGGTGTGGGGGGAAGTGTGGGGGGGGGATGCATGGTGTGTGCAGGGAGGGTGGAGGGGTGGGCGAGGGGGCAGAGGTGGGCGAGGGGGCAGCCGGTGCGGATGCGGGCGCAACATCCACGGGAAATGCATGAGGTGGGTGTGGGGGGGAGTGTGGGGAGGGGAGGGGGGATGCATTAGGTGGGCGGGGCAGTGGGGGGGGGGCTGCGTGAGGATGGAAGTGCAACATCAACTGAAAATGCATGAAGTGGGCGTGTGGGGAGGGCGGGGGGAGGGGGGATGCATGACTGGCGCGGGGGGAGGGAGGTGGAGGGGTGGGAGGGGCAGGGGTGGGCGAGGGGGCGCCGGCGCCGATGCGGGCGCAACATCCACGGGAAATGCATGAGGTGGGAAGTGTGTGGGGGGGCATGAGGCGTGTGTTTGGGGGGGGGGGGGGGGGGGGGGGCAACATCCACAGAAAATGCATGAAGTGGGCGTTGGGGGAGGCGGGGGAGGGGGATGCATGACCTGGCGGGGGGGCGAGGGAGGGTGGAGGGGTGGGCGAGGGGGCAGGGGTGGGCGAGGGGGCGCCGGCGCCGATGCGGGCGCAACATCCACGGGAAATGCATGAGGTG